>OZ024908.1:16813105-16931509 GCA_964017125.1 Flabesymbios commensalis
TAATAACTCTAATAATTAAATATGCAACTTACGACTCATTTTGCTAGATCGGGTCACATATAGATATATATGAGTGGTGAAAATAATATTTTATGCATGGACTGGCCTATTATTGACATTGCATATCTGATGCCATATCTCAGCCAATAGTATAATATTGCATTTTCTTATCAGTGCACAAAGTATAGCATGCTACATGTAGGCCTACTATTTGGCGAATCATAATAAATAAATAAATACGTTATGTAAATGTTTGTGTCTTAAGCTTTACGTTGCAAAACACGCTAGCTTGAAAACTTGCAGTAGTCCTAATGATGTTAAGATTTTGGGCCAGTGCCGGCAACATTTGGCCGCCACTGTGATAAACGTTTGAATGAGCCTGAACACACATTGTGTCATGGAAAAGATCAAGGCTATTAAGGGTACACAATTCTGGCCTGAAAATCTAAAAGGCAGTATCTGCTTATTTGTAAAGTAAACAGAACTGCCTTTTGACTTTGCACTGCAGAATTTTTTGCGATAACAGTCACACTTTAGTTGCTGGTTATATAAAGTCAAATGTATTACCATAATACATGTACATTTATATCCTTACAGGATTCAGCCCGTGCATACGCTAATACACTAGCCTATTATTAGTTTTAATATATATATATTATTTATATATATTTTATTTTTTATTTATATATAGGAGGAGCACCTCACTGTTGTATTTTTTTTTACACTCGGTTCGTCATCAAATTTCGGGGACGGAAATGGATATATAAAGCCGCCGTGGGCCTACAATTGACTAATTCTATAACCTCACCTTTAACCCTTATGCGACACTAACGTTTTCAACAATATATTTTTCTCATTTGCAGCTATAATTGCTGACTCAATTTCAAGCTTTAAATGACAAACTACATGATCACGATATTAAAAAATAGACAAATAAAAAAAACATGTTTTTGAATTACTTGTTGCTTACTGGTGACCTGACACAATGTATATTGTACATTTTAGGGTTGTTTAGTTTGCTAGACACCTGACGTCTTTTAAACTTTTGCATAATTTTGTCTACTTTTATTTTTTTCTTGTTTTTAGTATGTACAACAATCCGATTTTTTTGGGATGGACAGCTTTATATTTGATTTGTAATAATGATATATAAATAATAGTGGTGTCCCGCAGTGAAAGGGTGATGTTTGCCGTCTAATTACAGTGGTCATCCGTGTTTGAACAGTATTATATCAGGTGTTAATCCTATGTCTTCTCGGTCAATGCTGGTTAATTCCTGGCCCAATGTTTTGGACATTGGCCCGATATTGTAAGGTCACTGTAGATAAGACGTCGCGTTGTCGCGGTCGTATGTTTTGGTAATTACACAACACTGGTACAGAGTTGTGTGAGCTATGGCAGTCTTAATATATCTTAGTCCACACCGAGTCTCAACTGTTTTATAAGATTACAGTTATAAACTACTTGTTCACTCAAGTTACATTATTTATCCGGTGCTGGGCAACTGTCGGCTGAATGTCTACGCAATTGGGCCAATATTGTGCAAATAATATGCAAATACAGACTGATCGTCCCAACAAACACGAGACATTGAACCTGTAGTAATTTAGGTACACCGGCTTCAACGTTGGGCCAACATTATACCACTATTGGTTCAATGTCTCGTGTTTGCTGGGGCTTAGCTGCGAAGAGAGGGGTGTTGTGAATGTGATTTTAAAATGGCGCGACATCATTGTTGAAATCACACCTTCCCCTTCAATGATTACTATACCGTATAGTATAGTTACTTGTAAATGCCATATATCAACATGTATTCCTGTTTTCCTTGTCTTTTTTGGGGGGGAATAGCTATAATTATCTTGTGAACTACACGAGGATACTAGTATATACAAGGCAGAACAAGCAATTAGCACCATGATATTGTAAAAATGTCCACTTTTGTTATAAATTGATGTAAGTTATTGGACTATTATTGGACTATTAATTAAATCATTTTCAATATAATATCTAAGCAGATGGTAAACGAATCATTAACTGAATGTCCCATATCCCGCTATAATGATTCATGGTTTTTCTGTGAGCTATTTTGAATCAATTTAAGATGACTAGTACTCGTAAAGTACTCGTAAGTACTCGTCAAAAGTGCTTTCATTTTTTAAAGTACTTGAGTACAAGAACGAGTACAAGTACTTTTTGAAAGTACGAGTACTGAGTACCGACGAGTACTGCAAAATCGGTACTCGAGTACCGAAGTACCAAAATACTGAGTACTTTGGCCCCAAGTCTGCACCCAAGTGTACTATAAGGTCTACAGGGCACACGAGTACACATGTAGTTCACATGTATGCATTGGGAGATGGGGAGACGAGGATGAGGCTAATATGTAGCCCACACAAGGCTATACATTTGGTCTAAATCTTTTCATTACGCAAAGGCATTATGACCTTAACACTTTTACTATCCAGCAAACTTGGGACGTTGGCCCAACGTCAGTTTACCGATAGCCTATCGTCTACGACGTTGGCTCAACAGTAAGCCTAATGTTTGTTGGATACGACAGTCCTAGCTAGTTAGCACAAACCCCTAAATAAGATTATCTTTTTACGACCAAACCACCCCCCCCCCTTGGATCCGCTCCTGCTTACTTATTTTAATGATTAAAATTATTTTAAATTAACCCGGATCTTTGTTATATGGCAATATAAGCCTAGACATTAAAAATTAAACTTACGTTAGTTTAGAATTCTTCTGCGCTTTTGAATATTCTATCGCTGCCCAACAAGCTGGTCGGGGGCAGATGTTAGGCCTGCTCCCCCCCCCCCCCCCTACTCCATCACTCCGGACGTGACGCTACATGAACCTCCCCTGGCCAAAATAGCTTTATTTAGGCGTGATTTTATTTCATATAGCTGACATCTGATAATCCCCATCATACCTTTTTACCATGGTTGTACTGATAAATATTATTTATATTGCAAATACATGTATATACAATACTTCCTCCATCTTATTTTTTTTAAGTAAATGTTTTTAATAGAAAGTGTGGGCTGTGGGGATTTGATAATTAACATAGGCCTAATCATCTATATGTGTTGGTAGACGTATATGACTAGTCTTAGCAATATAACGTTGAATAGGCCTAGTACAATTATCGATAACACCAGAAATAGATAAAGAGTTATCTATTTCTGATAACACGTGATAAAAACAGTGTAGCCAAAAAAAACAAAAACATCTTGGGGGAGGGGGGGGGGAAGAAACCCCATGCGTCCCCTCCCCCTTCATCCAGAACGTGGATCCGCTACTGAAAAATGTTTGAAAATAACGTTCAACCAGACAAGAACTTTAGTTTTGGCTAATAATTACAAAATAAAGCTACCAGTTTGCTCCTCAGTTGTTTAGTTGTATAGTCTGGACTCTAATCACTACCATTCGATTATATTATAACGTTCATATAGCTACTTACCAGCAAAAATGGGTTTGATAAGGACTATAAGTCCGGAATATCAGGATGGGTAGCCAACTGTTTTCATTCGTCTGAACAAACTATAGTCGCTATACGAGTAAACAAAACACCAGCGTTGTCCTTATACAATTTAGTGTTCCGTGGATGGGGTCATTACTCTAAGTAATTGAACTTTATGTCTTTTTTTTACACTTTTTGTGAGCCTTCAGTGCTCTAAATTGACATTTTGCGCCGAGAAACGTTCATCCTTCGCCAACTTTGCGCCAATAGGCGTCTTTTTGATTCTGCAGTGTGTTTATGAGCTTGTAATGACTCCTAATGTGCGCTAACTAGGGCCATCTGCAATTTACTAATTGTCCCCTCTCGTTTGGCTGCCAACCCGAAATGCAAACACAGTAAGTGCTTAGTTGAAAAGTAAGCAGTTACTGCTATTTTTCTTTCCGCAGTGAAATTCACGTCGTTACCTTCGGTAATGGGGGTTATGTGATTTTTCTCTCAGTCGTTAGTCACCGTCTTGGGCCGTGACTACGGTAATTACCCAGCTAAAACTAGACGTTGAACCAATGTTCGTTTAATGTTAACATTAAGCCAACACCGGGTCACAGTCTCCTCAACACTGTCAACTCGTCTGTCGATCTGCTCCCCGTCAAAACACGTGACGTGCAGTTTAGACATGTTAATTTCACGCCGCGTTAATTTCAAAACAACTCATTTCACCTTGTTTGATCTTTGGAATGTGGCATGTAACACAAAGTGCCACACGTCGTCAAAAGCAAATGAAAAAGGTTTTATTTCTTTTTCTGCAATTTTCCCAAAATCATACATGCGGTGAGTATCTGCATTGGATCGCCGGGGTTACTATTATTCATGCATGTTCTCAAATGACTTTTTGAAATTCCCAATTATAGAACTGTCATGGAATTTGACATTCTGCTTTATTTTCATCGCATTCTATAGGACAGTTTACATATGGACGAATACGAATGCAAATACGAGCAGCAAAAATCCTTCTTATGTTATTTTAGACTGGATGTTCACATTATGTTAAAAAGGTACGATTTCGTCGGATAGGAAAGTGTGTCTTCTAGAATATGTGTATATGCTACAATTTTGACCTAATTGAGTGTGTATCCTTTTATAGGTTTCGTCTGATATGAGTGAGTATCTTCTTATATGTTTCATCTAATGTGTATCCTTTGGAAAATATATATATGTTTATTCTGTTTTTATTTAGAAGTTCACTTTTAAAAATGGCAGATACACCCTTTGATGTCCAAGGGGACGATATCTTGATTTGCAAAACGATTAATTATAATTATTCTGTGGATAAAATGCATTTACCACGACACTACATAGCGTCAAACGGGGGCAAGCTGCCAGTCAACGGAGGCATCCGCGAGGGAGGGGGGGGGGGGGAGGGTGCTGCTTATATTTAAATATTTCACGCCACCTAAACAGGGCAGGTGTCACTAAGAGCACATAAATAACTTTCGTCTGCCATTTATAGCCTTGTACACGCATTCACAGCTAATATTTGACTGGCCTGGTTTAGCAGCCGGAGCCTATTGTTTGTGGCGAGTGGAGAGCCAGGAAAATTATATTGGCATTGTTCCAACGTTCCGTGACACTTGATGTTCCGTATATTAAGATCTGGTGTTAGTATTAAAACACTATTAAATACCAGTATATCATTGTTCTGCCCAACGGCAAACAACCGTATCTGCGCACTGTTGAAGTAAGCAGTTACTGCTGCTTGCCATTGCTACGCTGTTATGTATAGGAAAGCCCATTGATGCGCATTATCATGGGTATTAAAAGAGTTGTATATTGTTTTCAAAATCTTATCCATTATACTTTGATATTACCCCATAGTCAGCATGATTGAAAGCTACTATACTTAGATAAACACGATACCTTGGCCGGATGCCTGGCTAGTGTTGCAGACGGTGACTCAACATTAGCCCAGCAGATGCTTCAGAAGTACTTTGCTCGTCACAATTAAAATATCACCGTTTCACTCTACTGCCCTGCAAAGACTAACAACAGTAACTGCTGTTTGATTTGAACGGCACATTCCTTATAACAGCCGATTCTACTGCAAGGATATGCATTGAATCTAATTAGGTGTGGCGCCAGACAAAAAACTGTTAGCAATAGACTAAAAAAGATTTGAAACGTACAGGGAAATCATCATGCTCACACGGTATTGGTCAGGTAATTTATAACGGACAACGGGAGCAAACGGACTCCCGCTGTGTTTTTGTCTTGTTGCCAGATGCGAGAGACGTGTCTTGACGCGATAAGGTTCAGGCAAAAGCAGAGTTCACCCACCGTTGCTTTAACATTGTGCCAGTGTTGTAGACAAGGACTAATCATTGTGAAATGGCGTAATTTACAAAAATAAAAAAATCATATACGGTACAAGTAGGCCTACATTGTGCCGACTATTATACAAACCTTAATACCGTGTTCATATAAGTTAATTGAATAATTTAAAATTATAGATTGCTTTTAATTCTGGATGAAACTGATAAGACGTGGGCATCATTTTCTAAACTGATCATAGAAGGCAGCTCTTTGGTGCACGTTTTATAAAAAAAAAATTATAAAAAGCCTCGAACTCTGAAAACAACACTTCGGTACAAGTTCTGCCTCCTCTCTGACAGCAAAACATTCACCGGAAGCCTCGAACTAAGGCGCCGGCGTGTGTTCAGAACGTTCAGCAGGTGAAGCCAATAAATCAGAAGGGTTGGTGGCCAATTCATCAGCGGTTAATAGAGACGTGCCAAATGAGCTGCCAATTACAGCTTCACATGGCGCACCAACAAACGATGTCGGCAACAAAGGGCCCAGGGGTGGCCCAACGTTGGCTGGATGCTGGGCCAGCGTCTGCGACGCTGGCCCAACATCCGGCCAACGTTGGAGATGGCAGGCACAGTAGCCTGTCTTGACTTGGGCCTGCTTAGAATAATTACTGTATGTGTACCTGTTACGTGTTTATGGGGTGTAACCTGCACAATCTCCTACCTACCCATGTGAAATGATCGAGAATTTATAGCTTTAACAACTGTTTGATAAAATGGCAATATAGCCACGCCGGTTTTGGCAGAAAAGGAGAGGTAAGTGAGCCAATAAAGTATAATGAGTTACCTATTACATACTATGTCTGCATAGCTATTTATAAATTATTTTGAGAGCAGTAAGTCGATATAATTCTATTCGACATTTGCCGCTCTCCGCATCGTTCCGTTTCGACCACTTCACTGTGCAAACTTGAAAACTGAATGACGAAACGATTAATGAATACGTATGGCTAGTGATATGTATTCTGTGTCGCTTGTAGAACCAGGTGGAGCTATCAAAATTTTTAATCCAATATTACCGGCGGATCAAACACGGATCACACACGTATCAAACATGATACGCTCTGGATCGGAATAGCTAAGTAACAACGAGAAAATATCATTTTGTAAATATTGCGAAGTATTTTTATCTTCAATATGTTCAGTAAAATAAATATATTATTGAAATTGTGTATCTATAGTACAATGTATATTGCCCAATACCTTACCCATATACATGTCATCTGTTCTATACATCCTGTGCTATATATGTTACCCCCCCCCCCCCCCTTGACAGCCAGAGTGTCGTAATAATAAAAACTATTCACAGTACCATCAGTAAAAATTCTAACCAGTTTTTCCTAATTTTATCACTTCAAAAAGCGTCACAAAAATTGTTTATAAATTAGTTCTAATAAGTCAACAACAACATTTTGTCAATGATAAACACGGACGACATTCAAATACGTCTCTTTAGATATGAAAGGGAGCATCTGCTAACTAAGATATTTCTTGCAACATAAACTATGAATAGAATGTCAATAATTACATTGATTTAATATGCGGTTGTAAATATCTGATAAAACATAAATATATCTGATAAAACATAAATAATTGTAAACCAGAAGAAGTCTAGTTTTTTAAATGTACTAGGTGTCATCAACGAATTCAGATGAATGTGAAAATTGAATGAGTAAGCCTAATGTAGTAGCACTAACACAGGCCTTATATACCACTTCACTTCCAGGCCGGAGTGCATGCCAGGATCCAGGGATCCCTTCGACGGAAATTTCCGTCATGTATGGTTACGTAACATGACAAATGATGACGGAAATTTCCGTCATGTATGGTAGTGAAGGGGTTAACCCCTTCACTACCATACATGACGGAAATTTCCGTCGAATTTACTGTTTTTACTATTTCAACAAAACTGTTTAAATTAAATCATTTGTATTCATTAAAGCATGCCTGTAGTGGTAAGCACAAAACAATAGCAGTAGATAATTTGTTAAATGACTTGAATCTAATGGTAAATTACAAGCAAAGATTAAGTGAAAAGTGAGAATGATATATGAGAATAGATCGATGAAGCTAACACCAATATTTATCATCATTTCATTGATGACTCCCATATGGTATTCAGTCACTGGGAATTTTATCGTTTTGTTAACGATTTTTGTTACATTTTTCATGTGATGTGATGAATTAAGTAAATAAATCTAATTTCAGTGCCCGTGATGTATCGCTGTTAACTTAGATTACGTCACTGATCTCACAAGAATATCTATTTTATTTAAAAATAAAATAACTACGAGAGAGTTTATTTTATTTTCGTAAAAGACTCCTCTCCTCTCAACTGAGCATTGTGGGGAGGACACCGCCGCAGCTGATAGAGATAAATCTAAACCTAGCCATGCATCTATTCATCAAAGTTAAATAGTGACCTGTCAATTACCCCCCGGCGGGCCACAGGTGTGCTTATTCCATTCTCCTGAGGGGTACTCGAGTATCTGAGAATACCACCACAGGACCGTCGGCGAGAAGGGAGTATTCACAATCTGATTTTCACTCGATCATTTTAATGTTTCGCATTAAAATGATCGAGTGAAAATCAGATTCGAGTGGAAATAATCTAGCCCTGCTGCGGTGGTGGTGCCCAGATTAACAATTCTAGGAATATAGTTGTTGTGGAGAGAAACATAGTCTAATTTCAGGATTTTTGCGTGAAAACTGCGTAATGAGCGAATTGCATGGCATGTGTCAGGTAAGATAGGAATTCATTTTTTGCCCGATGGTCATCTGGATCAATCCGAAGCTTACGGTATATCGTAACTTGCACGAGAATACTGTGTACATGGTGTGATGATTCCAAGTTGGATACATGTAAATATGATAAAGGAAGATGACGAAAACCAATTTCCAACTGCATTAGGGACAACATCCAAAGCATAGGCATATTATTATGAGAATAGGTGTTACAATTTTGCTCATACACATATATTGCATGCGATATGGATCACGCTATAACATGTAGATTGGTTGGGCTTAAGGGGAAGTATTGCTATTACAATACCTTACTTCACACAAAATGTATCTTATACTAGTTTAATTGTAAATTTGTTATCGTTTTCATATGAAAATGTCAATATATTTATTCTTTTTATAAAAAAAACATTTAGTTGGGTAGTAAACTGAAAGTTTTATTAGATCACTATGGTATGTTAAAGGGACTAACTGAGGCTAAAATCATAAAAAAATCGGTGATTTTATTTTGGCTCATTAATATGACCGTATGATGTAAACAGTCCATAGAAAATAGAACTGCAAAAGTTTTCTAATTTTAGTGCTGTGCATTTATCAGTTAGGCTGGATATAAAGACGAAATATACGTATTTTTCTTATTTGTGAGGGTCTAGATGTCCAAAATAAGAAATCAGGAACTTATAGCCTAGCTGGTAAATGTGCAGCACAAAAATCAGAAAAACTTTTGCAGTTCTAGTCTATGGACATGTTTACATCATATGGTCATATTAAGACGCCAGAATAAAATCACCGATTTTTTTCTATTTTAGTCTGAGTATGATATACATTTTAAAAATAAAATAAATATTTATTTTCAAGTAAAACATGAATATGGCACCTTCGCAGTCAATCTGAGTGAACCCTTAAACCAATAAGAACGACTAGAATCGTTTTAAATATTTTTTATCAGCCGTTTAAATCGTCATTACTGTGAATGAAATATGCATTTAAAGATCAAAATTTGCTAATGTCTGGTCTCAAATTCAACAAAAATGAGTAATTTTCAACCACTTGAAGTTGTGGGTCGCGGTAGCGAGACACTACTTCAAGTGGTTGAAAATTTAAATTATTTAACATATAGCGGTTTAAGGCCTAAACTTCCAGGCTAATGATTGACAAATAGAACCGTTCGGCTCAGAGGAATGTTATTATATATATTATTAGAATATATACTATAGACCTGGTGATTTTTGCGTGTTTAAATTTTCGCGAATTTCTGATTTTGGTACTTTTCACAAAGCTTAGAATTCGCGAATTTTCATTCTTCTTCAGTGGCGCTATTATATTGATGATTTTCGCGGGATTCTTCGATTAGCGAATTTGTCTTCCTCTCAAAATTCGCGAAATTTAAAACATCGTGAATATTACCAGGGCCCGTATTCTCTTACAAGTTACGATATATCGTAGGCTTCTGATTGGTCGAGATATCCATCTCGACCAATCAGAAGCCTACGATATATCGTAACTTGTAAGAGAATACGGGCCCAGATCTACAGTATGATAGATTTTAACATCTATGGAATAAAATAACACTAAATAACTGGTATAATTCAGGATAAAGCGGGTGATATTTTATATTATATATTGCTCGCGATGTCCACGCATCGTCATGACCATGGGGGAAATATATGGCACAGAAGTGGTAAATTTATGTATTCGCGAAAATTCTCTTTAACTGCATAATATATTTTCTTATAAAGTCCATGTTTTGCAGCCGATTGATTCTTAAAACCGGTTGTAAATTTCGGATATATTGTTATCATCATATATAAATTCTGTGTATATACACTATAAATGTCTAGCTTATTTACTCATGAAGATTATTGAAATCATTTAAAATATTAATAGGGGCCTAGTTTTTTTTATTGTTAATAAAACATTAATTTGTCTATCTGTGCCTTGTCATGTATACAGTGATGTAATTCCTTGATGTACACAAATAGTCTACTTTAACAGAAAATATATCTTAAAAATAATAATAGTAGCGATATTTGCATAAAATATAACATTACCAAATAAAAACTTATAATCGTACTATTGTGTTAATTTTAGAATTTATTTCACATTATACATTTAAGCTATAACCTCACTCTTTATAATTTTAATTCTTAACTTACGTGTAATCTACTTATTATGTTTATTTAAAAATACCAGTGACTTCAGATGATGCATAATATATTGTTATGGTTTTTTTCCCCGTAATAATAGTATGTACCCTAATAATATGCTAGTATATCGTAGGCTGTAAATGTCAAAAAAACTTTAAAATTATTTTTGAAAACATGTATATATTTGTCTGACAGGCTGATACTGATACGTTGTTGCTATTATTATTTACAATATCGTGAGAATAAAGGCGCTGTACAATAAGGTTGTCAAGCGTGGAGATGAAAAGTACACGTGAATAAAATACTGTATGATTTGAAAAAGTGAATTATAGGGATACATTTCTCACCTTTGTCTACCATCTAAATCTAGCGATGTTCAATATACAGATATAATCTCAAACCATTTGATAAATTCCGAAGAACGAATAATAAACTAAGAAATGGAGGTTCATTATGTTTAACACATGATAAAATCAACTAAATCATACTCATTTAATTGTTCATCAAATAACCCTGTCCAGAAAGTCCACCGTTATTACATTATTTATTGACTTGGTTATTGCAATGTTATAAATTAAACTGCTATTTCATATAGATTATTATAATCTCTAATTTATATTTCATCGTGTTACAGCAGTAAACATTTAAATTTATTTTTGTCGTTCTTCTCGTCTGGAGTTAGTTGTATTTACCGAGCGTAAATCTCTAATACAATATGTCTCCTTGGACTTGTAAAGGTGCAGCTGCCACTTTGTAAAGTAGGAGCTGCACGCTTCCTATCCAAAGGGAGGATATTTATATCAAATTAACTAATAGCGATACTTCTTGCTACAATATTTGTAACACAAGCTGGGAAAATGATTTAAAATACTAGAAACTTACCAGAAATGGGAGATTTTTAGTTACTATGAGTGAAACGAAAGTGTAAAAAATTAAGTCACAGAAAAGGAGCTGAATTATCTTTTTTTTACAATAATCATGATTGTCGCTTTAATGCTTGATACGACATGCAAACACATATAACTGATGGAATATCAAATTCTCTCAGATAGATGGCGTACACTATGCATTGAGGAAAAAGGTCGATGAAGTTTGCTTCGTGCAACGCGCCAAAAAAACTGATTGCATCATGAATTGTAGCATATTTTGTCATAATATGATGATGCCAGCATAATTTAAAAATTATACAGAATTAAAAAAACAAATTATTTAAAATTAACTGCATGTTGAAGAACAGATAAGATAGGCCTGCAGATGGAAATGAGTAAGGTTTGGTTTTATCGATTGTGATTAACATTACTATAATGATTGTATCAGCTGTCAGTCATATATCATGAATAATGTATAAACTATTATGGTTTCTAATATTTTTTTATTTTTTTTATCTGGTCGGCACGTGCGACAGCGTTTTGACAGACTTAGTGCGAGTTTCTAGGTCATTTACTTTTGTCTATTTTCAAATAAATGAATCCGAATCTGTCGAGTTGGTGTCTGAAACAGTTTCTAGTTTACAAGAAGTGTGGAAGAGTGGAGAGAATAAAATATATATAAAAACAAATTCCTTTGAATAATAATGTAGACATTGGCTCCTTACGAGAAGAAAACTGAACTTTAGATTGCAATACAATATGGGAATGCATTAGCGTATTTGGGACATTGTATGCTAATATGAATAAAGTGAGAGGTTAAAAAACAGCACAATGAGCGTTTAACAAGAACGGTGCAATGAAACTTTCATGTAACATTGTGAGCTGAAACATGCGCCGTTTACTGATGTTTACAAATAAGAACATCTTTATATTTCACAATTCTGAATGTCAGTTTCATCCGAAAGTTTGTGTTGCTGAACAAATTATAAACATGTTAACCGTTTGCACGTCGAATCGTTCTTGATATTTGTTTTCCTTTGCAGCAGAAATTTCTGGCGCGATTGTCAGCTGCAAATAAAAGGAAATGGTTGAAATCAGCTACAGATGGATGAGATGTTTTTCACCTGGGTGAATTGTTGCGTCATCTCTAGTCGACCAAAATGATTAGATTTTATCACATTTGATATCTCAAATGACAGCTCTCGGCGTTCTAATTGTGATGGCTCATAGACACACCATTATTGATTTGATTCAATTATCTGTATTTAAATATACCATGTTATACATGCAATGCGACGCGTAGGTTTAATTTTACATGTAAATGACGTGCGTATACATATTTATATCTTTGCATCTATTATACGCGGTCCTAACATGTTAAGGGTAATCAGTGGTGATGCTGATTGTCTTTGTGTGACACCCATAATGTGGAGAGCCACTATGGTGGAATGGTCAGCAAAACAACGATCCCGTGTTCGATTCCCGGATGTGGTGATGTAAAAGTCTGACGTATTGAACCATTAAAGCGCTGAAATATTTTGTGTAAACCATGGAGACAAAGGTTTTTTTTTAATTTGAAATCATCATAAATGGCTCAGTTAGCTCTTTCCGCTTCATTTGAATACCTATATTATGGGTCTATGGTGATTAGAACTATTTTGATTCTTTCAGTGCGGGGAGCGTCTGTAGACGTCAGAATCTGACGTCTACATACGTCAGATTATGACGTCTAAAGTCGATCCCCACTTCTGTAAGGGATAAACAAACTTACCTGCTTAAACTGCTCAGCAGAAAATGTTTACTTGCCGTGAATATGTAAACAGTCGTAACTCATCACTTGAAAAGTGAGCAATTACAGTTATTCACCTTTAAAAAACAAAACAATGTAGTTTGATTTATTTTTCGCTTATTTTTATTTTTTCAACATAGAATAATCTCGTGAGTGCTTTAATTTAATATAGTTTGTTCCGAGTCTGTAGGGCTACAATCATAAATCAGAGTCGTGAATTGCGCCGCACTGAGAATACCGCCAATGATTGGATTGCAGAGAGAATTATGGCGAACGAACATGAACAAGTGATCTTCAAAGACTGCGTACAAAAGAAATAATGCATCCTAAAGGACAGCCAGCTGGACTATTACTTAACCTATTGCGCGCCCGGGAAAAAATGCTTTGAAATACCCGTCTGTAGGTTGGAGTGTTTGAACGCTAGATCACTGAACGGCTCCAATACACGAACATTATATTTTTAGACAATCTAGAAATTTGAATATTTTAAAAACCTACGGCGTCATAACCAGTAATAAAACAAGCTTTTATAACAGTTAATACTTATCCTGCTGATCACGACTATTGTCGTTTTTAATCTGTTTTATTTGTGGATCAAATCTCTGATATTGGGCAATAAATATGTGTTTAAACATCAGGATTTGCAAAGGATAGATCTCAAATTAAACAAATATGAATAATTTCCACTCACTTGAAGTTGTTGGTCGCGGTAGCGAAACACAACTTCAAGTGAGTGAAAATTTAAATGATTTATATCAGCAGAAATACTATTCTAGTGTCACTTGGATTTGTCTCCGTTTATTACATCCAGTGTTGACGTCGACCTAATGCTGAATCAATGTTGGGCCAGCGTCGCAGACGGTGGCCAACGCTAAGCCAGAATCGAGTGGTCGTCCCGTTATTTAAAGGGGGGGGGGGCACAAACCGACCAATGTTTATTATTATTGACATCATAACTTTAAAATAGGTCCTCTATTTCCAATGATATGTGCTGAAAAAATCACAACATCCGGTTTTGATGAGTGCGTTTTAAAATTTAATTTTCACAGGTGAACAATTTAAAACCTTTTTAGAGCTCTTAGAATAACAAAGGTGTGACAGTTAGGCCAGCGCTGGCCAGCGACACAAGGTCAGAACATTGCTGGGCCATCCCCTCAAGCATTGACGTAGTATTGAGTCAATGATATTCGACAAAAACCTCCCTTTCTATCAGACGGGTCTGGATACAGCTACACCAGAGGGGGTGAAGATTAACTCTGTCCACGCACACGATTGGCCACCGAGCACGAGGCATTGCCACTATGTTCAGTTGAGGTTGGGCCACCGTCGCAGACATCAACTCGACATTGTGGCAATGCCTCGCGTATTCAATGGGAGGCACCCAGACACCAGACAAAGGTTAATAATTATATAGTCCTGGCCAATGGGCGCACCCATCTCATCAGACCTATCAGCGGCGGCGACACTCCCACTTATGACCCCGAGCTGTTTTAGTCTCAGAAATGGATTGATAGTTTCCCTTCGCAAAAAATATACTTGGATAAATAGGTCTGTATAGAGTAATTATTCTGTTTTCTCAATCAGAGTACATCTACTCGCCCAGAACGGGGGACGAGCGTTCAGATGCGAAAAGCTGGTATAATCTGTTGTGCATTTTAGCGATTTGGCAACAAAGATGTCGTGTGTGTACTGATCGTTAATACCTAGACATGGCATGGGTTTTTTTTCTTTCCCATGTCCCGGTAGGCCTGTTATTGATTGCTGTTTTTTTTATAATACCCATACCAGTAGACCTGTTTATTCCTAACACAAACGTGGCATCTACTGGAACGGCATAGTAAATATTTGTGTTTTGTTAAATATATATGTAATATATCGATCAGTGACTGGCAATTTTTCTAACATCGTATATTGCTTATAACATAATGACGCCATTTGAAGGTGATCACATTTTACTGTCTTCGTCGTGCAAAGTCTAAAGGCAGTGACTTCTTACCTTAAAGTTAGCGGTTACTGCCTTTTGGCTTTGTGCGGCAGTATACACCCATTGAATGAATTGCAATCCTTTCAGCGTTAATCAAGAATAGAATCGTTTTAAAGGTGATCTATCACCCCTTATATGGTATGAATAATTATGTCCTTATATGGGGTGATTGCCTATCATGTGACCCTGACAGAGGGTCACATGATAGCCAATCACCCTATATATGGGGTGATTAGCTATCATGTGACTCTCTCAAAGGGTCACATGATAGCCAATCACCCCATATATGGAAACACTTGTGCCCCATCTTGTGGCAACTTTGATTAATTTGTCACAAACGTGTATTCAATCATCGAGCTTTTAAAATGATTGACCTCTAGTTTGTGTCTAAGAAACATTGATCATGTCAACTGGTAAATAAATCTTATTAAGAAATTTCAGACCATGCTATGAACTATTTGAGAGAAGAAAAGAAATACAGAATACCATATGGTAAAAAATATTTGGTGAAAGAGCCAATCTGACAAACCATGAGGTCGCTCACTTGTCTGCTGTATTTACCAGTGTTCACTGTGCTACGTTGTATAGTAATATAAAGAAAGCCTCTATGTACATACCTGGGGCACATACCAGTAAGAATATGACTGACATGTCTCTCATTTCTATTATACATGATTGACATGATTCGCTCCTAACCTTTCTAATGAATTATTAGAGGAAGTTACCATACTAACTTCTTCTAAATATGTTCAGTGCGATATGGCCTCCTGGTATGTAGGCATAAGTGGAATCGTTCTCCATTTTACTATTCAATACATGTAATAACTATCGAGGACCTTTAGTTGTAAGAGCGTATATCGCTATGTTAATATTGATCTAAAGATCCCTGGAAATATTGACAAAGAGGAGGGCATTGTGTACAGAATTCACACTTTTTCTGCCGTAAACTTCTGACAGAACAAAAAGGAGGCGAGAGAAAACTCAAAATCCTCATTTACGATGAACTTCCGATTACATTATTATTTCGATTTTAAATTACAGACACAAGGATCTATAAGTATAAACTAGCCGTTACAGGAATATATTGCCCCCCCCCCCCCTTATGAATCTTTGAGGATATACTTCATCATATTTCATAAAACGCTTAAATAGATAAAACAGCAGTACCTTCTCTATAAACTTTAATATTAAAGGTGACATACCACCCCTCATATAGTATGAATAAATTTGTGACAAATAAATCAAAGTTGCCACAAGATGGGGCACAAGTGTTTCCATATATGGGGTGATTGGCTATCATGTGACCCTCTGAGAGAGTCATATGATAGCTAATTACCCCATATATGGGGTGATTGGCTATCATGAGACCCTTTGTGAGGGTCACATGATAGCCAATCACCCCATATAAGGACATAATTATTCATACCATATAAGGGGTGATAGATCACCTTTAAATTACAGTACCTGCCTAAGTCAGTAACCCTCATTCACAACGTCATGCAAATCTCTAAACAATAATGATTAAATGTACTGTAGATACAAATTAGAATTCTAAAACGTATCCCTGGAGAATATGAATTATTCACTTTATATTATAATATTTAAATATCCAACGGAGACACTATTTTTGCTGAATTGTAACTTTTCTACTGTACAGACAGAGAGACAGTAAAATAATAATTTATTCCAATTTACATTTTAAGGTAGTGCGCGATAACGACCACATGAATAATTATAAGAGACGACATGCAGCAGGAATGAAGTTTTGTCGTAATTCATTCATTAAACATTTCGGATTAAAAACAAACTCATTAAACTGAGGAGTAATAAAACAAATCTCTGGCGCGGATGGAATTCCACAACTGCGTGTGAGAAAACATAATGCAAAAGAATCAACAAAAAATATTACACTGATTCAGAAAAGCGATGTAAATAGGAACAAAGGAAGTGAGATGCTGTTTGAACGGTGTCCCAGCTCCCCGGCGTTGGCACACCGTTCAAGCAGCGCTTATTTCTTGGTCGGCGGCAGCCCATCTCATATTTTTGAAGGCGATAAATGCGCTGCCGGGTTCACGGCAGACTGCTCGGGGTGTCGCCCGTCGTAATGGATTGCAGGAACAACTGAAAACAATCTCACCAACCGGACTGGTGTAAATATTGTCCGTGTGGCTAGCGGACCGGATCCTGATTTGACAAATACCCCGCCTTTGTTTGAGCGTGCGCAGTTCTGACAGGAAACCCGTCAGCAGAGAAAAGAAGCCGATGTTGTCCAGGATAGACGAGCGGGGCACGGGGATGAACGCAGCCACCAAACAGGCAGGAGTCTGAACTCAGACACCAAACACAATAGACGAGAGGGGCACAAGCCTGAACACAGCCACCAAACAGAAAAGATGAGAAGGGCCGGGCCTGAACGCAGCTACCAAACAGGGTAAACGATAGGGGCACGGGCCTGAACGCAGTCACCAAGCAAAATACACGAGAGGGACACGAGCCTGAACGCATCCACCAAACAGGATAGACGGGAGGGGCCCGATTCTGAACGCAGCCACCAAACAGAATAGACGGGAGGGGCACGATTCTGAACGCAGCCACCAAATAAAATAGACGGGAGGGGCACGATTCTGAACGCAGCCACTAAATAGAATATACGAGAAGGGCTGGGGCTGAACGCAGCAACCAAACAGAATAGACGAGAATTGCACGAGCCTGAACGCAGTCACCAAACATAATATACAAGAGGGCACGAGCCTGAACGCAGCTACCAAGCAGAATAGACGAGAAGGGCACGAGCCTGAAAGCAGTCACGAAACAGATTAGACAAGAGACGCACGGCCTGAACGCAGCTACCAAACAGAATAGACGAGAATTGCACGAGCCTGAACGCAGTCACCAAACATAATATACAAGAGGGCACGAGCCTGAACGCAGCTACCAAGCAGAATAGACGAGAAGGGCACGAGCCTGAAAGCAGTCACGAAACAGATTAGACAAGAGACGCACGGCCTGAACGCAGCTACCAAACAGACTAGACGAGAGTAGCACGAACCTGAACTCGGTCAGCAAACAGAATAGACGAGAGGGGCACATACCTGAACGCAGCTACCATACAGAATAGACGAGAGGGGCCGGGCCTGAACGCGACCATCAAACAGAATAGACGAGAAGTGCCAGGCCTGAACGCAGCTACCAAACACGATAGACGGGAGGGGCCGGGCCTGAACACAACCACTAAACTGGATGATGGATGAGAAGGGCCGGGCCTGAACGCAGCTACCAAGCAGGATAGACCAGAGGGCCATGAGCCTGAACGCAGTAGCCAAGCAGGATAGACCAGAGGGACATGAGCCTGAACGCAGTAGCCAAGCAGGATAGACCAGAGGGACATGAGCCTGAACGCAGTAGCCAAGCAAAGTAGACGAGAAGGGCACGAGCCTGAACGCAGCTACCAAGCATAATAGACGAGAGGGGCACGACTCTGAACGCAATTACCAAACAAAATAGACGAGAGGGGCACGGACCAGAACGCAGCAGCCAACCAGAATAGACGAGAGGGGCACGGGCAAGAACGCGGCAACCAAACAGAATTGACGAGAAGGGCATGAGCCTGAACGCAGTCACCAAACAGAATAGAAGAGAGGGGCATGAGCTTGAACGCAGCCACCAACCAGTATAGACGAGAGGGGCACGGGCCTGAACGCAGTCACTAAATAGAATAGACGAGAGGGGCACGAGCCTGAACACAGCTACCAACCAGAATAGACGAGAGGGGCACGATCTTGAACGCAGTCACTAAACAGAATAGACGAGAGGAACACGAGCCTGAACACAGCTACCAACCAGAATAGACTAGAAGGGCCGGGCCTAAACGCAGCTACAAATAGAATAGACTAGAAGTGCACGAGCCTGAACGCAGCTACCAACCAGAATAGACGAGAGGGGCACGAGCCTGAACACAGCTACCAACCAGAATAGACGAGAGGGGCACGAGCCTGAACACAGCTACCAACCAGAATAGACGAGAGGGGCACGAGCCTGAACGCAGCTACCAACCAGAATAGACGAGAGGGGCACGATCTTGAACGCAGCTACCAACCAGAATAGACGAGAGGGGCACGAGCCTGAACACAGCTACCAACCAGAATAGACGAGAGGGGCACGAGCCTGAACACAGCTACCAACCAGAATAGACGAGAGGGGCACGATCTTGAACGCAGCTACCAACCAGAATAGACGAGAGGGGCACGAGCCTGAACACAGCTACCAACCAGAATAGACGAGAGGGGCACGAGCCTGAACACAGCTACCAACCAGAATAGACGAGAGGGGCACGATCTTGAACGCAGCTACCAACCAGAATAGACGAGAGGGGCACGAGCCTGAACACAGCTACCAACCAGAATAGACGAGAGGGACACGAGCCTGAACACAGCTACCAACCAGAATAGACGAGAGGGGCACGATCTTGAACACAGCTACCAACCAGAATAGACGAGAGGGCCACGAGCCTGAACGCATGTTACATCGGGCTGCTACGGGGATCCCGCTTCTTATTTTTCTATGACTGAGTCAACTTGGAAACCCTGTCCTCTCACGTGGATCTGTCATTTGTTTATATTCATTATAAAACTCAAGACAATACATTTACGTAGCTTGTATTCCCAATTATAATTTTAAAAATACTACCCCCCTCCCCATCCTTTAATTTTAATAACAACTGAATTTCGGTTGAGAAAGATAATTAATTTTATTCAAGCTATGTAAATAATAACATAAAAAGTTAGGAAATGAAATGAAATGAATCGGGCTTTAGGCCACCTTTGTGGACATATAGGCTAAACTGGGCCAGGAGAACCTCCTGAGGATGAAGAGATGAATGAGATGACACTGTCCTCCAGACACAGGATTCGAAAATCGAGCCCTGGCGGTCTGAGGCCGAGCACGCTACCTCTCGGTCACGGAGGCTCCCCACAATACTGACTTTCACACGTGGATGAGGAAGAAACATTTTTTGTTTCTTTAACCGCCAACACCGGGAACCGAACCCCGAACTCTGGCGTGAAAGGCAGCGATGCTAACCACTACCCTAGGGCCCCCGCCCATAAATAGTTAGGAGTCAATTTCCAATACGTACTATTTTTTTACTTGCATAACATGGTAGTGGATGACTTCCAAACACGTAAATTAAAGTGCAACTTTTCGAGGGGACAATCACTATTTTTCCTGTGAGATCGAGAAACGTCTTATATAGTGTTGTGATTAACGTGTTTCTCTTACTCGCAATATTATGTCCTAAAGTTTCATTTAGGAATAAAAACGCCTTTAGGCCACTTTTGTGCACCTTACAAGTTAAACTGGGATGGTGAGTAAGATGAATCAGATAGCACTGTCTTTCAGACACGTGACTCTAAATTCCAATTCTGACAGTTCGGGGTCGTGTTCACGGAGGTTCCCCAAAATACAGAATATTCACGAGTGCTCGGGAAGAAATATTTTGTTTCTTTGAACCTAGTTGTGGAACCACATCAGAACAAGAATCAGATTTTGTCGTGATATTCACAAAATGTTGGCCAGCAAGGGTTGACACGTACTATTTCCGTGCAATAGGTCATTACTATAATCTTTTATATCGTTACCTTTCCACGTAATAATGTCGATCATCTGATTGATATGTACTATTTGCATATATATAGCAGGTCATGATTACTATCACCCTTAATGTGAAAAACAAGTGTTTAGTAATTATTCTAACAACATTGCACTGACTGACGTGCTTAAAAAGCATGTTCGTGAGAGCAAAAAAATACGTGAAGTAGAAAATGGTAATTATCTTGTTTTATATTCTAATACAACTATACGCCTATCTAGATACAAAATAGCAGCCTGTCCATAATTATTACATTAGCCAACATATTTTTTCCCCAATTAAAATTGTGACAAGATGTGCGAATAGGTTTTATTTAAACCTGATATATCTTAAAGCTGGTCAAAATTAAGAAATTATTGATAAATTATTTAAATCATTATGGTTATTTAATACATATTTTTTTAAGATGATATGATTAGGAGTCAAATTAATTGATCGCTTCAAAAAGCAGACTCTGGAATAAAATAACCATAATTTTTATATATCGAGTATATCAATCTGATCGATTTGTGTTTCATAAAGTTTCATAAAATAATCGTCTATTAGAATTACCGGTTTTCTTACCTTTTACGACTTTCTAAAATCTGGCACTTTGTTCATCAGAAACCCTTATTGAACCACGATGTGTAACCAGGTTAACGTTAACAAGAAGTCATCTTTAACCTTTAAAACGCTGAATTAATTTGTAATAAAACATCGCAACCAAAGGTTTTTTTTCGATTTGAAATCATCAAAAATGTCTTCGATAGCTGTTCCCGATTCATTTGAATACATATGTTATGGGTTTGCGGACATCAGATATATTTTTACTCTTACATCGCGGGGGTCGACTTTTGTCGTCAGAATCTGACGTCTACAGACGTCAGATTCTGATGACTAAAGTCGGTCCCCGCGCTGTAAGGGTTAACGACAGTAATAATATTTTTTTGAGTTTTGAGCCACAGAGTTCTATTTCTGAGACATACCAGTAACAATATTCGGCCCACGTATGCTTTTCTACCCACTCCTTTAAACGACAGTTGAATCACGGCGTTGATCGCCTGATCTCGTCATGTGACAGGCTGAGACACTCCTCGATTGGTCGGGGGTAGAATACTAGACTTTGTCACAAAATTTCATGCAGTGGTAAATTGTCAATAATATCAGACGTCATCCATCTCGATTCTCTAGTGAGATATGAGATTCAAAAATTAATATCACGGCTTTAAAATATTAAAAACTAAATTTTAAAATAGCTTATAGTGATCATTTGATTTCATAAAGCGTTTTAAAAAATTGCGCTTACAGACGAAGTTTTACCAGAGATTATACATATCATAATGTATAATTTCTGGTTTTACATTGAACATGCAAAAAATTACCACAAAAATACATGATTTGTGAAGAAAGGAAATTTCCTTCATGATCATTACTTGTCGATGGTCTAAAACAATAGTGGGTCAAGTCGACTTGACAGCAACATTGTGTTTATCGTTTTGCTTAGAACTACAGTCTGCTAAATTCACTTATCAGCCTGTACACTTGGACTTATACTGATGAAACCCACAGCGATAGGAATTTGATAGTAGATCAAGTGAAGTTATCAGAGTATTTTTTTTTCACCTTCCAAAACGATTTACAGAAGCAAAATTGGGATCAACAAGACACCAAGTTGACTTGTTACTCTAGGAACACAGAATATGCAAAGATTGTCCCTAGGTCAACAATGAGCTAAGTCCAGGCATTCCCCATGTATTGTCTCCACAAGTTTCAGAATGACAATGCGCTAAGCGCACTTGCACCGTTTTGTCCCCTAAACAACGCCCATAAGCATATAACACCAGAATAACAATGTGTCAAGTCGAATTGGTCCTGTGTTGGACAGATATTATGCTGATATGTGCTCTTTTTCACGAAAATGACAATGCGCTAAGTCGACTTGATCTGTTGTTTTAATCTGAATTTGAAATAAATTACTTAGAATAGAATAACTTTTTAGATATTATCAGATATTATATGACTCAGCTGGTTATTATTCTAAGGGCCAAAAATGTCACTTAGCACACTATTGTTTTAACCCATCGTTATCTTAAAATAAGAAAATATACTGTTAACTTTGCAGATAGTAGTCCAATTATCAGTCACAACCGGATGCTTTTCCAAAGAACTGTGGCTGTTTACTTTGTACTAAGCAGTCACAGTTGAATCCATGGTTTAGAGGTATCCAAATTATCCAAGTCAAATTGTGTCATTTTCCTATGAAAAGCTTCAAAGTTTATTTCAAATGACACAGTTATGTACTTTGTTTATAATTAAACTCATTTCTGATAACAGACATATTTTTATTAATGCCGCAAAATCAGTTTTTGGAAATGTTTTATTTTAGTTTATAAACTAAAAAATCGTACGCATTCATATGGATGAAGCTGGTACCATCGATATTACATGCCAGTTATCTTGGAAGCCGAGACAAGTTCCATGACATTTTGTGAAAGACAAAATTAACACCCAAACCTTACACTGCTGTATAAAAGCTGCAGCATGTGTGGTTTACCACTAAGTAATATCTGGCACGTTTTTTCTTTCAAAAACACTTCTGATGAACAACTGCTATTAAAATCCGTTATATTACAAAATCAGTCAGTTTAAAGCGCAAATGGAAAAACACCACAAAAATGAAGTAAAAAAAATATATTAAAAAAAAAATAAAGAATTTACTCTGCGACTATAGTCGCCCACTGCAGCAGGCTGCGCTTGGTTTATTTTGGGCCCATACCAGTGTAAGGGTTAATCTTATTCTGAAAATGTAATAACCGTTACCATTATATTATTATGTAGGTATCGTGTTTACATGTCAAAATTAGCAGACCTTATCATAGTGTCGCTTTAAATTATTTGATACTCTGAAAAAAGGTTTTTAAAATTGGTTTTAAATGGCTGATGTATTTCTAGAAGTGATTGTGAGTTTGATATCACTCTCAGTTCTCTTGCGGTGGTGTGACAGATGGGACGGTAGTCCCCTATTCGACTCTGTTAGAATTTGTCTTTACAAGTTTTTCAATTCTGGTATAGCTAGTTACCACAAAAGTATGTACAATATATATATATTTGTCCCTATGATTCTCTTCCAGTTTGATTAGGCCTACTTCTCCCTGGCATTATATCATGACGTGACCTCACACAATTGGCTTACTTGCATACAAGTGTCCTGTATAACATTAAAGTTTTTTTAGGTTCCAAGGAATCCGACTGATGGAATGTATTGAAATGAATTATAACATATCCCCCCCCCCCCGCGTTGCAATCCAAGTTGAACAAGTGAGTGAATATTGCTTTATAATCATGTGGCATTCCGCATAATCAATGCAATATCGTTACATTGAAACCCGAAATGGGGACAATAATGTCCTTCTTTTATCGAATGACTTCAATTGTTCTTTATAAGGTACATTACCATAGGCAGCACTGCACACTTCAGGCCTTCGAACACATTGGAGCAATGTATATGCACAACCTCGATGACAAACATCCGAATGACCGGGATTCGAACCCAGTACATCTACATTTCGAGCCATAGCCAGACTGAATGAGTCATCGGGGTCAGCCCAAAGTTAAACAATAACGCTGTCGCTCAAAAAATACCCTGCAAATACAGTCAGTCACTCGAATAATTCAAATACATTTACAGGATATGGCTACAAATTAGATTACATTTTCCTCATCATGACTTAGACCCACTCCATTTTTAAGAAGTACCGACTTCATATTGTTAGGAAAATGCTCAGTTTAAGACTTACCCAGTTTTAAGGCACATTATTTGTAAATATGGTAAATGTCTGTCAATTATTTTGTAATATGTGTACCCGACAATGCTGTACACCAAAGTGGAGTAAACCCCCTAAAAAAGAATATTATCTGATACTAGAATATTTAGAAATATGTGGCCGCCATCTTGAAATTTTACATTATCTACATAATTGTATGGCGTACATAATGAGTGTATAGATTTTGCATCCAATAGCGGATTAAGATGCACTTGCCAAATAAAATTTGAGACCCGACACACAAAAACGAATGTAAGGTCATGTATTTCAAAAAGTGGTCATGAAAGAATTTTTAATATCTCTTCATTACTTTTTCATTTTAGGAAATGTTTACTTTTTAATTTTAGCTTATATTTAATTAAAAGTAAATTTTATTCAAATTTATGTATGTTTTTCTTCATTCGGCATCCGTTTAGTTTTTTTAACGTATTCAGCTTCAGCACACTCAAATTTGGATAAACACTGATATGCGATTACCCAAATATGCTTGTAGCATTTTAGACACGTAATAACAAATTGGGTCGGTTTATTGATAAAATTGTTTTAATTTAGACATGTGGATACAAAACTGTTGATGTGAAAATGAGCGGTGTTTTCAATTATGTACATAAATTCCCAATTGACTGAGGCACGATTAGGAATGCTGCCGGCACTTTGCTAAATATTTTATCAGGCGTTACAAATGATCACATTTTAATTGTTTTGAAAATGAGGCAGATTTTAACAGGGAATCTGATATGTAAATGAACAGGATCATTAAACCCTTAACCGTTTCAAGCCTGAATTTACCATTGCCATCTTCATCCACTACAAGACACAGCAATTCTCGACTTGTAGTGGATAAAGATGATTTGATGCGGTTTAAAAATTAAAGAAAATTGCCATGTATTGGTAAACCAGTTACATGGTAATTTCGTTCTAAAACCCTTTGTTTTAGGAAAATTAAGTATGTTTTCATGGATATAAAATGATGCTTTAATGCATCGTAAGGGCTCAAAGGGTTAGTGTCCAAAGTCATCTAATTTAAATGTTTACCAAGTTGAAGTTGTGTCTCGCTACCGCTACCCACAACTTCAAATGGGTTTGAATAAAAATATATTCTGATGATATGCCAATCTAACTAATTTAACCCTTCAGACCCTCACGATGCATGAAAGCATCATTTAGTATTTCTGGCGAATGACTTAATTTCCTACACCCAGGGGTTTTGGAACGAAAATTTTTATTGAACTATTTTAATAATAACACCACATTTTTTTCATTTTCCACCCACTTCAAATCATCTTAATACACTACAAGTCGAGAATTGCGATAGCAATTCGCGGCTAGTAGTGTATGGAGATGACAATGGTAAATACAGGCTTGAAAAGGTCAATGCTGATCGCACGTTCCAATTGTCTGAACGTATCTAGTCTACTCGGAGTGGAAGGGTGTATTTACAACCTTGGTAAGTGTCAGATCCACCCTTTTAACGCCAAGGAGAAGGTTTACCCACCTTAATTACACGTTTGTACATGCTCTATATTTTGTATTCGTAATTAAAGCAGATTTGCACATTCAAATACGTTTACATTTAAAGTTCAAAGCAGTAAGGTGGGTGTGCTCGACTCAAATCCTCATATTACTATATAAAAATCAACATAATGACATTTTAAAGTGCATGTTAGAACATCAATAATAATTGCCCGGATTCACAGTCAAATATACAATAAATTAATTGAGTTCTGAGCACTAAAATTTTGATTTAACGGACTAATATGCAGGGACGTAGACAGTGTTGTGATTAACGTGTTTCTCTGACTCGCAATATTATGTCTTAGAGCTTCATTTAGGAATAAAAACGGCTTTAGGCCACTTTTGTGCACCTTACAAGTTAAACTGGGATGGTGAGTAAGATGAATCAGATAGCACTGTCTTTCAGACACGTGACTCTAAATTCCAATTCTGACAGTTTGGGGTCGAGCACGCTACCTCGTGTTCACGGAGGTTCCCCAGAATACAGAATATTCACGAGTGCTCGGGAAGAAATATTTTGTTTCTTTGAACCTAGTTGTGGAACCACATCAGAACAAGAAGCAGATTTTGTCGTGATATTCACAAAATGTTGGCCAGCAAGGGTTGACACGTACTATTTCCGTGCAATAGGTCATTACTATAATCTTTTATATCGTTACCTTTCCACGTAATAATGTCGATCATCTGATTGATATGTACTATTTGCATATATATAGCAGGTCATGATTACTATCACCCTTAATGTGAAAAACAAGTGTTTAGTAATTATTCTAACAACATTGCACTGACTGACGTGCTTAGAAAGCATGTTCGTGAGAGCAAAAAAATACGTGAAGTAGAAAATGATAATTATCTTTTTTTATATTCTAATAAAACTATACGCCTATCTAGATACAAAATAGCAGCCTGTCCATAATTATTACATTAGCCAACATATTTTTTTCCCAATTAAAATTGTGACAAGATGTGCCAATAGGTTTTATTAAAACCTGATATATCTTAAAGCTGGTCAAAATTAAGAAATTATTGATAAAGTATTTAAATCATTATGGTTATTTAATACATATTTTTTTAAGATGATATGATTAAGAGTCAAATTAATTGATCGCTTCAAAAAGCAGACTTTGGAATAAAATAACCACAATTTTTATGTATCGAGTATATCAATCTGATCGATTTGTGTTTCATAAAGTTTCATAAAATAATCGTCTATTAGAATTACCGGTTTTCTTACCTTTTACGACTTTCTAAAATCTGGCACTTTGTTCATCAGAAACTTTGGTGAACCACGATGTGTAACCAGGTTAACGTTAACAAGAAGTCATCTTTAACCTTTAAAACGCTGAATTAATTTGTAAAAAAACCTCGCAACCAAAGGGTTTTTTTCAATTTGAAATCATCATAAATGTCTTCGATAGCTGTTCCTGATTCATTTGAATACCCATGTTATGGGTTTGCGGACATCAGATATATTTTTACTCTTACAGCGCGGGGGTCGACTTTAGTCGTCAGAATCTGACGTCTACAGACGTCAGATTCTGATGACTAAAGTCTACAGACGTCAGATTCTGATGACTAAAGTCGATCCCCGCGCTGTAAGGGTTAACGACAGTAATAATATATTTTTGAGTTTTGAGCCACAGATTTCTATTCCTGAGACATACCAGTAACAATATTCGGCCCACGTATGCTTTTCTACCCACTCCTTTAAACGACAGTTGAATCACGGCGTTGATCGCCTGATCTCGTCATGTGACAGGCTGAGCCACTCCTTGATTGGTCGGGGGTAGAAGACTAGACTTGGTCACAAAATTTCATGCAGTGGTAAATTGTCTATAATCTCAGACGTCATCCAGCTCGTTTATGTAATGAGATATGAATTTTAAAATAGCCTATAGGATCATTTAATTTCAAAAAGTGTTTTAAAAAATTGCGCTCACAGACGAAGTTTTACCAGAGATTATACATATCATAATGTATAATTTCTGGTTTTACATTGAACATGCAAAAAATTCATGATCATTACTTGTCGATGGTCTAAAACAATAGTGGGTCAAGTCGACTTGACAGCAACATTGTGTTTATCGTTTTGCTTAGAACTACAGTCTGATAAATTCACTTATCAGCATGTAGACTTGGACTTATACTGATGAAACCCACAGCAATAGGAATTTGAGAGTAGATCAAGTGAAGTTATCAGATTATTTTTTTTACCTTCCAAAACGATTTACAGAAGCAAAATTGGGATCAACAAGTTACCAAGTTGACTTGTTACTCTAGGAACACAGAATATGCAAAGATTGTCCCTAGATCAACAATAAACTAAGTCCAGGCATTTCCCATGTATTGTCTCCACAAGTCTCAGAATAAGAATGCGCTAAGCGCACTTGCACCGTTTTTGTCCCCTAAACAGAGCCCATAAGCATATAACACCAGAATAACAATGTGTCAAGTCGAATTGGTCCTGTGCTGGACAGATATTATGCTGATATGTGCTCTTTTTCACGAAAATGACAATGCGCTAAGTCGACTTGATCTGTTGTTTTAATCTGAATTTGGAATAAATTACTTAGAATAGAATAACTTTTTAGATATTATATGTGACTCAGCTGGTTATTATTCTAAGGGCCAAAAATGTCACTAAGCACACTATTGTTTTAACCCATCGTTATCTTAAAATAAGAAAATATACTGTTAACTTTTCAGATAGTAGTCCAATTATCAGTCACAACCGGATGCTTTTCCAAAGAACTATGGCTGTTTACTTTGTACTAAGCAGTCACAGTTGAATCCATGGTTTAGAGGTATCCAAATTATCCAAGTCAAATTGTGTCATTTTCCTATGAAAAGCTTCAAAGTTTATTTCAAATGACACAGTTATGTACTTTGTTTATAATTAAACTCATTTCTGCTAACAGACATATTTTTATTAATGCCGCAAAATCAGTTTTTGGAAATGTTTTATTTTAGTTTATAAACTAAAAAATCGTACGCATTCATATGGATGAGGTTAGTACCATCGATATTACATGCCAGTTATCTTGGAAGCCAAGACAAGTTCCATGACATTTTGTGAAAGACAAAATTAACACTTAAACCTTACACTGCTGTATAAAAGCTGCAGCATGTGTGGTTTCCCACTAAGTAATATCTGGCACGTTTTTTCTTTCAAAAACACTTCTGATGAACAACTGCTATTAAAATCCGTTATATCACAAAATCAGTCAGTTGGCTATCTTTAAAGCGCAAATAGAAAAACACCACAAAACTAAAGTAAAAAAAAAATATATAAAAAAAAATTAAAGAATTTACTCTGCGACTATAGTCGCCCACTGCAGCAGGCTGCGCTTGGTTTATTTTGGGCCCATAGCAGTGTAAGGGTTAATCTTATTCTGAAAATGTAATAACAATAGTCCGTTACCAAATATTATTATGTAGGAATCGTGTTTACATGTCAAAATTAGCAGACCTAATGATAATGTGGCTTTAAATTATTTGATACTCTGAAAAAAAGGTTTTTGAAATTGGTTTTAAATGGCTGATGTATTTCTAGAAGTGATTGTGAGTTTGATATCACTCTCAGTTCTCTTGCGGTGATGTGACAGATGGGACGGTAGTCCCCTATTCGACTCTGTTAGAATTTGTCTTTACAAGTTTTTCAATTCTAGTATAACTAGTTACCACAAACGTATGTACAAGATATATATTTTTGTCCCTATGATTCTCCTCCAGTTTGATTAGGCCTACTTCTCCCTGGCATTATATCATGACATGACCTCACACAATTGGCTTACTTGCATACAAGTGCCCTGTATAACATTTCATTTTTTTAAGTTCCAAGGAATCTGACTGATGGAATGTATTGAAATGAATTATAAAATACCCCCCCCCCCGCGCGTTGCAATCCAAGTTGAACAAGTGAGTGAATATTGCTTTATAATTATGTGGCATTCCGGATAGTCAATGCAATATCGCTACATTGAAACCCGATATGGGGATAATTATGTTCTTCTTTTATCAAATGACTTCAATGGTTCTTTATAATGTACATTACAATAGGCAGCACTGCACACTTCAGGCCTTCGAACACATTGGAGCACTGTATATGCACAACCTCGATGACAAACATCCGAATGGCCGGGATTCGAACCCAGTACATCTACATTTCGAGCTATAGCCAGACTGAATGAGTCATCGGGGCCAGCCCAAAGTTGAACAATAACGCTGTCGCTCATAAAAATACACCACCAATACAGTCAGTCACCCGAATAAATCAAATAAATTTACAAGATATGGCTACAAATTAGATTACATTTTCCTCATCATGACTTAGGCCTACTAGATTTTTAAGAAGTACCGACTTCATATAGTTAAGAAAATGCTAAGCTTAAGACTTACCCAGTTTTAAGGCACATTACTTGTAAATATGGTAAATGTCTGTCAATTATTTTGTAATATGTGTACCCGACAATGCTGTACATCAAAGTGGAGTAAACCCCTAAAAAAGGATATTATCTGATACCAGAATATTTAGAAATATGTGGCCGCCATCCTGAAATTTTACATTATCTACATAATTGTATGGCGTACATAATGAGTGTATAGATTTTGCATCCAATAGCGGATTAAGATGCACTTGCCAAATACAATTTGAGACCCGACACACAAAAACGAATGTAAGGTCGTGTATTTCAAAAAGTTGTCATGAAAGAATTTTTCAAAAATCTTCATTACTTTTTCATTTTAGGAAATGTTTATTGTTTTAATTTTAGTTTATATGTAATTAAAAGTAAATTGTATTCAAATTTATGTATGTTTTTCTTCATTCGGCATCCGTTTAGTTTTTTTAACGTATTCAGCTTCAGCACACTCAAATTTGGTTAAACACTGATATACCATTACCCAAATATGCTTGTAGCATTTTAGACACGTAATAACAAATTGGGTCGGTTTATTGATAAAATCGTTTTAATTTAGACATGTGGATACAAAACTGTTGATGTGGAAATGAGCGGCGTTTTCAATTATGTACATAAATTCCCAATTGACTGAGGCACGATTAGGAATGCTGCCGGCACTTTGCTAAATATTTTATCAGGCGCTACAAATGATCACATTTTAATTGTTTTCAAAATGAGGCAGATTTTAACAGAGAATCTGATATGTAAATGAACAGGATTATTAAACCCTTAACCTTTTCAAGCCTGAATTTACCATTGCCATCTTCATTCACTACAAGACACAGCAATTCTCGACTTGTAGTGGATAAAGATGATTTGATGCGGTTTAAACATTAAAGAAAATTGCCATGTATTGATAAACCAGTTTCATGGCAATTTTCGTTCTAAAACCCTTTGTTTTAGGAAAAGTAAGTATGTTTTCATGGATATAAAATGATGCTTTAATGCATCGTGAGGGCTTAAAGGGTTAGTGTCCAAAGTCATCTAATTTAAATGTTTACCAAGTTGAAGTTGTGTCTCGCTACCGCTACCCACAACTTCAAATGGGTAAAAATTACAGCATACAGTTTGAATGAAAATATATTCGGATGATATGCCAATCTAACTAATTTAACCCTTCAGACCCTCACGATGCATGAAAGCATCATTTAGTATTTCTGGCGAATGACTTAATTTCCTACACCTAGGGGTTTTGGAACGAAAAATTTTATTGAATTATTTTAATAATAACACCACATTTTTTCATTTTCCACCCACTTCAAATCATCTTAATACACTACAAGTCGAGAATTGCGATAGCAATTCACGGCTTGTAGTGTATGGAGATGACAATGGTAAATGCAGGCTTGAAAAGGTCAATGCTGATCGCACGTTCCAATTGTCTGAACGTATCTAGTCTACTCGGAGTGGAAGGGTGTATTTACAACCTTGGTAAGTGTCAGATCCACCCTTTTAACGCCAAGGAGAAGGTTTACCCACCTTAAATACACGTTTGTACATGCTCTATATTTTGTATTCGTAATTAAAGCAGCTTTGCACATTCAAATACGTTTACATTTAAAGTTCAAAGCAGTTAGGTGGGTGTGATCGACTCAAATCCTCATATTACCATATAAAAATCAACATAATGACATTTTAAAGTGCATGTTAGAACATCAATAATAATTGCCCGGATTCACAGTCAAATATACATTAAATTAATTGAGTTCTGAGCACTAAAATTTTGATTTAACGGACTAATATGCAGGGACGTAGACAGGTGGGGAGGCAGGCAGACAGGAAGGCAGGCAAGCAGGCCGGCTAATAAATGAAATGCTAATAAAATGGAATAAACACGAAGAGATTAATTATTGGAGCTCGACCATTACAACGTTAAAAAGTTATTACAATTTGAAAAAAACTCTTTCCGCTTCATTTGAATACCTATGTTATTGGTTTACAGCCAATCTAGTCTTTTAATTTCTTTCAGTTAAAAATTAAAGAAAATTGCCATGTATTGGTAAACCAGTTTCATGGCAATTTTCGTTCTAAAACCCTAAAGACGTCAGATTCTGACGTCTAAAGACGACCCCCTTGCTGGAAGGCTTAAAGTGTTAAACATAGATGAACTGTTCTGTGTTAGGCGCGGATCATATGGTGAATATGAAGAAGAACATTCAATTAAACTAGAAGTTGTGGGACAGAATTTTTAAAGTTCTGCTGTACAAAGGCAAACGGCAGTAACCTGATAAAAAGAGTTTAATATTTCCTGCTTAAATTTGTCTGTTGAAGGATATCTTATATACAAGCAGCTAGGTTGTCGCGAGGAAGCATGTCTCTGCATGGCCGTGTGACCTGTGTCCACAGACATGCAGAAGCCGTATCAGGGGATTTAAAATTCAACAAATGGCCTTCAGCTATGCATGGATATTCAAACCAGTCAGCTGATGATGTGTTCATGTTTACATGCAAGAAAATCAGGCCGAAGTATATTGACCTATAGTGTTCTACCATCTAATTTAAATAACAACTGGTCTGGTCTTGTGACAGGCTGAAATACCATACTTGGTCCTAAAATCAAGTGAACAAGATAGCCAGTGAAGTTTGCACAGAATGTACGTCTTTGCTGGGAGTATAGGCGTTTCTTAGGGCTCTGTACTTTTTCAGAAATTCAACAGAATCATAAAACGAAGTGTATTTTTAGTCAAAGTATTTTTTTTTTTTATAAATTTCACGTACCGATGTTCGACATTATAGCCGATATATATAGGCCCATTACAGCTACTTTTTTACATTAAAGTAATATGGACCCCCTAGTAGCCGAGTGTTCTCTATATACCATATACGTCAGTCTAGCTGCTGGTAGAGATAAGAGAATATAATATAAGTAATTGAAAAAGCATGACACTATTTTTAAAATTCTGATTAAACGTATAAACTTTAAAATAACAGCGATACAAAGAATAAATATGTTTCAAGTGAGCAAAGTTTAATTTTAAATTTGCTAAAAAATACACATGAAAATTTAAATTCATTTGAAGCTGCTATATTAATGCAATTTCTGGAAGACGAAACGTTATATTTATGAAAGATAAACATCTCCTAAAAATAAACATCCCCCAAAGCAAATTATATAATTAGCTGAACATCCACCGCCCGTTACTTCATCCATATGAGTGCTAGATATAGCTTAGGCCTATATATACATCTCTTTTAAAACTAGATTGTAAAGATATCTGCCGGTTCGCCTATACAAACACCAGGAGCTATATTAACATTAACCCTTATAATGCTGATCACGACTATTGCGTTTTGAATACGTTTTATTTGACGCTTAAAGCACAGTTATTGAGAACAAACTGAATGTTTAACCCTTAACCCTTTAAGCCCTTACGATGCAATAATGCATCATTTTACATCTCCGAAAACAGAATTATTTTCCTATAACTAAGGGTTTTAGAACGAAAATTTCCGTGAAACTGGTTCACCAATACATGACAATTTTCTTTATTTTTTAAACCACATCAAATCATCTTCGTCCACTACAAGTCGAGAATTGCGACAGCAATTCGCGGCTTGTAGTGGATGAAGATGACAAATTTCAATTTATTTGCTCAGTGCTCTAAGGGTTAAACATCAAGATTTGCAAATGATTGTTTTCAAATTGAACAAATATAAGTAATTTTCACCCACTTGATGTTGTGGGTCGCGGTAGCGAGACAAAACTTCAAGTGGGTGAAAATTTAAATTATTTAATTTAGCGGTTTAAAGGTTGATATAGCCTCCACTAAAACTAATAATTGCAGATACATACACATTTTCATTACTATGAATGTGTGATTGTGTTTGTGTGTGTGTGTGGGTGGGGGGGGGGGGTGTCTAACGTTCAGCTGCAGTAGACTTGTGGATGTTCAAATCTGCACCAAGACAGATGGGATGTTGTAGTCAGAGTGATTGGTAGATTATGTTACTTGTGAGCCTGAGGGGGACAGCGGGTCACTGATGATAACTCTATGCCTGCTACGTACCAGGAGAATTGTCACCTGCAAAAAGGCGTGAGACACTGCGATTCGCAGTTTGGTGTAGATGAAAATTGGGCGGTGGCCCTAGGGTAGTGGTTAGCACCGCTGCCTTTCACGCCAGAGTTCGGGGTTCGGTTCCCGGTCTCGGCGGTTTGAAAGAAACAAAAATGTTTCTTCCCCATCCACGTGTGAAAGTCAGTATTGTGGGAAGCCTCAGTGACCGAGAGGTAGCGTGCTCGGCCTCAGACCGCCAGGGCTCGAATTTCGAATCCTGTTTCTGGAGGACAGTGTCATCTCAATCATCTCATCATCCTCAGGAGGTTCTCCTGGCCTAGTTTATCCTATATGTGCACAAAGGTGGCCTAAAGCCCGATTCATTTCATTTTGTAGATGAAAATTACCCAGGTCGTCAATGCCTTCAACAAATTTATCTCTCAATAGACGCTGTTTGTGAAGCGTTATGAACAGCGCGATTACTACACAGTATAATGCCAGATTTTTTTATTATTATTATAAATCAGCGATATTTACAAGCAGACACGAGACGTTTACCAAATGTTGGTACACTGTTGTGCCAGCGTCTGGGACGCCGGCCCAACAGTGAACCAATATTTTGTAAACATTGAGTATGTTCTCTAGCTGGGAACGAGAAAAGGTTGCAGACACCGGTCGTATATGCAGAGCACGGAAAAACTAATAATTTGAATTATGAATCTAGTCGGCGGCGGGCTGGGGGGAGGGGTGGTCTTGCGGGCAGGCGGTATGGACGGAGTGCCAGTCCCCGAGGGTGTCCTCGGGGTGCGGCCTCGTGCGTCCCCACCCCATCCGTATTTGTCACATCGCGTTAGACAAATGTGTGTTTTTCGCCCCGGGGGCGTCGTGCGGCTTGTAAATTGTAATGTAGTTACCTCCCCGTCTTCTTGCGCCGGCTCGAGCCGTTGTCAAAACGGACCGTATTAATATCAATAAAAGACGGGCAATTGTGAATCGCGCCGCCAAAGCGGTCCCCCGGGACGAGGGAAAGCCTGCTAGACAGCCGCACGCATTATACACGGCGAGATGGGCGCGTCTCCCCCCAACACCCGCCGAGCTCCACAGAGCAACAACAATCCAGAAACCCTCAGCAACGTCATCAAGCACAATGCCCAGCAACGTATGCAGGGCAACGATAAAAATGGATGACCAGGAACTCCGGCGATCCGGAGGTCTGGCGCGCAAACAGGGAGGACGTAAAGCTCAGCAACGTCTGTTCATATGCAAACAGGGAGGACGTAAAGCTCAGCAACGTCTGTTCATATGAAACAGGGAGGACGTAAAGCTCAGCAACGTCTGTTCATATGCAAACAGGGAGGACGTAAAGCTCAGCAACGTCTGTTCATATGCTAGACCTAACCCTTGAAGCGCTGTAATATTTCTGTATAAACCACCCAACAAACATACACCATTTGTATAACATTTATACAATGTCGGACCAACGTCGAAGACGTTGGGTCGACGTTGTATAAATGTTATAGGAATGCTTTGTGTTTGCTGGGCATGGAGACCAAATAATTGTCTTAGTTAGCTCATTCCAAATCATTTGAAGACTTATGTTAAGAGTCTACGACTATTATAAATATGTTTACTCTTACAGTGCGAGGAAGGACTTTAGACGTCAGAATCTTACTTCTGTAGACGTCAGATAAACGATTAATACTTCCTTGTAAATAAACGAAACAGTAATTGTTTCTATTCAAGTAACCGGTAACTGGTATTAGTCTGATTGCTGACATTAACCTCCAGACACATGATTTTCAACTTGAGAAACCGAGTATACTACCTCTCGATCAGAGAGGTTCCTTCAAAACGAAATCTTTACGAGTGCGCAAGGAAGATTTCTCTTTGAAACCGGAATACAGGAGCGGGGACAAACTAGTCAGAAGGATCTCACCCTCCACTATTTTCCGTAACACGTTGTGGAGGGTGGCGTTTGCTAACTAGGACAAATATGCGAGCTCCGGCGCGATAGGCAGACAGCCTTAACTATCACACTAGGGTCACGTCGATGCTGCTAAACGACAAAGAAAAATTTGGTCACAATATCAGTTGTTTTGTTCAATAGCTATCAAGTTGAATAACAGGAACACCAGGTTACTTTATCTTCCTGTAATTTAGTCTTATTGTTTAAATTTCATTCATACATGTACGTCAGAAAAACCAAAGTCGGAGAAATCATATGGATTGGAATACATGTTGCATTTAAAAAATAAAATAAAACCGTAAAAAAACGGTTTAGAGTCTCTGCATTCCTGGCCAAAGTTGCTTGCTGTTACGATTTAAAAAAATATGTTATTATGTCACGATAGTTAAGATATAGCTATCATGGTCGAAGTAGCTTGATGTCATGATAGCAGTCCATTTAAAAAACAGTAATGAAACATTTTAAAGATAAAAAATGAATAAACTATTGCTTAAAAACCTTGATTGAGCACTTGCTTCTATCGCATATTATTATTTGAATATAAAACATTTAAAACACAAAATAACTATTAAAAAAAATCGTTATTTCCATTTCGGAACATGATTATACTCTGTTGTATTCTATGCTTGAATCGTATTTTTAAATAGCCGGATTATACATTGATATGATACACTGACCTACATTACAAACGCATGAGGCGTATAGTTTGTTTTATCATCATAAGTTTAATTCAAATCGAACGTGTTACTTGTCATCACTGGGTCATCATACCCTAGCATCATCGCCTTGTACTACACCTGGGCCATGGCGCTTAGCATTAAAATAGTAGGTGTTGTGACTTTAATTTTCAATTTTACAATGGCCAAGATGTAAAACGCTTTTTATATGGTAATTATAGTAATGGATAGAGAAGGATTTTAAATTGTTTGCACCACGCAAGGAGCACGTGTAACACGTAAAAAGGTATATATGCTCCTGGATATGCCTCTGGGTGGTGTTTTGACTCCAAAAGACTCAATTCACGCATGTGGCCTAACTATCTGCACTCTACAACCATGATAGTAGTTGTTAGGTCTATATTTGGATAATCAAGCGTCTATATAAGAATGGTAACCTGGTAACATAAAGTTGAAATGTCCCATTCTTTGAGAAAGCACACATCGAAGAAATAGTAATTCAAGATCTGACTCATCAGACGGTATTTGGACTGGATGTTTTCTGCTTCGCGTTGACGATATGTACTAAATTCAACTGTATATTGTTTCTTTGTATATTCCATAAGCAAGTTTCCTTCTGTAAAATAATAAGGTTTGTTGTGCAATTGAATGATGTGCTTAACGGTTTGCATCCCATTAAACCCAGTCATCAATATCGTGACAAAGTTTGTTTCTATGTGCAGTTCGCCCATCAAAAAGCATTTTCACCCCCCCCCCTATAAAGATAACAGGGTTCACTTCAGGAAGAGGATTTCTTTGTTCTCTTCCGCATTCTTATATAATGTGTCCTCTATCTATACCTTTGTTGTCTAAATCAATGATTTGATGTGTTGTATACACCAAAATAATTTTATTATCCATGTTGAATTACATTAAGTGATAATAATATATAATATAAAACTACAGTGAAATGTGAATGTATAGGCCTATTGTTAATCGGTTACCACAACTTCAATATAAAGAGGACTAAAATAACACATACAACTGTTATTCAATAGAGATGGTTTATTGTGGGATATTTGCCTAGTCAGGAAACCAGCACTTTTAACACTCGATAGGGAAATCTAAAGCATAATTAATTTAAAATGTGTCAATAGATACATTTACTACACAGATGCTCCGATGTTGGACTTATGATAAATAAGACTAAGAAAAAGGGGTTAGGATAACGCGTCTGGTGGGGGAGGGGGGGGGGGGCGTATCATGTCCCGTAAAAATTAAAAAAAAACCCGATTAGGTCCTAAATGGTGCCTTCTGGTGATATATATAGGTAAAATGGACTTGTTTTAATGACAATTTTCATTCGTGTTAAGGTCACAACTGATTTTGGAGATACATGTATGTATGCAATGAGGTCTTACAGACAACAACAACCCTCTCCCCCCCCCCCCCCCACCTGGCCAAAGCCCTGAGTATGCCTAACCAAATCTTGAACTAACTAACAACTGAGATGTATACTTGTAGCACAAGTTCGCTTAAATTGTAGTGTCCATCTTAGATATTTCTGTAAATATAGACTTTAGAATTAGAAAATTAGTATAAAAATGCTAAACTTCAACTTTTATTCTTATACTAAACGTTCTCAATGACCATATTACACACTACAATTTGAGACAAACATGTTAAAATGAGTTGAATACATGTCACAGATTAAGAAATATGGTGCCAATTAAGATCAAATGTGGCTATCTTGGATTAATGCAGATGCGGATAACAATGAGGAGCTTCAACTTTTGTTCTTACTCTGTTATTAAAGGTGATCTATCACCCCTTATATGGTATGAATAATTATATCCTTATATGGGGAGATCGGCTATCATAAGACCCTCTCCGAGGGTCACATGATAGCCAATCACCCAGTATATGGGGGTGATCGGCTATCATGTGATCCTCTCCGAGGGTCACATGATAGCCAATCACCCCATATAAGAAAACACTTGTGCCCCATCTTGTGGCAACTTTGATTTATTTGTCACAAATTTATTCATACTATGTAAGAGGTGATAGATCACTTTAAACCTTCTATATGACCATTAGCTGCTACAGCACATAATTGGAGCCAAACATCTTGGATTTCTGAAGATGGTGATAAAAATGCGTAACTTCAACGATTATTATTATATCTAACGTTTTGTATGACCATTACAAACTACATACAGACTATAAATGGAGCCAATCAAATCAAAATTAACTCTAGGACTACATGTCGCAAAATGATAAAGTATGCTGTAGACTATCAAACAGAGGCAGATGGCGGCCATCTTGGATGTATGCATGTGAGGATAAAAATATGTAGTTTTAATGTTTGTTCTTATATTAGGGCCTAAACCTTTTGTGTGATCGTTACCAACTACAACGCATAATTGGAGTCAAACATGTTAAAATATTCTCACTACATGCCGATAAATAAAGAAATATGGTTCTAAATAAGGTCAAATGGCAGGAATCTTGGATTATTGCAAATGAGGGTAAACATACTTCAACTTTTATTATTATATTAAACCTTCTGCATGACCATTGAAAACTACAGAGTATAATTGGTGCCAAATATGTTAAAACGAACTCACTGCATACCAACACATGATAAAATATGTTGGCAAATAAGGTGAAACGGCGCACATCTTAGATTTATGCAAATAAGCATAGAAATGTTTACCTTTAAGTTTTTCTCTCATATTAAACCTTTTGTATGACCATTAGCATTTACAGAGCATAATTGGAGCTAAATATTTTAAAATTAACTCACTACATGCCGATAAATGATTAAATATAGTGCCAAGTAGGGTCAAATGGCGGCCATCTTGGATTTTTGCAAATGAGCATAAAAATGCGATGCTTCAACGTTTCTTCTTAAATTATGACCATTTTGTATGACCTTTAGCAGTTTATTACCAACTACAGATTCAAACATGTTAAAATTAACTCGCTATATGGCGTAACATGTAGAAATATGGTGCCAAATAGGGTCAAATGGCCGCCATCTTGGATTTATGCAAATTAGGTGAAAAAATACAGCCTCAGCTTGTGTTCTAATCTTAAAAGCTTTATATGCCCATCAGCTACTATCATGCCAAAAAAACCATTTGTACTAAAAAAAAGGTAACATCGGCTTACCAAGCCTACTATAAATATAGCTCTAACTCTTTGATGTTGGTCCAACATTGTAGGCCTACACATGTTATACAAATGTTTTGTGTGTACGGGGATTAGGCCTAATATGTGTACTTAATATAGGTTATGCACTATGCTACACTAAACCATACTGGTGTGATTTGTAGGTATGATATGCAATTCGTTGTTGTGTTGTGGCTAGGTAATCATAAGTGGAGATGTCTTAGTGAATGATTAGTATTTCCGAGCTGGATGAAAAAGAGAGTTGGTGCAGTGATTCAAACCATAGGGGTGTTTAACACATCTCTTGAAGTATAAATTTAGGTTCTGACATAACTTTCGAAATCATTTGATTATAAATTTTAGCGTTTTTTATTATTTTTTGGCCCATTAATTATGCAAATTTGTGATAATTAGAGAGGTTTGGTGTATTAATCCTTTAACCGCCAAATTATTTAATCTGAATTTTCACCCACTTGAAGTTGTGTCTCGCTGACGCGATCCACAACTTCAGGTGACTGAAAATTATTCAGATTTGACAAAATGCAAGTCAACTGTTTTCAGATATTGCTGATTTATGTCACATTTTATCTTTAACATGTTCAAAAGGTGGTACTTAAAGGGACCCCTTGGGATGAGACATTTTCAATGTTGTCAATTTTGAAAATTTAACTTATATGAAGCTATATAGCCTACTGATCTGAACTAAAAATACAAAAAAGTCAAAAAACAATTTAAATGCACCGAAAAAGAGTGAAATAGTTAAATTTCCAGGTCGTATATTGCCATGTAAACAAAACAAGTCAGCAATATGCAGAACTTTACACCACATATTCCCACGTCTTGGACGGGGAGATCAAAGCAATCGCCGCTAATTGGTGTCTGATTGGTGTCTTATAGTCAGGACATAAAGTGATACACCTGCAACACTGATTGTCTGCCCAACGCTGGGCCGACGACATCAACATATGGCCCAATGCTGTGGGAACATTTAACCGTCCTTTAGCAAGTGTTTAGGTGTACAAAAAGTTTGTTTGGGTTTTAAACGGTTTCATAGAAATGTTGATAAAAAATATTTTTAAAAATCTAAAAATCCTGAAAAAAATAAAATCATGATCTTGGGGATACACTACTTCATTACTAAACTAAAAACGAAAATTGATGTTATCCCAAGGGGCTGCTTTAATGTGCTAATAAAAAAATGAAAACTTGAATATATGCGGCACCGGCGGTTAAAGGGTTAAAAGCAGCTGGGTCGTTTTTCTTCACTGAACCATAATATTTACATATTTACAAAGCTCAGTGTAACAAATCCTGAAATGAGATGGAGGGGACTCTGATGGGATTCCCCCCCCCCCCTATTCCATAAGTAATGAGGGTATCTGTGTTTCAAAGGCAAACAACAGTAACTGGTTACATAAATAGTAGATCTAAGCCGTTAAAAAATAAGAAATTAGGCATAGCCCTATAGCTACTGTTGCTTGCTTTTGCTCGACAGCATAGGCCTACAGTGACCACATGAGTATTATTAGCATTTATTGTCGAGCCTACTATATACTACTTTTTGTCCATGGAACAGTCTGTAACAGTAGGTCTGTGGAATGTTGAAAAGAATCTCGAATGATTCCAGTGAAACAAAATGAAATGAATCGGGCTTTAGGCCACCTTTGTGCACATATAGGCTAAACTGGGCCAGGAGAACCTCCTGAGGATGGTGAGATGATTGAGACGGCCCTGAGATGACACTGTCCTCCAGACACAGGATTCGAAATTCGAGACCTGGCGGTCTGAGGCCGAGCACGCTACCTCTCGGTCGCGGAGGCTCCCCACAATACTAACTTTTACACGTGGATGGGGAAGAAACAATTCAAACCGCCGAGACCGGGAACCGAGCCCCGGACCCTGGCGTGAAAGGCAGCGGTGCTAACCACTACCCTAGGGCCCCCGCCCTCCAGTGAAACAACAACATTTGCTAACCATAGCGCCTCCTGGTGAATATCAAATAATTTTAAAAGGTTTCGCGAAGAATTATCTGGGGGATGTACGGCCTGCTATCCTTCATGAACAATGCTGTTTTAATGATGGCTTACCGTCTCCGACGATGGACCAGCATTGGAACAGCTTCGTGCTAATGGGAACGCGATGAAAAGCAATAATTTGAAAACAGAGGACGCTGAAGATTCGTCCGCAGCCAAAGTAGACCAATATGGTAGATCTGACACGGAAATGTGAATCAAAGAAAAAGTATCAATTGTTAATTTTTTGTGGTCAAACATATCGAACTTGTCCAAAAAGACATTTCCAATACACGACATCTAGCGAATTATTTTTTATCAGAATGATATATTTACCATAGAGGCTGCTGAAAATTGCCACAATTTTTAAAAAGACCTACGTAGGCCTAACACTTTTATTGCTAAATTCTGGGAAACGCAGTGACGTCACTCGGTGAAAACAAGGTTATATAACAACCCCCTCCCCCATACTTCATTCTGTGAAACGCAGTGACGTCACTCGGTAAAAACAAGGTTATATAAGAACCCTTCCCCATACTTCATTGTATTAGGCAGCTCGGTGAAAACAAAGGAGAGGTCGAGGTCATTGAGTTTCACAGAATAAAAGAGTTAGGCCTACGCACTAGCCGTACACGATAGTTACAGTAAAAACAACAAAATAATAATTGTATGTGACAGAAATCAATAAGGAAAAACACGCCTTTTTTTAAAAAAAAGTCCCTAAAAGGTTTTGCCAAGTTTAATTTCATATTGTTGATATTTGCTTCTTCAAAAAAATTGAGAAACACCCCGACCCCACCTAGTGTATGGATTTGCTGCAAAATCTAATTAGATTTCGGCAGTGGTATGGGTTATCATTTGCTTTAAAAATCTCGCAAACCGGTTGAACAGTTCAAGCTGTAGACGTGCTCACAATTAGTGAAGTAGTGCACCGTCTCACAAAATGGTCGCTAAATTGCACAGGCGGCGTACAACCACAGCAAAAAAATATGTCTCCACCATATAGGCCTATCTGTCCCTGACAAAAACATCTGCATGCTTTGTTAATAGGTCATTTTCAAACAAGGTTCTATCAATGTACTATATTTTATGACCAGTTAAAAACTAATAGGGGCCTACAATAGGCCCCTATTAGTTTTTAACTTGTCATAAAACAAAACATGGCATAGCAATTTTCAGTACATTACCAGTCACTGGAGGAATCATTATCCCCTATTATGGAAAATTGCATTGATGTAAAAATAAACCTACTGTTTGCTTCTCATATCGAGGTATCAGAGCTAAATGGCATATTTTATATACTGTTTTGTAAATTCAACGTAAGCCTAGCCTACAGTAGGCATAGGTCTTTCATTAGGCCTAAAACAAATGTGTACAAATTAGTCATCATAATACTAATTCGACACCTAACAATTGCAATAATTGGCAGCGATTTAAACACACATATTATTTGATATTCCAATAAAACGTATTAAAGCGATTCTTGTTATAATATAAATTTAACAACTCATTTTGTCCAATTGGGTAGGCCTATATTACGCAACAAAATGTTATAATACAAATTCATTTTAAACGTTTCTGACCAAAAACCTTTGCCCCCCCCCCTCCCAAATCTGGATAGGCTAATATTTAAATTCATTTTGTCCACATGTGTAGGTCTGGCTTGTATAGCTCATCATAGGCAACCAAAGATTCAAAAGACTAAATATAGGTACGACAAGACACATCGTATAGTCTGGGTAACCGCCATAACAATGTCTGACCTAAAAATAGGCCTTCACGTTTTGATCGCAAGTAACGTGAACGAGTCAGGTGATGGAGTACAGAGTCGTTCTAATTGGTTGATAATTGATTGGCGATCAGATGATTGAACCAATATTGATGTATAGTTAGCCTACCGTCTTCCACGCTGGACCAACATTACATCAACACTGGCATAGTGTTTAGGTGAACTATTATAGGTCTATAGCCTACTGTAGCTAGCTACATCATGGGGAAAATAAAGGACAGATAAATTGTGTATGCAAACTTATGAGTGCTTATTAAATGCTCATTGTATACCAGGGACTACAACACGTTTGTTTGTCTGTTTGTGTGTTTGTTTGCTTGTTTGTTTGTTTGTTTGTTTGTTTGTTTCGTTTGTTTGTCTGTTTGTTTCGTTCGTTCGTTCGTTCGTTCGTTCGTTCGTTCGTTCGTTCGTTCGTTCGTTCGTTCGTTCGTTCGTTCGTTCGTTCGTTCGTTCGTTCGCTCGCTCGCTCGTTCGTTCGTTCGTTCGTTCGTTCGTTCGTTCGTTCGTTCGTTCGTTCGTTCGTTCGTTCGTTCGTTCGTTCGTTCGTTCGTTCGTTCGTTCGTTCGTTCGTTCGTTCGTTCGTTCGTTCGTTCGTTCGTTCGTTCGTTCGTTCGTTCGTTCGTTCGTTCGTTCGTTCGTTCGTTCGTTCGTTCGTTCGTTCGTTCGTTCGTTCGTTCGTTTGTTTGTTTGTTTGTTTGTTTGTTTGTTTGTTTGTTTGTTTGTTTGTTTGTTTGTTTGTTTGTTTGTTTGTTTGTTTGTTTGTTTGTTTGTTTGTTTGTTTGTTTGTTTGTTTGTTTTTATCATTTGACATGATAATAAAAAAGAGTAAGTGGTCACCATTGAATCTCCAGTGGGGGATGTTCTTGAAATAAATAATTTCGGGCAGATTCTGCAGGAAATAAATTATTTATTTCAAGAACTGTTTTATATAAACATGTAATAAAAAGGCAGTACGTCTATTACTATCTGCTTACAAGTTTGTAAAGTATACAGATACTGCCTTTTGACTTTGCAAGGCAGCATAGCGGTCGTCGTTTTTAATCTGTTTATTAGCACATCTATGATACGGTTCCTGAGAGTGAAATACAGGGCCTACATTTATTCAGTCAAAAATGATTGGGAATATTTGGTTTTAAATCATGCTCTGGTCTTAAATCAAGAAAATACGAGTAATTACTATCGCGATCCACAAATACAAGTGGTTGAAAAATTAAATTAGATAATTTGGTGGTTAAAGGGTTATTATCTAGTTATTAATTTACGAAAAACTCAGCTAATTAAACAATCACGCCATCGTTTCTTCCGATTGAAGCTAACCGAACGTGTTTTAATTGGAGAGACGATCTGTTCGTAAAACATTTGTTTTAATATTTTCTCAGCACATTCAGACCAGCCGTCCGGAAAGAATAGCTTCGTCTGCCAATATTCATTGCGCTTGAATGAGGAGACAACGATAATAAAACCCATTAGGAATTTTTTAATTCAAATAACGGGACACAGCAAGGCTTTTTTTTCTCCTTTTTTGTATCTTTTCGCTTTTTATCCTCTTTATTACAAGTCCTATGGCGGATTTTTATAACAAATTCAAGTATTAACTCTTACAGTGCGGGGACCGCTTTTATACGTCAGAATCTGACGTCTCTAGACGTCAGATTCTGACGTATAAAAGCGGTACCCGCACTGTGAGAGTTAAAATATTTATAATGACCGTTTACGGTAGGTCCATAACAGGTATTCAAATGCAGCATAAAGAGCCATAAAATATATTTATGATAGTTTCAAATTGAAAATATCTTTTGGTCCATTGGTCTCCCCTATGCAAAATCTTTCAGCGTTATAAGGGTCGAGTAAAACATCAAGTCAGTAGGGCTTTATTGTACAACAATAATAGGCCTAGCCAACTGCGGGTGATAGAAACCGGCCACCGCAACTGTAAATTCCCCACTCCCGGCAAAAATGTTTATTCTCCTTCACAGATTAAATGCATGCTTCAATATGATTAGTTAGAGCTAACAGTCAGTCAACGTGAATCAACCCTGTGATCCAAAAATCATTTTTAAAAATAATGTCCAGTGTTTGATTCTATTATATCTGAAGAGGTCGAATGTCAGGATTGCCCATTCTACGGAATTGTTCGTATCCTACGTATTATTTCATGTTTTTTTTCTGATTTTACAGGCGGATTTTTCTTATTATTTCAAATTGTAACTTATAATGTGGTATTATAATTATATTGAATTAGAAAATATTATTTGAGCGCCACCTGGTGAGTAGGTCTACACTTTTTTACAATCACCAGGTGCCGCTATATATTTATTAATAGGCCAGGGCTACTGTAGATCAGGTAATTTTTGCGTGTTTAGATTTTGCGTTGGCCTACCTATACTAATCAAAGAGGCCCAATCAGGCTAAAATCATAAAAAAATCGGTGATTTTATTTTGGCTTTTAAATATGACCATATGATGTAGGGGAGAACACCCATAAGCGCACCCCCTAATTAAAAAGGGGGAAATATTTTTATAACATGATTGAAACAACATGACCTCATTGGCAGGTGGTCCAGATTCTGATAAAATATAATTCCTATTTTTTTCCGTGTGATAAAGCCATTTTTACCAATTTTATTTGAAAAAAACACTTTTACAGCAAAGGGGGCGCTTTGGGTGCACTGTGCACAAAGCGCACCTCCAGTGTTCTCAAAGGGCACCCCCTAATGTTTAGTGTTTTTTATACGTCCTAAAAGAGGGTGCACATGGGTCCTGGAAATTATTGTTCGCAGTGCACTATTTACCCATTTTTTGGCCTCGCTATTCGCTTTTTATAAGGGAATTTTTTTATAAATATAGATAAAAATAGATATTATTTTTAGGTTCGTTTTTTACACTATTTATAAGCTGAAATCCTCGATGTTCGAACCCTAAGAACAGGCGATTCACCGTTCGTTTGATTCGTTTTTTAACCCATGTACACCCTCCTAAAGCGCACCGCCTGTATACTGTTACATGTTGGGAAGACCTAATTATAATTTAGTTAGGTTATGAATAAACATAACCAAAATAATATTTTGGCAATTTCTTACCCTAAATTTCCATGAAATATAATATAGTCTATATAGGCCTAGTGTATTCATATCGACGGAAAGCAGCCTAACCAGACACAACTGTCTGTGACTAATCATTGAAATGGAAAGGACGGTGCGCTTTAGGACAAACTGATATGCCTACTAAAGGAGATGATGCTCCCAAAGCGCACCAGGGGGGGGGGTGCGCTTTGGGAGCAAGTTAGGGGTGCGCTTTGGGCATACTGGACATTATTTTTAAGAAGGATTTTTGGATCACCGGGTTGACCCATGTTGACTGATTGGTAACTCTAACTAATCAAGAAAAGTTCAATCTACATTGTGTTTTTTCAATTTTTCCGTTGTCTATAATACTCTACACTCACCAAATTATAAGAAAAAGAGTGATTTTAACTTTTATTCTCTTGCGTCCTTCCCGCTTGTGTGACGTCATTGCTATTAATTGTCCAAGTTCAGGGACACGACACGTTATTATCTTCTTCAATTAAGAAATATTGAGAAAAAAGCCAAAAGGTGCGCTAAGGGAACAGGGTGCGCTTTAGGGTGTTCTCCCTTAGTCTAAAATCATCAGAAACGCAGTATTTTTAATTTGGCTTATTATTTGACCATAAATTTATAACCCATAACCCGAGTAAGTGTTCATTAGTGTCACGAAGTCTAATTTCGCGCGCTAAATAAGTGCTGATTTTTTTCTGTCCATTGGGCAACCCTGGATTGTTTTGAATATATCAATGCTTTTGCGTATTTCAATTATTTCTGAAGAGTTCTATTTTGAATACATCACCTTTTTTTCGTGTAGGCCTACCATATTAACTACCGTAAAAACAACCAAATTTCTAACATAAAATGAAAATTTCATTAGTGCTGGACTAATGCTGGCCACAATAGCAAACAGTGGCACAATATTAACCCTAATAGCGCGGGGATCGATATTAGACGTCAGAATCTGACGTCTGTATATGTCAGATTCTAACAGACTTACATTTTATAATGGCCGTAGACCCATGCCATATTCAAATAAAGCGGAAAGAGCTAACTAGGACATTTTAAATAATGATTTCAAATTGAGAATAACCTTTTGGTATCTTGGTTCATATTAAATAATTCAGCAGAAACGAGATGAAGTCGCATAGGCCTGAACCACACAGGCCCTGGACAACATTTTTCTATTTTTTTTCTAATTATTTGAGTGATTGCGCTGACTGGGAGCCACTTAGTGAAAATCTTTATGTATACGTTTTTTCTCTAAATCCTGGCTATCGCTTGCCCGGATCTCGTTAAGATCAGTCAGTCGGTAAAATTAAGTTTGCATTTGCATGCGGGTGGACCATTTCAGCGCAAAATATTTTTTTAAATAGAATAACACAATTATTTACTGTATTAATTGTATCTAAAGCATGCTGTGTGAATTTGATGTTGAATCACGCTAAACTAAAGTTCTCATTAATTTGCATACATTGTGTTTTCATGAATTTCCTACAACGATAATGAAACGTTACACTCACTAATAAGTCACGACAGAATAAACAGATTCCCAGGTTTATTTCTCAGTTATTCACGCTCTATTTATTGCTGTTGTATTGGCTTGTTTATCAAGAACATTTTCATTTAATGATCAGTGAAATACACTATTATATTATATTGTAATTTGAGATGGAAGTGAAATATGTAAGTTACATTTTTCAGGACCACGTATGTATATAGGCCAAGTGGAGATCTTACAGTTACAGTAGCTACATAGAATTCCAACAAACTTGAAGACGATTTTGGTCTAATGTAACGCAACAGTTTGTGATATCGAGCAGCAAACACAACACGTTGATGCCGTGTTGAAAATATTTGGCTGTCGTTACCACATGTACATTTAACCAAAATACGCTTAAAGCGACTCATCATGATGACATCAATTTTTCGTTTTTAATTTTGTAATGAGGTAGTGTATCTCACAGGTAATTATTTCATTTTGTTTAGATTTTTCAGATTTTCAGAAACATTTTTTAATATATATAACAATATTTATAAGAATCCGTAAATAACCCAAACATTGAGTGTATTGGCCTAAAGGATGGTTGAATGCTAGCACAGCATTGGGCCACAAGTTGATGCCGTCGGCCCAGCGTTGAGCAGACCATCGGTGCTGTGGGGGGACCCCGCCAACCATAGTCTTCCCAGGTCAATTAAGCAGGTGTTAAGGGCGGCAGCCATCGATTCAACCAGGTGGCTGCTTTGGTCATGCCGTCTGAGATGGTGGTTATCCAGGGCAGTCTTGTTGACATGACAATATACGTCTTGGAAATGAAACTAGTTTAGTCGTTTTCAGTGTTTTAAAATTGTTTTTGTATTTTATTCAGGATCAGTAGGCTATATAGCCTCACATAAATTAAATTTTCAAAATTGAAAATGTTTCATCCCAAGGGGTCCCTTTACCCTTAAATCTTATAATAAACTTTTATATAAAGAGGCTCAAGGTTTTTTTCAATTTCAAATCATCGTAAATATATCAGTTAGCTCTTTGCGCTTTATTTAAATACCTACCCGGCAGACACAAGACGTTGAATCAACTTTTGTTTAACGTTGGTTCACCGTCTACGACGCTGGACCAACGTTAAACCAACGTCTGAAGTCGATCCCAGCGCTCAAATGGTTAACGTGTGGCGTATGCTGTCTACTGGGTTATGCTGAACAAAATCGAATTGATTCCCATTATTGAGCCACAGTAAACAAAAGTTGATTCAAACCACAGCCGTATTATTATTAGAAAGTGTAAGGTAACATCAGCGCGTGTACAGGACTCACCTCAAGGAAAATAACATGACTTTAATTAAAAAAATCAATTGAGTTTTTCTGAATAGAGGATGGGAGAACATTCCTAGTGATTAATTCTGACGCTCAATTAATCTAACAATTTAAAAACTATTGTGTGTAATTACTTCTTTTTATTTGTACTTCATAAAATATAATATTACAGCAGATATTGTCTACATTGACATATCTTATCATTCAAATTGTAAACATGTAAGTCATGTTTAACCACTTGACGTTGTGTGTCAGGTTTGCGAGACACAATATGATGAAAAATTCTATAACGTAAGGCTTTAAGGGTTGATTGTCTTCACCACGTTATATGCCATTTAAACACCTCCCCCCATTACACCTTTGGCCACAATTGGGCGAGTATTAAAGTGGTTTGTTACTGATAAAAGTGGTTTATTTATGTCCAAATATAATAGCGTATATATGCCAACACTTTTAAACGTGATAAACGAAGTAGAGGTGCAGTGTGATCCGAAACAAAGATTCCCACATTTCTTTTAAAAACTATTGTGTAAATTTGTATATAGATATTCTGATATCTATTGATGTATGCAAAACTTTTGTAAAAAAGATAAGGCAAAAAACAATTTACCATAACAAAGTTTTGTTACAGACGCCTTTCTCGTGCTCACAACAATATATATCTATTAACATTATGATATGACTGTGCTATGGATAAAGTATTTACATGTTTTAAAATAAAATACTAGTAGTATACAAATCAATTGAGCACCACAAAGGAGTCCTATGGAGCTACATGTATGTGGTAGTCCTATGATAGGATTATAACATACATGTATGTGGTAGTCCTATCATACATGTATCTCTTTGTGGGTAATGGAAAGGCACATCCAGTATATTTTGGCAGGTTTTATGGACTAGTCTCATCAGAGGAACATTTATAACACAAGTCCATTAATCTGATGAGACGAGTATTTAGATATCACAGAAATGCTTTTAACTTAAAATCACAAATATAACAAATGGACGTAGAGAGAAATGTTAATCTGATTCTTCATCTTCTTCTTCTTCGGGTGTATCATCACTTTCAGGTTTCGTGTTTCTCTGTCGGTACCCTTGCTGTTTGGATTCTTGGCTCTGGTTTCTAAACGTAGGTGCAAGAAGAGATCCACGGTTCTGTAAACAAATAAGAATATCATCATATTCCTGGTAGTGGTAGCCATGTTAACCCAGCAAACACTGGACTGACCCAATGTCGGGTGGATGATGAGCCAGCGTCATAGCGGTGTCCTAAATTCACCCAACATTGGGTCAATGTTTTGTCTTTGCTGGTAATCACAGTTTGTTGGAAATGAACATATATGTTTGCGAGGGAAACTAGTATTTGAAAATTTGTCATCAGTTCATTAAAGACAAATACAAGACAAATTAAGCCACTAAAAAATAAATTGACGGACATAACTCAAGATTACAAGATTTTTTTATGTCTGAGCAGTGTGCATTCTAAATCTAATTCATGTCATTTTCCAGCTCATTCAGGAAGTTTGTAGTGTACAATGTTTCAGAACATTAGTGTAGCCGGGGTGTATTAGGTGGCCTGGAGTCGACTCTTCAGCTCGCTTGGTAACCCTCAGGCATCCCGATGCCAGGGTCGGTGGTTCGATCCTCGGGCTGGCCAGTTTTCAACACTGTTTCATTGGCGTTTAATTACGGTTATTCTGGCCTGTCATGCCATAGTATAGGACATTCTAGGCTTGTAACCAACACCGGGTTGAAGTAAACAAGAGCACACTCGATAATAGCCCGCCACCGAATTATGATAAAGAAAGTAAAGACGAATGTCATCACGTAAATAACAACCCAAGATATAAATGGTATGTTAAACCAGCCGCTTTTTAAGTTATCGCCCCCACAAGGTCAAATTATGGACGTAAAATAAATGTGAAAAATCGCAATAAGTCGACCACTTTGATTTTTTCACCGGCCATTATTGAGCTTGTCCAAGAACTGCTTATTAGTTACATGCATAACAAACTTGAAGAGGATACTTGTGAAAATGTTGAAGTTATCGCGCCTACAAGGTCAAATTATTGACGTAAAATGAGAAAAATCGCAATAAATCAGCCATTTTGAATTTTTTTTCAGCCATTATTGAACTTGTCCAAGAACTACTTATTAGTAACATGCATAACAAATTTGAAGAGGATATGTGAAAAACTATTCAAGTTATCGCGCCCACAAGGTCAAATTATTGCCGTAAAATGAGAAAAATCACAATAAATCGGCCATTTTTTTTTTTTTTCAGCCATTATTGAACTTGTCCAAGAACTACTTATAAGTAACATACATACCAAATTTGAAGAGAATATGTGAAAAACTTTTCAAGTTATCGCGCCCACAGGGTCAAATTATTGACGTAAAATGAGAAAAATCGCAATAAATCGGCCATTTTTTTTTTTTTTCGGCCATTATTGAACTCCTCCAAGAACTACTTATTAGTAATATGCATAACCAATTTGAAGAGGATATGTGGAAAACTTTTCAAGTTTTCGCGCCCACAAGGTCAAATTATTGACGTAAAATGTGAAAAATCGCAATAAATCGGCCATTTTTTTTTTTTTTCGGCCATTATTGAACTTGTCCAAGAACTACTTATTAGTAACATGCATAAACAATTTGAAGAGGATATGTGAGAAACTTTTCAACTTATCGCGCCCACAAGGTCAAATTATTGACGTAAAATGTGAAAAATCGCAATAAATAGGCCATTTTTTTTTTTTCGGCCATTATTGAACTTGTCCGAGAACTGGTCATTAGTAACATGCATAACAAATTTGAAAAGGATATGTGAAAACTTTTCAAGTTATCGCGCCCACAAGGTCAAATTATTGACGTAAAATGTGAAAAATCGCAATAAATCGGCCATTTTTTTTTTTTCGGCCATCATTGAACTTGTCCGAGAACTGGTCATTAGTAACATGCATAACAAATTTGAAAAGGATACGTGAAAAACTTTTCAAGTCATCGCGCCCACAAGGTCAAATTATTGACGTAAAAGGTGAAAAATCGCAATAAGTCGGCCATTTTGAATTTTTTTTCAGCCATTATTGAACTTGTCCGAGAAGTGGTCATTAGTAACATGCAAAACAAATTTGGGAAGGAAACATGAAAAACTTTTCAAGTTATCGTGCCCACAAGTAAATGTTAACGCCGACGCCGACGACGCCGAACTTCAATTGCAATAGCCCACCTTTTTTAATTAAAATTAAAAGGCGGGCTAAAAAAAGGTAGGCAGGAAAAACGGACCCACCACTGTGTTGAATGCTGCCCGGGGACGAGCAGATATTTGAGAAGGGAGTATGTACCGGGTGTGTGTATGGTGGACTGGAGCGATTACTACTCATGGAGTCGATTCTTTTGCTTGATTGGTAAAGCGCAGGTATCACGATGCCAAGGTTGGTGGTCCAGTCCCTGGGCTGGGCAGTTTCAACGCTGTTACAGTAGGATACATCACAGGGTCGTACACAGAGGGATAGGAGGGTCAGAAGAGTCCTGACCACCCCTTGAGCAGCAGATTTTCAAGAAATTTGAAAAAAAACCCCATATTTTTCGAAATTTAACCTCTTGTCTCCCCCTCTATCGGAAAGCTGCGGACACCCCGCATCATACTTAGAAGACAAGAAAACATTTATGTTAGAGTGAAATTTTGAACATGATTACTTATGCATGGTGAATACATGAGTCGAGTTTCAAAACTTTCAAAAAAATCGTTAATTACACATAACTGAAACATGGCTGCGGACATCTAATGGGAAAATTGTAAGAATCCACCTACATGGGGGATGCTTCATAATGGAGCCAATCATGCAGTATAATAATCATATGTTATAAGACTACAATAACATAAGACCCCAGTTGTGACATCAGATTTATATCAGATGTGGCTTTAGATTAAAAATCAGACAATACACAGCAAACATAGGTGATATCATGAATCCATCAATATACAAATCTTTAATTGAATAAAATTACAGGCTATAATACATGTACCAGACCATCACCAGCATGTTGGCAGTTCATCTAGTATACAGTAGTCTTTATTTGTGTGTCATCCAGTTTACATTTCACATATCATACATAAAAAACATAAAACCTACCTTTTTATCCAAGATTTTTTCGCTCATAATTTTGATTTCCATGCTATTCTTACAGAAAAGAATCTGTTTTTTCAGTTCCTCAATTTCTCTCCCCTTTTCCACCTTCTTCCTCTCTATTCTGGCAATCTCGTGGTTTGTTTCTTGACAAACTCTGAAAAGAGTTACAGCACTAAATAATATTGCATTATAAAGTATTGCATTGCATTGCATTACATTACCAGACTGTTTGAAATACCAAACCACAGTGTCGGTTTTAAGCATCAACATTTTGGTGAGAGTAACATTATCACCTGTTATCCGCCAAATTATCTAACTTAAATTGGTACAAACTTAAAGTTGTGTCGTGCTTCTGTGATCCACATATCACATTTATAGCCTTTTGCAGGCTTTTTATTTATTATTAACCCTTTTAGTACGTGGGACGTCGATACGACTGCCTAAATTGTGTACACTAAAGTACGTGGGCGGTCGCCACGACGGCCTAATTATATGAAGTCCTACATTAGGGCCCAGTACTCTGGGGGACATTACTGCAAGTAGTGAAAGGGCTTTCAAGCCTGAATTTACCATAGTCATCTTCATCCACTACAAGCCGCGAATTGCTGTCACAATTCTTGACTTGTAGAGGATGAAAATGACTTAAAGAGGGTGACAAATGAAAAAAATATTCTGTTATTTTTAAAACAGTTCCATGAACATTTTTGCTTTAAAACTACCAGGTTTAAAAAAATCAGCCACTCTACAGAGATACGAAATGATGCTTTAATGCATCGTAAGGGCCTAAAGGGCTAAAGTGGGAATAGATGAAGTGTGAAAATAGCACTATATTTGCTAGACTTGCATACACATGCAAATACATGTCGTCGCCTCTGAGCTAAAGGATCCTATCTGACACTCGTTAGAGTGGCAGATAGGATCCTTTAGCTCCGAGGCGACGATGTATATGTTCTGATTCAAACTGTCATTATGTGAGTTATTTCCTTGAGGTTGTGTCTTGTTAACCCTTTAACCCTCACGATGCATAAAAGCATCATTTTACATCCCTGAAAACTAGCCTAATTTTCTTACAACTAAGGGTTTTAGACTGAAAATTTCCATGAAACTGTTCTATCAATACATGGCAATTTTCGTCAATTTGTCACCCTATTCAAGTCATCTTCATCCACTACAAGCCGCGAATAACAGCAATTCGCGGCTTGTAGTGGATGAAGATGACAATGGTAAATTCAGGCCTGAAAGGGGTAATCTAACCCACTAATTCAAGTGGTTGAAAATTAAAACTAGATAACTTGGTCCTTTAACAGTTCAACTGCACAAAAATAAAAATGTGTTTGTGCTGTTTGCAGAATTACCATACTAATTTAAAGTGAAGGGTTTGCTTGCAAATTTAAAAAATGTATAAATCTAGAATAAACTGCGATAAAAAAAGATACCCAGAAAGAACAAGACGATGAAACAATGCCAGCTAAATGATGGAACACAGTCTGCAATGTTGGTCTAGCATTGTGTCAAGATCTCATGGTTCCCAGGTAAAGCTTATTGTTCACAATATTCTCTTACCTCTGGTATTCCTTGCTGAGGACAGCAGATCTTGACATTGTATCGTTAATCAGCTCCTTATAAGTTTGTCCATCTGGTCTGATATCATTAAGTAATTCATTAAAGGTAAAATGTTAAAAACTAGTAAGAAGCTGCATTTGACACAGTCACATTCGCTAACGTTATGAATGCATTTCAGATTTTCACATTTCTGTCAAAATGAGAAAAAACAAAATTATTTTTGGAAGGCAAAAAAAGCCATTTTTGGGGCTGATTGTGAAACCTGAAGTTGAAATAATTTTTAATTCTGGGAATATCTGGGATCTATGTTATAATGTGTACATTGATACTAAATATGATCTATTATGTTAGAATTTTGAGTTGTGAAGTATAGTCTTTTTGCAGATATTGAAGATTCATACAGCTGTGAAATGCGCATGTATGGGACGGTCAAGTGTAGGCCTACATTCGCCTATAGAGTACACTTTGACAGCATTAATATCAGCGACTGAACTGATTACAAGATACTACTCCAACGAGAAATTGGCCCAATGCTGTTTTAATGTTAGACCAACGTCGGCGACGTTGGCCGACATTAAACCAACATTTGGTGAGTGTGCCGTGCTGGCTGGGAAAGCTCTTACTGTTAATATGCTGGAGGTCAACTGGGTATGAAACACATACAGTATTATTATCTTGGCTGATAACTGTGGATGTGGGGTAATATGTCATTGTGGAATGTCCAGGGGCCACTGTTCCATGCTGGGTACCACATTGTCCCATGTATTTTGGCAGTTAACTACACCTTTAATTAGGAGATGTAAGATAGACTGTTGAAGTGAATGACAGAAGTGTAAAAAATTAAAAGCTACTTATTAATATTTAACAAAAACAAAGGTGGTGAAAAAGTCATCAACAAAATTAAATACAATTTGGGTGTTATGTTATCAAAAATATCATTTTATATACGCCGATTTATTCTACATACAAAACTATATGCTATCTTATCTTGAGCATCAATATGGAAAATATCAAGATCTATTTGCATAATTGTATGTATGAATAAGGTAGGATTATATATGTGTGTTAATCTCCTATAAGGAGGCTAGTACTCCTCTCGTCCACTTTACCATTACAGTACTAATCACATCTATAGCCGTTTTCAACCTTTTTGTTTGTTTTTCTAACAAGAAAATTTCAAAGAGAAATCATCATTGAATTTGCAATTTCATCTGGAATTATTTTTTTGCGGTGCATCATGTGACAAAGGTGCTTAAATGATAAAGAAAATACAGTTACAAATCAGTTCCAGAAATTGCCCGATATCCTCAAAAAGTTATTCAGTTTTGCAGATCATGCTCATAAATGCAATTGTAAGGTTAGAAGTCCATTAGTCAAAAACTTTTTACATTAGCGTCCGTAAATCGTCAATTTTCGCTGATATATGTATGTTTTTTGGCCAGCAGAATGCCGATAATGGGCTTTTTCCTTGAAAAACTATTCAGGTCTGGCCCTAACCCCCATGAGTGTTAGTGCCAGGTTAGAAGTTGATTGGTCCAAAACTTTTTACATTAGCGTCCGGAAACCTCAATTCTGGCTGATTTTCATATGTTTTTTGGACACCAGAGGGCCGATTTTCATGAAAAATTAATCAGGTCTGGCCTTAACCCCCATGAGTGTTTTAATTTTATATTGCATGGGAACGAAGTGTTACAGACAGACGACAGACAGATAAACAGACAGACAACATCGTTTATAGAGCTGCTAGGTCGCAGCTAAAAACAGCAGGAATCCAAAGAAAAAGGCGAATTTATTCTAATTACCAATGATTCATACAATAATCATAATAATGTATGCAAGTAGTCAATCCACATTACTATCTCACTGATAAATAAGCCATCATTACATTATATTACAGTAAAACAACCTACCGGTAGCTGAGCCTCAAAAAAATCTGCTGCTCAAAAAACTCTGTAGCAAATATGTTTAATTGAAAAAACAAACATAGTACACATTTTCATTAGATCTGCTATTAGAGCATAGCAATAGGGTACTACATTTTCTATCTAACATGTAACTTGCAAGGATACTGAGGTTTGGAAACTTGAGTTCTTTTAACATGCTGTCCTGTCTGCATATCTCCTGGACCCACTATCAGTTTACGCATGCGTAAGTAATGTGTGACAAGAGGACTCCGGCCTGATGTGTTGAACATGACCCTCTCAATCTCAGGGCCTGGTCCAATAATGTGTGACTAAATTAAAAATGTAATAATATATTAGTGAAAAATAATAAATTACACATATTAAATATCCTCACGGCTACATAATGATAGTTGATAATGACAGATTATGTAAAAATCAATTGATAAATACGTTTTCATTATTCAAACGATTTTTCATAATTTAAATGTGCTTTTATAATAATTAAACTTTACATACATCTTATGTTAGTATATGAAGCACTAAATAAATTAGAAGGAACAAATAATCACCAGTTTTCATAAACCACACAAACAAATTATTTAACAAGCTACATTTATTTATTTAAAAACAAATGTCTTTCCCAAAATAAATTCGAATTTATCAAATATCTGTTGCCATCATTCATTATTTAAAGCTGGGATTGCTGACACAATTTCTAGCTCCAAATAAGGGGAATATTTTTATCAACCCTTATCCTGCTAAGTACATTTATTTCAATTTTCAACCACTTAACCCTTTAAGTACCCACTATGCATTAAAGCATCATTTCACATCTCTGAAAACAGACTTAATTTTTTTCAACCAAGGGTTTTAGAACGAAAATTTCCATGAAACTGGTTTACCTATACATGGCAATTTTCTTTAATTTTTAGACCACATCAAGTCATCGTCATCCACTATAAGTCGAGAATTGCGACAGCAATTCACGGCTTGTAGTGGATGAAGATGACAATGGTAAATCCAGGCTTACAAGGGTTAAGGTTGTGTCTTGCTACCGCAATCCAAAAGTTCAAGTGGCTGAAAATCACTCACATTTGTTTAATTTGAGATCAAACATTTGCAAATCTTGATGTTTAAACACACATTTCATTTCAAATATCAGTGATTTGATGGACTAATAAAATAGGCTAAAAATGACAGATGTCGTGATCTGCAGGATAATGGTTAAGACAGTGATTTAAATAAAACAATAAGGGTTGATGAAAAGTGTTGTTAATCCTTTCACAGCTAAACTCGACTATAGTAGTTTGTAATCCGCTTCATTAGCTGTTTAAGCCTTTAAACCCTCACGATGAATTAAAGCATAATTTTCCTACAACAAAGGTTTTAGAATGAAAATTTCCTTGAAACTGGACAGAAAGTACCCTGGTACATGGCAATTTTCCTAAATTTTTAAACCACAACAAATCATCTCCATCCACTACAAGTTGAGAATTGGGACAGCAATTCGCGGCTTGTAGTGGATGGAGATGATAATGGTTAATTCAAGCTTGATAGGGTGAAAAGTTAATGAGAAACAAATGTGTGTTTAAACATCAAGATTTATAAATAATTGGTCATAAATTAAACAAATATGGGTAATTTCCACTCATTTGGAAGTTGTGGGTCGCGGTAGCGAGGCACAACTTCACGTGGGTTGATTTTTTTTTAATCTAGCGGTTAAGATTTAAGTACATGATTATTCCTACTACTGGTAAATAAAAACAACAGCTTCATTTGCATACAACCTCAGTATTTTTTTTCCTGGGTGTTCCACAATGACCTTGACGTGACATTGATAGCATGGGAGCACCACCAGTCTCTACAGGCAGAGCCACCTGGGTCGCCGTGGATCCGGGAGTTATTGTCAGCTTGGTGGTTTCCCTGGTTGCTGGCAAAATGGCGACAGTAGGAGGAAGCTTGTCACCTTCACTCAATTTGTTCATTGTGCGGTGGAAGTCATCCACTTCAAGCTTTTTTCTCACTAGAGAAAAGAACATTTTCATGCCGGACATTATACGTGTGCCAGACATTATTAATAGTTTATGATAGATAATCAGTTAATAAAATAAATATCAAACTTATATTTATTACTTGTGTGAATAAAAACATCCCTCAAATTAAATTATTCAATTTTGGGGAATTAGAACTACTTTTCATTAGTTTGAAGATTTGAATAAGGTTAAAATAGCAATTGAAAATTCAGCAGGGCAAGGGTTAATATTATCCTTATCTTGCTGATTACGACTATTGTCGTTTTTAAGCGGTTTTCTTAGTCGACCAAATCACTGTCGATTGGGAATGAAATGTGTCTAAATATCAAGATTAGCTAATATTTGTGCTCAAATTAAACAAATATGAGTAATTTTCAGACACTTTAGGTTGTGGATCGCAGTAGCGAGACACAACCTCAAGTGGTTTAAAATTTAAATAGATTAAGTTATCAGGATAAGAGTTAACAAAAATCATCCCAAAAAGCATGACATATTGGTTAGTTAGGTAAATCAGAGGGCAACAAATATTGGGTCACTTTATCATATCAACCGGGAAAAATGGAGAACAACTAACCTGGCACTGCTGTCTGCTTCCCAGAACCACTTTTCTGTTGTGTGGATGTGCGCATTACAGCTGCCCCTAGGCATTGCAGATTCCACTTGGACCAGCTGCCAGGTGCGGGCTGCAAACCTGTAAAAACATGATCAGCTACCAGTATTAGTTGTAAATATATATAAGTTACTGTAAACGGTGAAACATTTCCCCCCGAAAATGGTTTCATATGAAAACTGTACAAAGTGCAGTTGTAGGCCTACACAACAGCTTCTATTTGTATGTTTAATAAAACTGGAACAAATGTGTGAATATATACCTGACACCCATTCATTGATGAGGCTTGTGACAGTTTCTTTAAATTCATTTTGAAAATGTTGATCAGAATCTGGGAAAGCTTCACAATATGCCACAAATACTGCCTGAGAAAGACAGTCACCATATACCTGTATAACAACAAGCTCATGTATAATATCACAGATCAGTTCTAAGCTAGTCACTAGGTGACTCTACGTGCTTAGATGGCAGCTCAGAAATAATCACTAGGGTGCAGCTGACTGACCATTCAGAACATATATCATAGCCATCACTAACACCTTCCGAGCAGAAAAACTAAATTTGCACAAACAGACAAATGAATGACTATATATTGCCCTGACCGCAGGATGGCAAAAGTATACTCTTGAAGCGAACCACTAAACATTGATGCCACCTGAGCAAACAAATACAGTTTTTCTTTTTTAACACTTGTCTTTCCAAATTTTGTTTCTATTTTTCATTCACTTAAAGCTGGAATTGATAATACAATCAAATAACAAAAAGTCATATTTATAAAAAATAGGCATCCCCAAAATTTAATTATTTGATTAAATGAGCACCTACCACAAATTATCTGAAATATATACAGGCTCAGCAGTACAAGGGGTAAATATTTACACCCAGCTGAAGCTATCATATAGCCTAACCCTTTCAAGCCTGAGTTTACCATTGTCATATTCATCCACTACAAGCCGCGAATTGCTGTCGCAATTCTCGACTTGTAGTGGATGAAGATGACTTGAAGCGAATGGCAAATCAGAAAAATTAATCGTTATTATTTTAACAGTTCAACAAAAATTGTCATTCCGAAACTCATAGGTTTTAGGAAATTAGGTCATTCTTTATATATGCGAAATAATGCTTTGATGCATCTTGAGGGTTGAAAGGGTTAAAGGGTAATATTATCAAATATCAATTTGCTTTACTCACTGCCAAAACTTTGTCCTTCACTTCTGGGTTAACTGTTGTGAAGAGAGCAACAAAACTGTCTGCTATACGATCAAAGAAAAGACTCTTATCCTTCTCACTAACCTTTGTCTTCTCCTGTAACAACATTGCTATCATTTTATATCAAAGGCAATGTGCACATACTAGTATCTGTTATCAAAACATAAACTGGTCATTATATCCATCCATGAAAATGAATTTAGTTAGCCCTTCAAGTGCTGAAATATTTTAATATAAAGTGTTATTTTTTCGATTTAAAATACCTATGTATATAGGTCTACAGGCGCTATAAATATTTGACTCTTTTATAGCTGGGATCGATAATAAAAGTCAGATTCTGACATCTAAGGTCTGTCTATAGACATCAGGTTCTGAAGTCTAAAGTCGGTCCCTGCACTGAAAGGACAAACAACTACTTCACGTTAGAGATAATACAAGTTTCCAAAAAAGTATAGTGACAAGCACTTCTAAATGTAGAATAATTATTTATTATTTATATAAAGATATATATTATTCACCTGAAAATACTCCAGAAAGATCCACCAGAATGTATCTTGCATCATTGCCACAGAAGCTTCTGATTGGAACACCTTCTTCCAAAACTTTCTGAAGCCCGGCTGAAAGCAGCAAGAGGAAATAAACATGTGAAAACTTTCCTGCCTGTAAACCACAACAAACTCTTAAAAGATGTGTTTTTTGACGAGAGGCTGGGTTATACAATAAACTGCACAACACGGTATATTCAAAATGGGGCATCACAAGGCAGGGTTTCCGCCAGGAATGTTTGAGTGGGGGGGTCCAAAAGGGTGGGGGGTCTGGAAGTCCACCCCCAGAATAAAAAAAAATTCAGAACTTTTTCAATTTTAGTGCTTAAAATGGCCTATTCTAACTGAAATGAAAGCGAAATATGTAATATATTTTTACATATGACATATACTTTTACCTATGACAAATAAATCTGTACTGACTTTTCTTTATGTCTGCTGTCCCTCTATCTGTCTGTCTGTCTGCATGCTGTGCACTTATTTGATAAACATATAACTGCCTGCTTTGTACTCCTTAAAACTCAAAGCGCTAAATTAATTTGTAAAAAACATCGCAACTAAAGGTTTTTTTTAAATTTGAAATCATCATAAATGTCTTAGTTAGCTATTTCCGATTTATTTGAATACCTATGGTATGGGTCTACGGCCATTCTAAATATTTTTAAGACTTTAGTCGTCAGAATCTGACGTCTACAGATGTCAGATTCTGACGACTAAAGTCGATCCCCGCACTGTAAGAGATAAAGGCAATTATATGTGTAGTACACGTAGTGCTAAATGTTTCAAATATTAATCTTGTGTAAGCTAGAAGACTCGCAATGTTAAACCTCAGCAGATACATAGGCTCCTGGAAGATTTGCCTCAATAGGCTGGCACCATATAGATATTTAGTAACAACATTGATGTTTGTTCACAGCAATAAGTCATGGGGAAGTGTGGCGACAGTTAGTAAGGCCAGGTAATTAAAATAAATAAAATTCTAAAAATAAAAAAAATTCAAATATAGAAACCACTAACACTAAAATCCTGTGCCTTGGTCACTCTGTTCAGAAGAAGTGGAGCTTCTAGCTGCGATGGTAGTTCAGTAAGTTCTCCTTTGCGGAAGCCGGGGAAAGGACAATTCTCGACACTGTGCTGTCTGGGCTCTGCTGAAGCATCATCACCATCACACTGAAAGGACAAATCCTCACATATAAACATGCTGACCCTTGTTGTGCTAGAACCGTATACCTATGTATACAGTTCTAAGAGCGTTTCAGAGAAGATAGAATGTCACTGATATTAACCCCTAGGGCTCTGAATCAATTGAAATATTTAATCACTTGAAGTTGTATCATTGAATCTGCAATCCACAACATAAAACTAAAAATTATTCAGATTTACCAAATCAAGTCAGATCTAATTTAACAGATTTAAGCCATTTTTTACTTCCAGAAACTGGACAAACGAGGGTTAACCCTTCTCATGCTGAATTGTTTCAATTGTATTTTTCGTCATTTGGAGCTGGAATTGCTAACACAATTTCCAGCTACAAATGTCGAATTTTTTTTTTTTTTTTTTCAAATATACATCTTCCAAATAAAATCATTTGTTTAACTGAGCATCTATCACAAAATATATTATCCATTTTCAATGATATATTATCTGGTTTAAAATCTGCTTAAAACCATATATATACGGACATAGCAGGACAAGGGTTAAAAAAAAAACAGAAATAACACTATAGTCTACATCAGTGCTCTAAGAGTTAACAGTTTGTTGTAGATGCTCAGTTTGCTAAATGATTCAGCTTGGTTTATTTTTCATAAATTGTTTTTTTTTCATCATTTACAGCTTAAAATTGTGTTTACAATTCCGGCTTGAAATGAATGAAAAATAGAAGCATAAGGGTTACCCTTGACCTGCTAAGCCTGTATTTTCATGGTTTTAATCAAGTTGCAAATCAAATGGGTTATGCCACTGAAATTGATCAAATCTATTTTACTCGATTGTGCAGTGATTGGCTTTATTAATTTAAAGGCGGCGCAATCGAAAAAGTATAAATAAATCTGCATTACACTTTTTTTATTTTATAAGATTTGACTTATCATGTACTGATTTGAAATAAGATGTGAAAAAATCATTAATTCTGCATTGTGTTATAAATTATATTTGCAAATGAGTGAGCACTACCCTCAACTATAAATTTTCAGGTGTAAACCTAATTTTCCCGAAATTTCATCAATGCACACCCCTGGGAATGCGAACTAGGCTAAATACATGTGATTTGCACTAAAACTCAAAGACCTCTTGTATAGGTTCACCTATAGGTCAACCCATATACAACTAGGTCAACTAGACAAGACATATACTGTGACCCACAACTTCAAGTAAATACAAATTACTTGTATTTGTTATAAATCGGTCCAAAATATTTATTATTATGCTAAAAAACATCGATAGTGGCAACTAACACTCAAAGGGTTAAGAAAAGATTGTCCACAAACGTAGCGTAATGGTTCTCGAATGTGTCACTAGTATATGTCCATAGCATGCCTGTGCTCAAACAAATTAATGAAAGGGAGAGAACACTCTGACCACTTTTGAATGGTTTACAGCTGACCCGATGATTGCCATTGAAATCACACCCTTATATTACCTGAAAGCCATAGCTTTCAGATGGCATTCAGCTTACAAAGGTGGACATTGGCTGCGAAAGGATCAAATTAAAGGGTGAAATCATCTATTTTAGTCGACATCTTATTTCATTCACTCTTTAAAAATATTAATTTAGATTCCAATTTCCAGCTTGTCCGTCTTTACCTGTCGTGGTCTGGAGCTTGGGTGTACCTGGAGAGCTGTCAAATTATCTGTTTCTGTCAGAAAAGCTGGAAAAAAAATGCATATTGCTTATCGAGGTTACTACATACTTACCGGTAAACATATTTTAACTTGCATTTCTTGTTATTGTAAAATCAATACATGTCTTAAATTTCCTTTTATAATGACCCTGTACAACAAAAGTTCTGACCTACAAGTCTGTTGCCAATGTTCTAGTCTCACATATAATTATGTTACAAAAGCAATAATGAAGCAGCTATAAAAAGCCTGTAGCATGTAAAAATTTAGTTGAGATCACATAATGTGTCAGTACCTCTTAGCCCCAAAAAAGTCACAATATTAATAGTTAACTAAGTAAACCTTATCACCACAACTCAGTAACATTGTGACTGCACTTCACATTAATTATTAATTACTCTATTGCAGATAAAAAAAATTAATAGGAAATAAACATCTCATGAAAACACATTTTACCTATATTTAGCATAGATCCCCAGATAATTTCTTAATTTCGGCACTAAAGTAGAACCTGCTATGATCAGAGCCACCCTTGAGACATAACAGAAGTTGCCTTTCAAGACGGGTGGCTGCCCATAAGAGATTCATTTAGTATAGATGCCATATTGGGGAATGGTCACCCGGGTGGCCTCCGATAGGAGATTGGCTGCTCATAACAGTGGCTTATGATATAGCAGGTTCTACTGCACTCCTAAAATTGTACAAATGATCTACCCGGTACAGTAGAACCTGCTATGAGCAGCCACTCTTATGAGCAGCCAATCTCCTATAGGAGGTCACTTGGTCATTCCCCAAAATGGTTTTTTGTATATCTTCAGAAATGAGCCTCCTATGTGCAGCCACCTGCTTTAAAAGGCTACTTTTACTGTGTCAAAAGGGTGCCTGCTCATAGCCGGTTCTACTGTAGTCCTATTTGACAGGATTTGACACGTAAATTCATCCATTTTGTTCAGTTATAAAATCATATTTCCGAAGTATATACTGTAAACTGAATGTGTCATATATCCCATGCTAACAGAGATTGTTAGACTTGGATGTAAATAAGTAAATAGAGGATTTGTATGTAAGTATGCTTATTAAGCTCGGAGCCTACATAACCATGAAAAAAGAAATGTTTAATATATAATGTTTATAATCACGGGGAAAGGTAGCCTACAGTGAGTATTATAGTGTCTTAGGTGTACCTTTTCTCAAATGTGCTGGTAAAAGTTCTTCAATGTTTATTTCTTCAGGTGGAGTTAGGATTTCGTCAGCCAGTGCATTTACACGACCTTCAAATATCTGCATCCTGTCTTTCACTTCATTAAGAAGGCGCATGTCCACACCTTTAGTAGTTATAAACAGTAATACAATATTTGAATTTGGAATAAATAAAGCTACATAATTTTGGAAAATTGCTAATCAAACATCAAATTAAATTGCAAATTATTTCATCTTTAACCATGATAGAAAAAAACCCAATCAAGGTGGACCTTGGTTGTAGATTTCTACACATGTTTCTACACAATATTTTCATAACAAATTGAGCACTGTAAATGTCTGACTTAAATTTACAATTTTGTATATTTAAAATAATTTTAAGATAAATGCTATGTTCACCAACGTTGTGTCTGGATCCCAGTGTACCAGGGCCCAGAACTGTGACGAGCCCATATACACACCATATGAATATGGTTTTTCAACATTACAAAAAATAAGATATATACCAGTGGCATCACGCAACTCTTGTAGAATATCATCCTTGGTGCCGAGGAATGATCTTTCTTCATGGAGATCCAAAAAATTCTCTGATGTTATTCTTTCTGGCCATTCTGACTAAAAAAAGGAATGTGTACAGCGAAATATCTACATAAACCTTTGTAAAATGTACACAATTTTACATTTTTGTTTGAAATATCCCACAAATCATTTGCAACTTCTTACACTGAGGTATACAGTGCTGCTCAGTGTACTAGACAGGATTTGGAGTTCAGGGGTGCATATTACAAAGAATCTAACTTTGATCCTATCTCAACTTTCTCTTATGTATTTCCATTACAAAAAGTTGGGTGATCCTAACTTTTTGTAATGGAAATAAGAGAAAGTTGAGATAGGATTCTTTGTAATATGCACCCCAGGGTCCAATGTTAAATTGTCAGGGTATGTTACGGTATAACTGATAGATGCTAATGGATTGTTACAGGGTGTGATAGATATAATAAGTGTGACTAGGTTAGATTTGGGCATGCAAATCATGCACACGCCCTGCTAGCTAACACATTGGAGCTTCTTGAAGTGAGACATAAAAAGTAAAAAATACTTTTAAATTCTGAAATAAATTCTTTAAATTTAAATTTTGTTAATGGTCAGTGAATGGAAGTATATCATATATGTAGTTAATACAGTGTTTCTGTACTTTTCATGTTGACTACTTAAAAAATTATTCAGCACTTGCAAGTAGCATCAACTGCTGTCATCATGACAGGATATCATAAAATTAAAAATCTACCTGGTAAATTTATACTTTCTCAAAAAAAATTAAATTATCATGTTTACTTCAGTTGTTATCTTTTTAAATTTTGAAAGGAAAAAAACTCATGCAGTTCAAATTAAAATCACTCATAAATTCTAAAACTTACCAATTTTTCAGCCTTAAGATAGTCATCAAAATTCTGAGGAGGCATTTTCTTCTGTGTTTTGCTTGACTGAGAACTTTCAGATTTTTCCTCTGGCTTTTTGTCAAGCCTGGCCATAAATTCCAACACACGTGGATCTGTCACACCTCTTGAAGTGGACGTCATATTTCATTCTGAAACATTGTGACTTGAGTTATATATTAGGCATTTCAATTGTCATACGATCTCTTTATAGGTTATAGTTCTATTCATAGGCCTGAGCTCTTTCAATCAAGACGAACAAAATTAAAATTGGCTAAGAATTGAGGTAGGAGAAGCATTTCTTGTAAATTGTGAAGAGAGCGCCCTAATTAAGCCTTAATTACCGGTAGGTTATAAGTTAATTATTAATTAAAATTTCTAAAATCCGTGAGAAAAATCTATGCATAGGCACAGAATGCACTAATTAGGCCTTAATTAGGTCATAAGGTAATTATTAACTAAAATTTCTGAAATCCGTGAGGTTTTCTATGCACAGGCCCGAGCTCTGTACAACAAACCAAACAAAATTAAAATCGGATAAGAATTGAGGGAAGAAAAGCATTCATTGTGAATTGTGGACATAGTGCCCTAATTAGGCTTTAATTAGTCCATAAGTTAATTAATAATTGAAATTTCTGAAATCCGTGAGGACATTCTATGCACAAACCAAACAAAATTGAAATCGGATAAAAATTGAGGGAGGAATAGGATTGGCACCTAAAGCTAGGGTTGGTCAGGTTACCGGGAACAAACAATTTTTTTGTTCAGGCCTCATGATGATAACAATTACTACCCTGCATACAATATTTATTAAATATTCAGTTTGTATGACACTGGAAGAAAGCCATAGGCTAGATGTTTCAGATGTGTTGTATTTAACATTTGTACATTTTAAACCCTAATTCTATGATTTTATCATTTTAAGAAAAATAAAAAAACAAAAGTTGATTTTATAAAAAAAATGGGTTTTTTTACAGGACATCATTATTGCAAAAAAATACCACCTCAATTGCGGGAATATACCATGCACTGGTCTATAACAGTGCAGAATGGCGAAATAGGCCTTTCTTGGTTCTCGAACCGTAGATACCGCACTCTTTATTTACTACGCAGTTCTAAATATCGCAGTGACACGACAGTCTCCAATGCTAAATTAACTAATGGTGTGTTAGTAAGATTGATTTGTTATATATTAGATTGTGTTTAATATTATTGTAATATATAAAAATAATAATCAACAGAAAACTTTTATGTGATGAAAAAACGTGTTGCAGTTCAATAGAGTGTGTAATTAACATGACTAGTATACGCATGTCTGCAGTAAATGTCAACCCTTGTGGCCCTGTGACTTCTGTGAGCACAACAAGCTTTTAATTGGCGAAATAATTTTGTAGGCAGTGGGTTATCGTACGTGATTCTTCATAATGTAACTTTATGCGCAGCCTTGTTTACAAAATGCCGGGCTCCCATTCACTCCCGTTATAACTCCGCCGTTGGAATAGCCACTCCGAATTTTGTATATTTCACCACAAGACGTATGTATTGGAAGTTTCTTACCCATAAGGCCACTATGTTTTTTTTTTTTGATTTAGATGAGTGCGCACATCAGATTTAGGCAGCGCATTACCAAAAAAACATGTGGTTTTTTTTACCAACGCGCACATTGGATTGTTGCTGATTTAAAAAAAAAAGCTATTGGAAATTTCCTGAGATAAAAAAACATTGAGAAAAAAACAAGTTATTTCAGGAGATAAAAAAAACATTTTCCCAGCTATGTTTTTTTATTGCTCGTTTTTTTCGTTGCCCTCATTAACTTTTTTCAAACAGATCAAAAGTTGTTTTTATTTCGTCGCCCTCATTAATTTTTCTAGAAGTTTTGCCAATGTTTTTTTTCATTTCTTCGCCCTCATTAACTTTTCCTAAAATAGGTTCAAGGTTTTTTTTCTTAAATGCTTTTTTTACCGACCTCCCTCATTAGATTTTGGATTTTTTCTGATCTAAAACAGAGAAATTAACATAGTGGCCTAAGGATGAAAATCCATCAAAATATTTCTTTTTCCATGACCCCGTCATGGAAAAAAAAACATAAAAAGGGGCTGGTGGCTATTCCCAAATTTCTGATTGTTATGTGCATATGTGGTATATTTGCTAAAACAGAGGAATTAAACATAGTGGCCTTAGGATAAATTCCATCAAAATATTTCTTCTTCCATGACCCCACCGTGGAAAAAACAACATAAAAAAAGGCTGGAGGCTATGCGTAAATTTCTAATTGTTATGTGCATATGTGGTATATTTGCTAATGTTACTGCATTGAGAGGCACTCATTGGGCGGCCTGATGTATCTATAAACTAAAACCCTCAAGAATGTACATCTCAGTAGTTTTATTCGATTACCTTTTATTCAGCTGAATTAAAAAGTTCAAGTGTCTGGGTGCTGTTTTGGATTCTGTATCCCTTCCGCAATATGCAACATTGAGGTCACAATGTTAGGACATTTTTATAATTTAGCTCAGATTATAATCTAGCACAGCATTTTTCTTGCTCAGTGAAAACTGTGGAATGTGGTCAAATATTTCTTGTAGCATGTCGGCAGTTACGTAAAAATGCTCAGCATAATTTATTGGACAATTTTAAAATTTATTGAATCTACCCAAATTAAGCTAAGCCTGGCTAAGGTATACTATAGTCTATAGGTTGTACACCCAATATCGTGAACCACGTTTTTTGCCATTTAAAAAATATTTGGTGACTACATTTTTTTTTCAACTCCATTCAACTTGCCAAGTTATACGGCGCCTATTTCTGCTGTTTTTTTCGGCAAAAAATACTATACATCGGCTGATCCTTTCTTTGTCCTGTATGATGACAGTTACAAGTCATTCATCATTAGAGCGATGGGCGATATTATTATTGAGTAAAATTCGAATATAGCGGTATACATAACAAGGAAAGGATTACCCAAGTTAAAATAATTTTCAACCAAAAATTATACCTGGAGATAGCCGGACATATTAGTAAGTTGATTAAAAGTTAAAAAAAATTTCAGCCAGTAAATATTTTTCAAATAGCGAAAAACGTGGTTCGCAATATTGGGCGTGCGAGACTACGACCAATCCGAATTGGGGTCATGTCGGACCTATGCCATGTAGGACCTACCAAGTCGGCCTCACCTATGTGTCATGTCAGACCTGTCAGCCATTTCGGACCTATATGCATCAACCAGGTCGGACCGGACCTATCTAGCCTCAAGTATATATTAAAACAAATAACAACACTTTTTAAGTATGTTATAAAAAAATAACAACACTTTTTGAGAATACACATAGATTTTTTATTCACAGTAATATAGACAATAGATATATTACATTATCCAACACGCACATCACCTTGCAAGAAGTTATCAGGGATGTGTTCTTAATTGACGATAAAGTCCAGATTGGTAGGCTCTACGGGACAATCCTTCTGTCGGCGTCGATTTGCTTGTCGTGCGAGGTTCACACTGTCTTTGGAACAGCAGGTGCAGGACCTTCATTTAGCCGATCTTTGAGGACGTCATCCACTATTCTGGCTGCAGATGAGATGAGGTCAGCTGCAGCTCTTTCTTTTACATCTCGCACCTGGCACAAAGTCATTGTCACTTTGCCTCACTTTGCCTGGCAGAGCAAACTATCTTAGTTCGATAGTTCCTCACGCTGCATCGCCATGTAACATCTCCACTGGGCTATCTTTTCTTGACTGTTTTTGCCAGTTCTCACATCGATCACACTGGATGCCATGCTGGCGATCCCTAGCCGGCATAGTGTATGAATACAGAGAGAATCCATATCAAAATTATACTTGTACTGTTTAGAGTTTCAAGGTAGAATGATTTGTGTCTTGATGGTGGCTCCTTATATACAGAAATTTGGCATTGTTTGAAATAACGTGCATCACACTATTGGACACAGTCGTGAATCGAGGCCCGCTCTAACTGCTAATCCCTTGACACTAGTATTGTTCCTGAGCAGGATGTGTTATATGGTGTGAGATGCGATTTCATCAGCTGTGACATTGGATTGCTTAGAGGTGTAGGGGTAAAGTATAACTTAATTTAATGCTAATTTTACTGCTAGGAAGTATATCCACAGATAGATATATTTATTCAGTTGACCATTGACAGAGAAACAGAACATCGTCTATAGTATAAATACATAAATAATAAAAACACAAAAAGTTTCCTGGTGAGAATTATTTACACGGCGGTCCATTGATATTTATCCATGATGGCAATGACAAGAAATAATTTAGTCATTTCAGGGACACGAAATAAATTTATTCGATTTGATGACATACAATGAGTTGTGAAGAAATTTACACTTCGGCGAAGGTGAGCATTACCCTGGAGCAGTTGACACAAGGTGAGTTGTAAAGGGAGTCACACTTCGGAGAAGGTGCATGAGCATTAGTCTGGAGCAGATGACACAAGTTGAGTTGTTAACAGAGCGATACCTCGGAGAAAGAGAGTGCTGCTACGAGGAGATGACAACTGGTGAGTTGTGAAGGCCGGAGTGAAAGCTTACAGTGAAACTGTAAGTGATGGATTGGTAAGCTGTGAACTCGTGATGAACTGGGTATTTCAACTCTATATTATTTTTTGTTATAATATACTGTAAGAGCGTGCGGTTATATTTGAAATTACTGGTTTAAAAATGATAATTATGAAATGATGATAATCGCAGCAATGTCAAAATTCCTGCTGTTCTCATGCTCAAGCTTGATGATATTACCATGCTGCTTGGACAGACATAATTATGGTGGATCTCAATCAGGAGGAAATAGCTGATTATTTGATAATTTTTTGCCTATTTTAACTATTTTAGTTGGAATAAATATATACATAAATATTCATAGAATATAAATTTTATAATCATGAGGCCTATATAACATGATGTTATAAATATACAGGATACACATAGGCTACAATGATGGCATTTTAATACAATTCTATAAACATTACAACTCATGGTGCAATTAGCGACATTAGCATGATTGTTGTCGCGTTATCACAGTTCACCCAGTTTGCTAAAAAATGAAGCACAATCTGATCTAACAACTCCTTCAACTTTCAAGGCTAAAATAAAAAAAATAAAAAAATTAATTATCAAATTTGAATTATATTAAACATGTTAGATTACGGCCGCCTATCATCAAATTCTATCCACAGTCTAGGTAACCAATGAGATGTCCGACATGGTTTTGTCTCAGTATTAGGGCCAACATGGTTGACCAATGCAGTCCGACTATGTATGTAACATAGGGGATCCGACAAGGCATAGGTCCGACATGACCGGACACCGACCAATCCTATAGAGCTACACTAAACTCGCTCATTGCTCAAGCAATTTTCCTCTGATTTTCATGAAATTTGACAAACGTTAGTTTCTAGTCTTACAGCACCTGCCCTGAAAATTTCAGGGGAAAATATTATGTAGTTTAAAAGTTAGACCATTTGACATGTAGTTTTTGCAAATTATGACGCTCCTCTATAAACCCATTGCACGCTATCAGCCCCATCCACGAAATTCCACTACATGTCAAATGGTTTAACTTTTAAAATACTCATTCAAATTTCACGAAATTTTCAGGGTAGGCGCCGGAATAGTTGAAAAAAGTGCTTGCAAAATTTCATGGAAATTGATTTAGAATTGACTGAGAAATCAGCAAAAAACACCCAACGCTGGTGGAAGTTGACTGCAACTATAGTTATAGTCTGTCCGACGGTGGAGGATGGTCCTAGATAAAAGTTAGCCTTTCGGTATCCAGTCAGTCAATTCTCAAGCGATTGTCACGAAATGTTGCAACCATTATTATCTAGTCTAGAAGCTAGTCATATAGCAACAACCCTGAAAATTTCACGAAATATCATTTAGTACTTCAAAAGTTAGACCATTTGACATGTAACGCAATTCTGAGAATAAATCGGACTAAAGTTAATTGGTTTATACTTGTTACAGAGGAGCGTCATCAATAGACATTTATTACATGTCAAATGATCTTTTGAACTATCCAATATTTTTTAACGAAATTTTAGGATCGATGCCAAATGACTAGAAAAAAAGGTTTAAAAAATTTCATGAAAATCTCTTTGGAATTGACTGACTGGATACAGAAAAGCCAACTTTCATTTTGGACCATCCTCCACCCTCGGACAGACTGTAGGCCTAGGTCTAGTCTAGATTAATCATTCATGGTGACAGCATTATCTTGGTGTTTGCCTTAGCGAGACCCTGGAATGGGAAGCTCACATTAACAAGATTACAAGTAAAGCAAATTCCACTCTGGGCTTCTTTCGGAGGAATCCTGAAGGCATTTCCCCCTAAATTAAGGGAGACTGCCTATTTCTCCCTGGTCAGATCTATCTTTAGAATACTCTTCAGCAGTTTGGGACCCCTTTAGACAGTTAGACAAAAAGATATTGATAAATTAGAAAATTTCAAAGATCAGCAGCAAGATTTGTCACCCAAAATTTTAGACAAACAGCCAGTGTGACATCTCTCATTCAGAGCCTGGGCTGGACTGACATGAAAACAAGACATAAAAATTCTAGACTTGTAAGCATGTTCAAAATTTTAAATGAGCTAGACTAGTCGAAATTACTATCAATGACCGTTTAATCCCAGCAGACAGAAGAACACGTGGTGGGCACAATCAGGCCTATAAACACCTTAGAGCAAACACCACACTGGGAAGGAATTCTTTTTGGCATCGAACTATCCCTGATTAAAATTCTCTTCCGGCAGCTGCCATACAATCAAAAACTGTGGCAGCGTTCAAGAGTCAACTGGTTGACAAAATCCATCAGCCCTTTTCCCCCTCCAGCCTGATACTCCAAATAGGAGGTGCTGCTGTTAAACATTTCAAAGTTCAAAGACATTCTCCACCGTTGGACAGACTATAGTCTAGTCTAGACCTAGTAGATCTACCTACAGTCTGTTTCACCAGGACCTGGGAGTAGCCTTTTTCAAATATGCTGGGTCACTCTGTAAAATTTTTTAACAAAATTTTTCTCAGATTATTTTTTCACCTTCCCCCATCATCCCTGAAAATAAGGTAGATTTTTTTTGTGTATTAGCGAAGTTAGACCATTTGGCATGTAATAATTTTTCAAAATTGACAGCTCTCTTTAACACCATTGCCGTGAAACAAGAATCCTATTACATGCCAAATGGTCTAACTTCCAAAATACACAACAAAATTGCACCAAATTTTCAGGGATGTTAGGCCTAGGGGGACATGAAAAAATGACCCGAGAAAAATGTTGTTAACAAATTTTAAAGAACGACCGAGCAAATTAGAAAAAGGCTACTCCCAGGTTCTGGTGAAACAGACTGTAACTACAGTCGATATCAATGACAATCATTCCCAATGGCAATGTACTGGTGAATGGGAATGGCATTTTCACATATTATCGCCCGATCAATATAATTTTCTCTTCAAATATTAGCTTAATGCCTTAATTTCTAAACCCCAGTGTAAATCATCACATATTTTGGGTTGCCATTCCTTTTACATAATAATTGATTTAGTTGGGCACATATTATTAGAGACAAAAAGTGATAAATATGTTTGTAACGGTTTTAATTTTAAGTAAAATTCACACCAGATTTAGAACTACCGGAAATGCGCGTCCTTAGAAACTGATCAGGTTTCACTAAATACCAAAAGGAACAGAAATGAACCTAAATGTGACCCGATCTGGCAAAATGAAGCGTAAGTCGCGGTTTAAATATTAGTTATGAACATATCTTGAATCTATTCAATATTAACTCCAAAACGGTATATCACATAACTTTCTACCCTGTTTATTGCACAAAATTAGTTCTGCTCGGCAAAATGTAAAATCTGAAATTGCGTGATTTTGATAAAATGGCCTGCCCTCAAAGGGTCAAAAAGGCAATTTATAGGGGCCTGTCAAGCAAAATCATATCCCATCGGGATATCATTTCCGTTAACAGGAAGTTCGCCAAGCAAAATCATATCCCATATATAGTAAAGAGCCATCTCATCTGATCATGTCCCATCGGGAAATCAGTTCCGTTCACAGGAAGTTCACCAAGCAAAATCATATCCCATAGTAAAATCGTATATGTGATTTCAATCGGGAAATCATATTCCCATTGGCCTGGCAAAATCATATCCCATCATCGGGAAATCATATTCCTCTTCACTGCTCAGTTCTAGCAAAACCATATCCCATCAGAAAATTATATATTTCTTTTCAGCTCTCACCTAAGTTCAGTTCTCATTATTTCCTCCAGAAAAAATGGATACTATATAAACAAAATTTGTATGATGAATGATTTCGTTTATTTGCGTGAATTTAAATAGACTACCAACTAATAGTCTAGACCTAGACCTTGTAGACTAGACCTAGCTGCTTCTGGCATATCTGACCTCATGAAATGACGTTATCAAACTTCAAAGTACCTGTACTGTATTTAAAATTAAAATGGAACGTTGGCATGGTGAACACGAGCGATCTTATGAGGGGTCTAATTTCTCGAATCAAGAGGATCTAATTTCCCAGGAGCACACCTGTGGATGGAACTGAGTTTCGGTGGACGGAAATGATTTCCCAGGGGATATGATTTTGCTTAACAGGCCTACATTTCACGGGCAAAAACACAATTCCATATAACACAATTAATTTGCAAATTAATTTTTGATTTATACTCGCTGTCAAATTAATAATGATCCACCATAGATAGATAGATAGCTTTATTCAGTGAAAAAAGTACAGATAAACATCACCATATAAATATCCAACCTAAGCATGCTAAGACTAAATAAATATTAAAAGCGTGACATAGGCCTACACCCATCACATAAAACGAATGATGTCCAATATAAACATGGATAATATTATAAATTAGCGAAAAATAAATTATAGACTAGAATAACCAGTGATAAATTACAATAATGTAAGTAATTACTTTATCCCTATCTCGGTCAGCACAGCTCCGGGACTAGCCCAATAACCTACTGAGCTGACTAAGGCAGACCTGGAAGCAGGGTGAATATACAATTTAAGGGTCATTTAGTGTCTTTTGGCTATTCTGAACGAATTTATGTGTTGTGTGGGTCCGAATTTTTTTAATGTTGTCCTATGGGCAATACGATAAACTGAGAAAAATAAATAATTCAATATCTCTAGCGAATAGTTTTTTATTCAACATGCAATGTGCCAAAATACACGATTTTGTACACAAATTCAATGTCTCCCAATATCTAGCACCTGAAACATAGACTGTTTTAACAGGGAAGATCTCTTGGAAATAACTCAACCCCGAGTTATTTTGTAGCGCAATTGTTATGTTCAACGGAATTTTATAACCAGTACAATCACCCCTGAAGCTTATTCAATTTCTATGTCAACTCAGAAACGCTCATAATTTAGCAAAAAAATCATTGAAAACATGTTAAACTGAACAAAGTGCTTGATAATGATGGCCATCCCCCTACCGCATTGGTGGGCGATGTAACATCTATTTTAAATAAATCAAAGATAGTTTTATGTTGTCCGTATTTAACTCAGCAACATTATTATTTCGATCAACTCAGCAACGTTTATGAGTTGACCAGTCAACTCAGAAACTTTGCTGAGTTGACTAAATTTAGCTTTCTGTCTGTTAGAAACGTTTGAGAGTAACATATGAGATCAATTTTGAAATGTAGGCTACATCTAAGCCTCACCACAATTTCTTTCAGCATAGTGACGTTGGGGCCCATTAAGGCACACGCGGTGTGGCCCATCGGGTGAGTGTCCCAATGGGAAAATGAAATGAATCGGGCTTTAGGCCACCTTTGTGCACATATAGGCTAAACTGGGCCAGGAGAACCTCTTGAGGATGGTGAGATGATTGAGATGACACTGTCCTCCAGACACAGGATTCGAAATTCGAGCCCTGGCGGTCTGAGGCCGAGCACACTACCTCTCGGTCACGGAGGCTCCCCACAATACTGACTTTCACACGTGGATGGGGAAGAAACATTTTTGTTTCTTTCAAACCGCCGAGACCGGGAACCGAACCCCGAACTCTGGCGTGAAAGGCAGCGGTGCTAACCACTACCCTAGGGCCTTTTAATATTTATATTATGGTGTCCCAACGACGGTCTTTAATATTTATGTTACATTTTTAGATAATACCTTGTGCATGCTCAGTGCTCCTTATTTTTTCCTGAAAGTAAATTTGCTCAATAGCCAACCATGCTGAATTATTCCAATGATCTAAATATGCAATAAAGAAAAAAAAGTAGTAATCTTTTCCGTGTGAGTATTCAAAATGTTCATTTGCAAATCAAGGAAATGTAGGCTTATGTATTAAATATAGCTATAAAAGTTTTTTTGTTTCTCCACCACCGTTTTGCACTTTTTCGATGAAATATTTATGGTCAATAATTCAGAAACCATCAGCAATATACTGTTTATCATATAACATACTAAATAATGCTACGACAATTTTATTTCTGTATTCGCAACAAAAAATGACCGACAACATAATTATGGTATTTTTTTAAACTATTTGTAACAGTCTTGAAACTGCATGCCCAGCCCGGGGATCGAACCTCAAGACCCTGACATCGTGGTGATTGAGTGTTACCAATCGAGCTATATAGTGAACTCAATGGCCAGAATTGTAATAAATCAAGTCCACCTTACACACACCCGGCTACAATCTCCCCTGTCAAATACCTCCGAGCAGCATTCAACACACTCGAGGGTTGAATTCTTCATTTTCATGCATACTACCTCATGCATTGTTTTACAGCAACCGTTTTGGCGACAACCCTAGAATATCCTACTAGGGCACTACAGGCCTGAAGAACCGACACTGGGCGCCATTGTAACAGTGTTGACACTTGCCAGCCCGGGGATCCAACCTCAAACCCTGACATCGTGATGCTTGAGTGCTACCAATTGAGCCAAAGAGTCAACTCAAAAACCAGAGTATATATTTTTTTAAATTATCAACCCCTCTGGCACTTCTCACTTTTCCAAAAAAATATTTAAGACAGATTACTGCTATTAATTTTCCTCTGTGAGTGTTGTAAAATGCTCAAATGACTCAAAATGTAAATGACTCAATCTAGCTGTGCTATAGAGCTCACGCTGAGGAGATTTAATTCGTATATTTCGATGACGTCCATTTTGAAAATGGCCGCAAACAGGTAGTTCATCCCAGCATTTTTAGATAGCTTCATTTTTTTATATTGGTGGAGCTAGGTCTATAGAGAAGTGATGTGTGTACGGTAGGCCTAACCCTATTGTAGGCCTTGTATGCATCTGAGGTGTTACTTTGAATCCCAAGATTGTCATACCTTTTTAGGAGATTTTTGAGTTGGCTATAAGGTCTGTCACCTAGTGACTGAAGGCCAAGCACACACAAGGCCACCTGGTGACTAATTGCGAACCGTCATAGCCAGAACTCTCGCCCCGACATCACTGCACGATCAGGGTAGCGCTGTCTGTGGATCGCTGCGCTCACCCAGAGCCGTTGTTTAATCGGCTAGATCAGGGCTGGCAATTTCATTTCTGTAAATTGGAAAATATTGGCAACCTCGGTGGTTTGAGAAATGAAAGATAACTTGGCGGGTATATTTTAGATTACAGTGGCTCCCAGAATTTACCCTTCCATTCTAGGATCTCCCCCTTTTTTCGTAATCATGCCTATGTCAGTTGTCTTCAGTTCCAATAATAAACCCCTCCTCCCATAACATAGGTATAAACCCCCTTTTCTGCAACTATATACAACACTCCCAGAATCTACCCCTCCCCTTTCCCATAATATACTCCCCTCTTTCTGTAACTATGTGCGAAATATACCTGTATATGCGACCCTCCCATAATCTACCCCTCGCTCTTAGAATATACCCCCCTTTTAACATCTATATATGCGGCACTCCGGCCAGTATCTATACCCCTCCCTTCCAGAATATTTTTTTCCAGAATTATTTTTAACATTTATATCTGACCCTGCCAGAATTTACCCATCCCTCCCAGAATATAGAACTATATGCGACACTCACATAATTTACACCCCCTCCCAGAATAACCCCTCTTTTAAAACATCTATTCGCGACCCTTCCAGAATCTAACCCTCCTTCCAAGAATATGCTCCCTATTAAACATCTTTATGCAAGACTCCCAGAATCTACACTTCTCTCCCAGAATATACCTCCCTTATCCACAACTATATGCTACACTTCCAGAAACTACGCTTCACCATATATTCGACCCTTTCAGAATCTAATCGTCCCTCCAATGATATGCTCCCTTTTAAACATGTATATGCGACGCTCCAAAAGCTATTATCCCTCCCAGAATATATACCCTCTTTCTACAGCTATATGCGACCCTTCAGAATCTAGCACTCCCTCCCTCCCAGAATATATCCTCCCCCTTTTCCATAACTACATGCACATCTTTACAAGCAATGGTTTGCATTCTCGCCTAGAAGTGAGGGTGGCACCTCGGCTTATTCTGGGAGGGAGGGGTAGTTTCTGAGAGGGTCACATATAGTTGTAGAAAAAGAGGTATATCATGGGAGGGAGGGCTAGATTCTGGGAGCGTCGTATATAGATGTCAAAAAGGGGGATATATTATGGCGAGGAGGGGTAGATTCTGGGAGCGTCGCACATGGATGTTTAAAAGGTGGTATAATCTGGGAGGTAGGGGTAGATTCTGGGATGGTCACATTGTACGAAAGGAGGGCAGATTCTGGGAGGAAAGGGAGGATTCTGGGAGCGTCACATAGAGTAGTGGAAAAGGGGGGGGGCATATTCTGAAAGGGAGGAGTTGATTCTGGTCGAGTCACATATAGATGTTTAAAAAGGGGGGTATATTCTGGGAGGGAGGGGTAGATTTTGAGAGCGTCGTATAGAGTAGTGGAAAAGTGGGAGGTAGATACTGAGAGGGTTGCAGATAAATGTTTAAAAGGGGGAGTATAGTATGGGAGGGAGGGGTGGATTCTGGGAGTGTCGCATATACTGTAATATGCTTTTATTTTGTGTGGAATGAATTTTCACGCATTTCGCGCTAGGACCGTGAGCGCGAAATCATATTCCAAGCGAAGTATTGTTCACCTCATCAGTGTTTCGTGAACTTTGGGACTGGATTTTAAAGGGTGTGACTGCCTCTGTGCAGTCGACCGTGGTTATGTAATCAATCCGTGTGATTGCCACGTTAACTTGTGAAAGTTTAAGTCCGAGGATTTATATTTAACTGACTGAATGACAACGACTGAATGACAACATGTGAAATATATTTTCATTATGCAACCGCCCATCGTGCAGAAAGCTACAACATGTAAAATTGGGTGAAATTTTTCAGGTCACCTTAAGGTCATTGTTCGACCCCTAGTATAGAGATCATGACCCCTAGATTTAGATCTAGATCTTTATTTAATGTCAACTATTGCAAGTAAGTTGTAAGTTTTATCTTTATCTATTAATCCATGGGCCAGAATCGGTCACTATGCATCCTACCACTACTCACCCACACCAATTTTTTTAGGTTTGATATGTTAAAACATGAAATGAGATATGTTACCAGAAAAAAATAGGGACGAAATATATTATTTTGACCGCTAAAAATTAGGGTTTACTGCTGTATTGCATGATGCAGTGGAATAAACAGTTGTCTCTACAAATATGTTTAAACAATGTGTGTTCAGGGTTATGACCTTCAGGAGACCGAAAATGACCTGTTAAGCTTCAGAATATTTGTAGGTTATGGATTTTGCCTATTTCGTGCCAATTTCGTCAGGTGAGCAGCCTCCTAATCAGTTAAATAAATGGAGAATCTTACGCGATAATGCAGACATGGATGCCCTCACACACTCCCTTGAAAGTTTGTGTGATCAATTTCTACTGATCATTAGAACTCTGAACTAGTTAATCTGTCACCGGGAAAAGTTGAAAACAAAGAAACAAAAAGATATTTTCTTTTAAGGTTAGAACGAAGTGAACTAGACAGAATAAATTTTGCGGTTGAGTTTGCAGCTGATCAGTCACGTTTTTTAAAGACTGTTTCAACAAAAAATGGTTATAAACTTTGCTGCTGAGAACGTCATGTAATCAAAAACAAAAATGAGGAAATGAATGCTGCTGAAGGTGTTAGAAATGTCCTTGGCCTAAATTTTGACGGTGGCAGCAAATTCAAAAGCGGAGTTTGATCTTCATCAACTTTTGAGATATCCTATCATTACAGGGCCTCTTTCCCTCGCCCACAGTGATTGAACACTCCTTAAACAGATTCATTGATAGTGGTATCATCCTCCATAAAACTATCTTACGTCACAGTAAATCAACATGCAACAATGGCATGTGATCTGTTGAAAAGATTATGCCCAAGTCATGGAGACAGTATACACCTGGTATTCGATAAGTCCATCTCTCCATCAATAAAAAACTGCAAGAGAAAGCTGCGTCGCTCACACACTGCCGCTGCATTACTGGGCCTAATAAATCGCAGCGTCAAACTGGAACAGAACTCTAAAAAATAGAGCTATATGAATCTGCTCGTTTTGTGATGAATGAGTGCAAAATAACAAATGGTGTATGGGTCAATAATACAAACTAAAACGGTGTTTGTCTCTTATAGTGGGATGTGTTTTGAATAAAAAGTCAATTCCCATAACAATATCCTGGAGACGACATAACCGGTTTATATTCAAGGTCAACACGAGTAGGCAGACACACTCGATCATCGCCTTCCATGTGAAAGCTGTAACTGTGAATGTTCTAGTTCGATCTACTGATGTCCTGGTGATTTTACTTGGGCTAGATCGAAGGACAGAAGGAATTGAAGTCATCATGGACTATGGTTCTAGCAACAACAGACGATATATTGACGTATCTCACATTGCTTGTGTTTCCAATGAGAAGCAGCCTGGATTCACAGATGCACTAATATTGGACTACATGCGCTAACAGGGTGCGATGCTTTTTTCGAATAGGAAAGAAGAAGCATATTTTGCTTTACTGGAGATAGATGCCGGCCATCTCAACGCCTTATGATCACTCACATCTGACGAGGTAGATTTTCCAGCAGTTACGTCATTTGTATATTAATTGTACGGCTCCAAAACACCAGATAACAACGAGGCAAGATATAAATCGTTCATGTGTGTCAGTGGTCGAAAGGGGGGAAAGTCACTTGCCAATTTAAAGAAAATCAATTGTGTCTCTCTTCCTCCATGTGTAAAGTCGCTTGGAAATCATATCACGCGGACACAGTTTGTTGCAATGATATGGAAAAAAACCGATGGAAAAAATTCCACAGGTGGTTTGAATCCAAAGGATTATGGTGGGGCTTTGCCTCTTCTGTGTTATTGTCATTAAGAGTGTAATTATCACACACAGAGGCCTATGTGTAAGATTTTTATAATCATATTTATAAAGAATAGTACCAGTTCATTCTAATAATAGAAATTAGTTTTAATTATTGTCGGATAAATTAGTAGAATGATTAAATTGTATGAATTATATAAAGAGATTGGTAATATCTGAATTATGTTGATTATTATATTGTGGAATAAATTATGTAATTGAATTTGCACATTTAGGCCTTTTATGTAACTAGCAGCCGTGGTTGATTTATTGAATATGTAGTTATTATTATATCTGTCATTCTGTAGATTGTTGGTGTGCATAACACACATATTCAGCAAACTCGAAGAATGTAGGCCTAATTATTGTCAGCAAAATCAGTGGAATATCCAGAGGGTTCACCGTTCAGGGTCCCAAAAACAAAGAAACGACCATATTTTGGCCAAAATATGAAGAATTTTCTCCCTTTTAGAGCATATATACAAGAGATGTGTTGTGCTAGCTGTGGTCGGTCGATTTCTTTGAACAAATTAATATGTTTCAGTTTCTATTCATGCCTGACACGATGACGTATTTTGATGTTGGTGGATGTGAATTATAATGTGAATAAAGTGGTGTCATAAAGAAATTATGACCTTCAACGATGACAAACGTTTGATTTCGTGATTATGTTCCCGTTCTTAAGTCTTAACAGATGATCAAGTTTTAACCAATCAGTGAGCTTAAGACACCTCCTTCCCATAATATGCCTTACTCGCTTTTAAACACATATTTGCGACTCTCCCAGAATCTACCCCTCCTTCCCAGAATATACCCTACTTCCTTTTAAACACATATATGCGCCTCTCTCAAAATCTACCCCTCCCTCCCAGAATATACCATACTCCTTTTTAAACACATATGCGACTCTCCCAGAATCTATCCCTCCCTCACAGAATAGTCCTATACAATACCCTCTCTTAGCCACTTATAAAATATGCGATGCTCCCAAAATTTACCCCCCCTTTCCAGAATATGCCCCCCTTTTCCACATGTATATGTGAGGCTCCCAGAATGTCCCTTCCCCCCAGAATCTATCCCCTTTTGACAACTACTGTAATATACTTTAATTTCGCGGATATGAATTACCACTTCGCGGTTTTTTTTCACCCAAAAATAATTTTTGAAGTTGATTTTTTTGGCCTGGAGACATGCAATTGTTATCTCGTGGTAACAAATGTCATCAACCTTCCCGACAAGTAAGTGAACATAATGGCATGTAGACCGGGAGCCAAGAAGTTTTATTCAAGGGAAAAGGGCCAAAGTGCTCGATCCCATGAATTGATAAAAAAAAGACAAACATCCCTAAGATGGATTGCTGCCGGGTTTTATGTATGACCTTCACCTCCAAATCAGCATTTTTGTTATGTAATTTTTTGCATTTATTTAAGGATATAGCGCCAAGGCTAACATTTGTTTTAAATGATCCATTGGCTCCCCTGGTGTCCAGAATGACCAATGACAGCAATTTTAGATGTGATCTTCCCTCTGACAGCAACCTGTGAAGATCATATAAAAATGGCGGGAAAATATTTGTATTCAAGGGAAGAACGCCAAAGGTTAAAATTACAGGAAATTACTCTTAAGGAGTGAGGGAGTTCAGAATAGTAAGCAACAGCAATTTTAAGAGTGACCTTCCCTCTGACAGCAACCTGTTAGTCCAGGAATTATAGGCATATAAATTTTAAGGACAAAGATTTAAAAAATTAAAGCTTAAAATTTCAGGAGGTATTTGGATGTTCATCCCTAATGACCCGTCAAAAGTACCAAAGTTTCCCAGGAGCGGAACATGATTTTTTTTGGCAAAAATCCAAAATGGCCGCCAGAGGCAGTAAACAAATTGTAACATATAATGAATTTAACATATATTGTAATACCTCTTTTTCACTTAATTTTTCACGGGAAGCTCATGTCAGGTCTTCTTTTTAAGTTGTAAAGCCTCATTCGTGTTTGTTTGCAAAAATCTAAAATGTCTGCCCGATAAAATACTGAAATTCTAAGCTATGAAGAAATTCATCTATATTTCTTTGTAATATCCTTTTTCTACATAATTTTTCACGAGAAACTTAATTATGGTCCGATTTTGACATTGTGAAGCTTCTGTCATTGCACAATTCAAAATGGCCGTCATTAGAGAAGAAGAACAATTTCAGAAATTATGTCGTTTTTTGTTAAGATATTTTTTATTTGGAAACATAGTGGCAGTAAAAAGTATTTCCTAAATCAATGTTTATGTGGTTTAGCACAGTAAAGTGTCCTCGGTGTTGCTCCAGCCTGTCATGTGATAATAACTATGAACGATCAAGAATTATGCCAGATAGGCAGTTGTCTTGACCCTGGAACAAACTGTGAATATGGATGCCGCATTTCCAATGAAGGGCATCACTTGCGGAACTCGGAGAGTTTGTTTCAAAGATGGTCTGTAATTCTCACACAGCGCGTAATAGCTCTTTCGGAAGTTCATGTGCTGGCTGGTGTTCAGTCAGGTGAGAAGCCTCCTAATCAGTTAAATAAATGGAGAATCTTACGCGATAATGCAGACATGGATGCCCTCACACACTCCCTTGAAAGTTTGTGTGATCCATTTTCTACTGATCATCAGAACTCTGAACTAGTTAATCTGTCACCGGGAAAAATTGCAAACAAAGAAACAAAAAGATATTTTCTTTTAAGGTTAGAACAAGGTGAACTAGACAGAATAAATTTTGCGGTTGAGTTGGCAGCTGATCAGTCACGTTTTTTAAAGACTGTTCCAACAAAAAAAGGTTATAAACTTTGCTGCTGAGAACGTCATGCAATCAAAAACAAAAATGAGGAAATGAATGCTGCTGAAGGTGTTAGAAATGTCCTTGATTGAACACGCCTTAAAAAGATTCATTGATAGTGGTATCATCCTCCATAAAACTATCTTACGTCACAGTAAATCAACATGCAACAATGGCATGTGATCTGTTGAAAAGATTATGCCCAAGTCATGGAGACAGTATACACCTGGTATTCGATAAGTCCATCTCTCCATCAATAAAAAACTGCAAGAGAAAGCTGCGTCGCTCACACACTGCCGCTGCATTACTGGGCCTAATAAATCGCAGCGTCAAACTGGAACAGAACTTCTAAAAAATAGAGCTATATGAATCTGCTCGTTTTGTGATGAATAAGTGGAAAAAACAAATGTATGGGTCAATCATACGAACTAAAACGGTGTTTGTCTCTTATAGTGGGAAGTGTTTTGAATAAAAAGTCAATTCCCATAACAATATCCTGGAGACGACAGAACCGGTTTATATTCAAGGTCAACACGAGGAGGCAGACACACTCGATCATCGCCTTCCATGTGAAAGCTGTAACTGTGAATGTTCTAGTTCGATCTACTGATGTCCTGGTGATTTTACTTCGGCTAGATCGAAGGACAGAAGGAATTGAAGTCATCATGGACTATGGTTCTAGCAACAACAGACGATATATTGACGTATCTCACATCGCTTGGTTTTCCAATGAGAAGCAGCCTGGATTCACAGATGCACTAATATTGGACTACATGCGCTAACAGGGTGCGATGCTTTTTTCGAATAGGAAAGAAGAAGCATATTTTGCTTTACTGGAGATAGATGCCGGCCATCTCAACGCCTTATGATCACTCACATCTGACGAGGTAGATTTTCCAGCAGCTACGTCATTTGTATATTAATTGTACGGCTCCAAAACACCAGATAACAACGAGGCAAGATATAAATCGTTCATGCGTGTCAGTGGTCGAAAGGGGGGAAAGTCACTTGCCAATTTAAAGAAAATCAATTGTGTCTCTCTTCCTCCATGTGTAAAGTCGCTTGGAAATCATATCACGCGGACACAGTTTGTTGCAATGATATGGAAAAAAACCGATGGAAAAAATTCCACAGGTGGTTTGATCCAAAGGATTATGGATGGCAAATTGTTTATGATATGTTGGAACCAGACTGGTATGCTGGAAACTCGGCACCAGATTCACTCAGTAATGATGATAACGAAAGTGATGAGACACCTATAAACATAATGAACCAAAATGAAGAATACTCATCTGAATAGAGTGAAGAGAGTGATGATAGTGAACACGACAAATAAGAGATAACAGAATTTACAATACATAAATCATAATTTTGTATTACGAGATTCTCTTATTATTTTTTCAAATGTTACCTCCTTTTTTCATTTGTTCATTCGCACTCGTTATCCTAATGAAATTATTCATCATTTTTCCATGCACTGCCCATGAACAAAATGAGTCACTCCATTTCTTATCATCTTCACATGTTGCTGTCAGAGGGAAGGTCACTCTTAAAATTACTGTTGCTTACTATTCTGAACTCCCTCACTCCTTAAGAATAATCCCATGTAATTTTCAACTTTGGCGCTCTTCCCTTGAATAAAAATATTTCCCGCCATTTCCATATAATCTTCCCAGGCTGCTGTCAGTGGGAAGATCACATCTAAAATTGCTGTCATTGGTCATTCTGGACACCAATAAAGCCAACGGATCATTTAAAATTAATTTTAGCCTTGGCGCAATATATTTAAATAAATGCAAAAAATACATACCAATCATGCTGATTTGGAGGTGAAGGTCATACATGAAAACCGGCAGCAATACATTTTAGAGATGCTGGTTTTTTTTTGTATCAATTAATGGGTTCGAGCACTTTGACCCTTTTCCCTTGAATAAAACTTCTGGGCTCCCGCTCCAATGGTGACCAATTAACTGGAGGTGAGGGTGACCAACCATTAAGGCTAATCCCCTTGACACACGCTGCTCATTAACCCTATCAATCCAACAGGTTATCATTTAATCAATTATTATCCTGCTGCGGATTTACTACATGTGTCGTTTCAGTAAAATATGTCTATATATTTTTTACCTAATTTTTTTTAAAAGGTCATCGTATCAGTTTGATTGTGTGAATTTAGAAATATCTATATCTGCACTGGATCAACGTCTCGTGTTTGCCGGGTCATCAACACATAGAAAAGATCAGCATTGACATCAAGACATCTATCATTGAACCCATTCATGCCGCTGGTTAATAGCAGCTATCGAATAAATCACACACAAAACATATACATGTAGTATTACCAAGGGCTTTGTACAAGCAGGTTCAAAATAAAAAGGGAATAGAATAAAATATATTAGTAGTATCAAAACCCATACCTGGCCGATCCCCTATAGTACTATCACCTACTATAGCATACCCCCAGGGTTCCTAATTACACTCCTTGTATAGTAGTACGACCTAGTACCTGTCAGCCCCAGACGCACCGTTTGCGAAATATGACTGTTAAATGTACAGTAATGTATTGTCAATGTTTTCTTTACCTTTGACCTCTAGGCCTACATACAGGCACGCTATTGTTTCGAAATTACCCAATAATCATTATTTTAAAATATTAGGTCTATTTTTGTAGAACTCGAGTAGAAATAAATGTGCTAAATGATTCAAATAGTGCACTTCAGATACAATTGATTTTCAAAAATTACCACGTAGCAGATATCACAATTAAAGAGGAGAAATAATGTCAGGTTCTCAGAGCTTGAATCCTTCCCATAGCCATATAGCTGCTGCCCTTTGTGTGCCACAGAAAAGAATAGTCATCAATTGATGGCAGGACCCCTCAGCCGTAGGCTCTGTTCATCAATATGAAGAAATAATGAGAAAAAAATACCACTACCACCATGTCAGTTTTTTTTTAAATGGGTGCGGAAGCCATTTTTTTATAATGGATTCATCCCAAAAGTTAATCAGATCATCAGAAATACCTATAGAACAACCATACCAAATTTGAATGCAATCCAACCAACGGTCCATAAGCTTTTTAGGCGGCCATCTTGGAAAATGGCCGCTTATGGCTTGGTGCCCCAAAAAATATATGGGATAAATTGCCCAGGCACATAGGTCATGTCTGTAAAAAATAAACAAAATTCACCAGTTCATTTTTTAGTGAGAGCTGAATTTCTGACCGGCCGCCCGCCGGACAGCCAGCCCGACCGCCAGACCGCCCGCCTCTGGTGATCACTGTACTCCACAGCCTTAATGGCTAAGGGGTAAAAAGAAAAAACGAAGAATTTCTGAAATACTGTAAGTAATTTGCCTTTTTCTACTGTATCATCCATCATCGTTTAATCTGTTTCGTAATAATTAACCCTTTAAACCCTCTTGATGCATCAAAGCAGCATTTCATATCTGTGCAGAATGACCTAATTTCCTAAACCTAGGAGTATTAGAACACGCATTTTCATGTGTTTCAATAATAACAATATATATTTTTTCAATGTCAACCACTTTAAGTCATCTTGCGTCGTTCTTGCTGTCTGGCATATACTATTGTAGCTGCTGCTGAATAATTTACATAACAAAGCAGGCATTATAGTCAGGGGGCTTTGTCATATACAATTATTCAAATCGTTCTACAAGTACTAAACTGGACCTATTGAAGACAATGAAATATATTTTTGATTTTTCTATGGACACCATATTGGACAAATTCAATATGGTGGTCATTTATATTAGGGTCATATGTCATAACTTCCCAAATAATACAGACACATTTAATACCACTTTTGTATGGTTTTTGACTATGGAGATTTCATTTGGGATGTTTTTGGGTTGATGTGGGAATTATCTGAAGTACAAAAATATATTATTGGTATTTTTGTCAAAAATATGACATTTTCAATATATTATAGTGGCTTATAAGATTTTCTATATTCTCTGAACAAGCAACACATCTGAGTCAGGCGTTTTTATGATCTACCCTAATATTTTGTACAAGAGCCAGTCTTCACAGTTACGATGTGTCAGTCAAGCTGGATAGTTTCAAAATGGCCACCAACCGAGGAAAAATTGTCAACATATAATGTAATTGGATATCGTAGAAACAAGTTCAAGTGCATTTAGTATAGATGTCAGAGTATGGAAAATCCATTTTGATGTTATTTATCTAATATACTCCCTAATTCACCTCATAATATACTTTTAAAAGTAATTAATAAATATAAAGAGTTCATTGACATTTTTTCAAGAAAGTTTGGCACAGGTCAGGGATCTGATAGAAGCATGTTTCAGAGATGTGTTTTCGGAAACTTCAGACTGCTGTCAAATACTACACCATGGTTTTCGACTGATGCAGATAGATTTGAATCTTGGTCCAGAACTAAACATGGGAGTTTAATTTGACATCATCGACACATTTGGAGCCTTGTGGAACTCCATATGAGAGTGTAACTTTATCTGAGAAAATGTTTTTATTTTTTACGGATTGATGCCTGTTTTTCAAATAAGAAGAAAACCAAATTTGAGCCTGGTCAGATATTCCATATCAATCTGAAAGTTTATTTGGTAATGTAGCATATATGGTCAATGGTGGCCATACTGACCATGATTTATAGGCCCCTATGTGCCAAGAAGCGAGGAAAGATCGAGCTGTCAAAGCGTCCAATATAGTAGTATGACTGAAGCATGGACTTCACGTGTTTAACCCAATTAAAACAAGAAAACGACCGACTCGAGATCTCCATTGAATTAAAGTGTTTTGTTGCTAAGCTACTAGCTCGGACACATTGAATTAAAGTGTTTTATTGCTAAGCTACTAGCTCGGTCACATTGAATTTAAGTGTTTTGTTGCTAAGCTACTAGCTCGGACACATTGAATTAAAGTGTGTAGTTGCTAAGCTACTAGCTCGGACACATTGGATTAAAGTGTGTTGTTGATAAGCTACTAGCTCGGACACTTTTCATAGACCTACAATTAATTGTTTGTCAGACAAACAACCATTCTCGCTAAACCCATCGCTGAGAATGTGGCCTTTGTCAAGTACGTCGTGTCGCGTGAAATTGAACTGCATGGGGTATCCGGGATCATAGTTTCCTGTACACGATCTTGCCATCACTCGGCTATATCATAAAGACAGCTAGGCATTCAAAGTCAGATCCGACACTGTCGGATGACCACCGATAATTGTGACTCCTTATAATAACGCGGAAAGCATTGCATTTGGCTTTGTACAGTATTGTGCTATTTTGACCAAATATTAATATACCCATATTCCCATTGACATGATTATGTCAATATAGTGACACTATGACATATTCAGGGAATAATAGCGCCATTGTGACTACATCAACAGAAATATCATTTTAATAATTTCCATAATCCCATTCTACAGGACAATCAAGCGGATAGTAATTACTATTATTATAACTCTTCTGTCAATAGCGGCAATAAGACTCCTTGTTAAGAAAGAAACATCAGGTGTCCACAATGATAGCATGCCTTTTTACTGACATAATAACCCTGGATGTCTATATATAATATTCTTTAATGACAGGATAATCCAGCTTATACATGTCATTGTGCCATTTCGCATCCTTATTGTCATACATAGAGACATTCAGCTGAGCATCTTGTGTTTGCTTGGATACCCGTCCTGTCGAAATCATAATTATGTTTTAGTGAATTCCAGGTGTCCATATTGACATTAAATGATTACTTATTGACCAGATAATCATGTCTACAGGGATATTATATTCCCTTATTGACAGTCATTACAGACTTATTTATCATGATAAATATATTATGCAACTTTGACATTTTGTATGTACAACAAAATGGTTAGTTTGGTAAAATCACATACGGAATTAAAATCTTAAGTGACATAGCCATAATGAAACAAGGCATATTTAAATGTGTAAATGGTGGCTACTTAAAATAAAATTAAATGGCAATACCAATATATAAAGACAGATGTTCCCCGCACTGGTTAGAGATAAAATAGCTACTATGTATTACACAGAAATGATGAAACGAGACGTCAACCCAGCTTCGGCCAAATGCTGGCCAAGTCACACTTTGACAAGGGATGCTAGGGCCCTTAAAAATCAATGTGCCCTTTATTTGTCCGTCCAATTTTTACATAACTTTATTTTCATATGATTATTATCGATTCCTAAAATAAAGTGACATAGAAATATATGTAAATGTTGATCGTTTTCAAATATATCTGTTATTTGTCTCATTTATTCTCCAATCAATGATATTTGTTTAAATTTACATGCTACCATGGCAACAGTCGCTAATAAGTACGGCATATGCATGCAGTGTAAAAATAGGGCAAACATTTGTCATATACCTTTAAAGTTTACAAAAAAACAGGGGTAGAAAAGAAAATGTATTTTATTTACTTAAGGTTAATCCAATTGTCTTCTGTCCAAAAAGTATAGAAATTGCCTTTTTGAACTTCAAAAGCCACTTTCTAACAATCACACAATTTCAGATTTCATAGTTTGCAAGGTCATATATTTGGGGTTTAAACCACGCTACAGAGTTGTGTGATATACCATTTTAAATGTGATTTTGTGTTCATTCGGGCTGTGTTGATATCCCCAATATTTAAATCTGCGACTTACGGCTCATTTGGTAGATCGGGTCACATTTGGAGATCAAAATGTTATCAAGCAATTTCTCCAGTGGTTTATTTAATGTCCCTGTGAAATATAGTTAGAGATATATATTTATTGACGACAAAACGTCTATGCAGAATTATGCGTTATTAAAATAAACAGTATAAAATGTATGTGTACATGCCTACATACAACAGGATAATTCCTATGGAAATTGACATATATGCATGCTACGTAAACATAAAACCAAACGACATTATATACTAAACAAGCACAGAGTAATCAACAAATGCATCATAACATACAGGTAAACAGCATTGTCGTGATATGTTTAAGTTTCCCGCAAGCAAAGCAGAGATAAAGAGCTACTGCATATCGCAAAAAAACCTATGGAAAGCGTAGGAACCTAAGAATTACATAATAAACGAGAGTATGTGTAAAGACAAATAATATATTAAAACTATCATTATATTGAACACGTTAAAATAAATCTATAAAATCTATATAAAAAACAGAAATGCAAAGCTTTGTTTCGCTAAAGAAGGAAATACCTGCGTTAGCGGCGGCGGCAGATGTGGTGGACTGTGTGGAATACAATAAGCAGCCTACCTCAGCCGAGAGCTGCTTAGTTGAAGCATCTAGGCACTTAGATAAAGCATCTAGGCCTACAGCCTGTAACCGGAGCAGCTATTTTAACGCCATATGTGACAATTCACAGCCATGCAATAATTGATATACGCAAGTGCTATAACAATTAAGGTGAATAAGGAGGGGGGAGGGTACGAGATTCATGCCGTCATTGTTCTGCTCAACAATGTAGACAGAATAATTGATGCTGCGCTCTCGTCTCTTAATAGACTGCTTGCACGAGTTTGCGCAGTGAACAATTGTCTGATTAAAACAGTTCCGAGTTGCTCACTGTGTGGCGTGTTGTCATTGTTAAGTGTGTAACAGTTGTCTGAATAAAACAGTTCAGCGTTGCTCACCGTGTGGCGTGTAGTTATTGAAAAAAGTGTATTGAACTCCAAACCTCTGAAAGATTTTTCTCGGCTATACAGAGTCCATTCTGACCTCAGTGAGATCGGAGGGTTGACCTGAGCGAGATCTATGTGACCCTATGTGCAGAAATTGAGTCCCTATACGAACACAAGAAGTCTGAATATCATAAGTAGGACTAATTATGCACCCAGCAGCCTACTAAATTTGCAGTCCCCTGTTAGCAGCCCTCACAATAGCGATTATATTAATTGTCTCCAATTCATAAGCTATGGAGCACCTAAAGGGACACATGTGGAGGAGAAAATTAAATTAAATCGTGCCCACGGTTTATAATCCGTACCCACAATTTATAATCCGTGGCCACGATTTATAATCCGAGCCCACGATTTACGATATATAATCCGTGGCCACGATTTATAATTCATTCCCACGATTTATAATCCATTCCCACGATTTATAATCCGTGGCTACGATTTATAATTCGTTCCCACAATTTATAATTCGGTTTCCACGATTTATAATTCGTTCTCACGATTTATAATCCGTGGCCACGATTTATAATCCGTTACCACGATTTATAATCCGTGGCCACGATTAATAATTCGTTCCCACGATTTATAATTCGTTCTCACGATTTATAATCCGCTCCCACGATTTACCATCCGTGGCAACGATTTACAATCCGTGGCCACGATTTATAATTCGTTCCCACGATTTATAATACTTTCCCACGATTTATAATCCGTGGCCACGATTTATAATCCGTGGCCACGATTTATAATCCGTGGCCACGATTTATAAATCGTGGGAATGGATTATAAATCGTGGGAACGAATTTTCAATCGTCGGAACGAATTATAAATCATGGGAACGAGTTATAAATCGTGGCCACGGATCATAAATCGTGGCCACGGAATTGAAATCGTTGCCACGGATTATAAATCGTGGGAACGAATTATAAATTGTGGGAACGAATTATAAATCGTGGGAACGAATTATAAATCATGGGAACGAATTATAAATTGTGGGAACGAATTATAGATCGTAAATCGTGGGCACGTATTATAAATCGTGGCCACGGATTATAAATCGTGGGCACTGATTAGAAACCGTGGGCACGATTTAATTTTATTTTCTCCTTCACATGTGTATCTTCAGGGGCTCCGTAATAAGCAAATAATGTGTACGAATTCATAAATGTATCGGTCTGTGTGCATGTTTATCTGCCAGAATTAAATGATCGTATTTGCCACTTATCAGACTGGTAGATAGCACCTTTTAGCTCCAAAGGGACCACATGATGTATTGACAATTGACGTTGTAGGTATCCACTTTGTTGATTAGGTTTGCTAGTTGCTACATTGACCGACTATGTAATTTGCGTTTCTCCGCGTGGAGATATAAATCTCCTGCTAAACTCGTCTGAAGAATAGGCCCACTGCGTGTTCTGGTGTTACAGCTTATAGTTTCAGAAGCTGCAGCTGAATGAGCATCTGTAGTCCTTTTCATTTGCCATTTTATTTAATCATAGCCTGATAACCATGATGTAGCTATACGCATACCATAGATCGTTTTAATATTGAAAAACTGTGAAACATTTTTCTTATGGTAAATTGACGTTTTCAGCGCATATGCCTATTATATATTTATATATTATATATTATAGAGAATAGAACAATAATACTACAAGAGGATGCTCTAGCAAACACCCCCTGACAATCCTTGTTATATATCCGCACTGCATTAGAGAAATAGAAGTTGTGATAATAGCGCTGTACCTTTACAGTATTTTCTATTTATTTTTATGCACTGCCCCTCGTAGATGGTCGGAGATAGTAGGGAAGACCGGGGCTAGTTCGAACAACATTTTCAAAAAAATGATTTTATTTTCTATGTGATAAAGCTAGGAAACTGATATTTTTGTCCAGAAGTATTTAACTATAGATGCTATGTTTAGCATAATTTATTATCAAATTGAAAACAAATTAGTATCAGAAAAACATGTTAAAATTAGATTTTTCAGTGTTCGAATGGGATAGGCTGTGTCTGAACAGTGTTGGATGTACCAATTATTTAGTGGGGTTAGTCTGAACAGTCGAACTAGCCCCATTTTATTTGTTCGAACAAACCCCACATGGACATATTTTGACAAATTCTATTTTTAGAACTAACATCATAGAAATCAACCTAAGGATTATAAGCTTGAGTTAGGTTACTACAATTATAGGAATTGAGAGTGTCAGGTACATTAGCAAACATTGAGCAAAATAACATTTTGTGCGATTGCAAAAAATAGGCCTACTTTAGATCCCTTTTTACTTTTTCATAATTTGTTTTGAAAGAAACCTTCGAACATGAAGTCGAGGGTACTGATACAGTCCTTCAATAGGAGGCAGCACAGAACGAAGATAAATTTATTGGCAGAATTATAGGCACTGTTCTGACTACCCCCTTTGCGAACTAGCCCCGGTCTCCCCTACATAACACTGAGAATGAGTGTATTAAGTCCCCCAGTACGTAGCTGAGTGTGTGCAAATAAAATAAGGTTCATATATGCACATACGGTATATTTTTATTTAATCTGAGACTGCAAGGATCTTAGAATAATCAATAGTGATCACATTGTGTTTCTATTGTAAATTATTTGTTATTGTAAAAAACAGTGTAGTACTTTAAAATGTATATTATCTGAATAAATGAAAGTGTACATATGCCACGCATATCCCACTTTTAACGTCGGATACCGAACGTTCTTGCTTGCACTTCCTCCACAGCTATGTTTCTCTGGCGTCATGAAACACTGAGAATGTGTAAACTAAATACTGTTTCTTGTTCACAGAAAACTCCGTTGTATTATAATTAACCAGATGAATCCCACCAAAAGTTTCAAGTATACTGTGAGAATTATTGCCAACTACAGTAGCGCATTTGTAGACCACTCGTTGTTCGTACATTTTTTTTAAATGTACAAGCCGCGAATTGCTGTCGCAATTCTCGACTTGTAGTGGATGAACATGATTTTATGTGGTTTAACAATTGAAGAAATTGCCATGTATTGGTAAATTATTTTCATGGAAATTTTGTTCTAAAACCCTTTGTTGCAGGAAAATTAGGTCTGTTTTCAGGGATGTAAAATGATGCTTTAATGCATCGTGAGTACTTAAAGTGTTGAAGCACATATATTAGGTCTGCCCACAGAGTGTGGTGGACTCAATGCTAGTATCTAGCCGTTGTGCTTATTCAGAGACCCGCCATCAATGTCTACCAGCCCATAGTCAACAGTAGCCCGAGGTGTAAGACGAAGGCTTCTTGTTAACTATGAAGGGGTATAGTAAAAATACATCTATCCATTGATGTTTCAATTCGGGCCAGCGTCGCAGACAGTGGCCCAGTATTGAACCAATATAGTGTCTTTAGTATCGACAGTGAAAAATATTTTAAACGATACATCTAACAATTAAAATAACAGTTGCAACTCCATTCAAACAGAAAACGTTGAGTCAATGTTGTTTTATTGTTGGGCTGGCGTCGCAGACAATGATACAGCACTAAGTCAACAGAGAGACAAGTCAATGTGTGTACTGGGCACTCTGAATACATTCCATTTGACAAACAAATATATATCTATAAAGCGGCTATTTGGGATGACATCAATTTTCGTTTTTATTTTTGTAATTAAGTAGTGTATCTACAGATCATGATTTTTTTTATCAACATTTCTATGAATCCGCTTAAAACCCAAAAAAACGTTTTGTATACCTAAACACTTGCTAAAGGACGTCTAAATGCTCCTTCAGCATTGGGCCACATGTTGATGCCGTCGGCCCAGTGTTGGGCAGACAATTAGTGCTGCAGGTGTATCCCCCCCATGTTCTGACTACAATACACCAATTAGCGACGATTGATTTTATCTCACAGTCCAAGACGTGGGAATATGTGCTGTAAAGTGCGGTATATTGCTGACTTGTTTTGTTTACAATATACGACCTGGAAATATAACTATTTCACTCTTTTTCAATGCTTTAAAATTGTTTTTTGACTTTTTTGAATTTTTAGTTAAGATCAGTAGGCTATATAGCTTCATATGAATTAATTTTTGAAAATTGACAACATTGAAAATGGCTCATCCCAAGGTGTCCCTTTAAAAGAGCAAAAGCTCAGTGGGGACTACTGAAATTTAAAGTCTGATATCTAACGTTCCATTTTAAATTGGCTGCCAAAAAAACCTGACGCGAGATTCAAATCAATCTGTCAAAATGAAAATAACTCAACAAAATTTAAAATAGCTACCAAAAAAACAAACATTATTGTTACTTGAAAAGTCACAATTCCCCTCTAGTTATTCATTAATGTAGTCATCTGCACTATATTCTCGGGTGAAAATGATCGATAAGCTAGAAGAGGTGCGACGTTAGACTTCTAACTTTATTCTCAATGAGTATGTTATCATTAAATGTCAACTATTGCCTAGAGAAGGTAAGTGGGTGGACTTCTCCTTCGAGTCCATTATCAGATTACTGTGACACACAAAAGCCGGTAGACGGGATAATCACTTCCCAGCGGGCAAAAGAAGTAAAAAAACGTTGAAAAGACGTCAGGTAGGCATGTTGAAACAACATTGAAAAAATATTGTATTTGTTACTTGTTTCAACGTGACAATTTCAACATATTTCCAACGTCAGACGCTCGCATTGTTTCAACGTAATATTTCTTCATTGGCCCAACATCTGGCTTCTATATTGTTTCAACGTCATATTTACACATTGTCACAACGTCATGCTGCTGCATTGCTTCAACGTCATATTTACACATTAGTCCGGTCAAATCCAATATGGCCGCCATTAACCCAGGATATGTCATGATCAAAAATATTTTTTTCACATTTAGCACTTAGTAAATCAAGTGTAATGCCTCTTTTCCATGTCATTTTGTAAGGAGAATTAAGCTTACGTGTTATTTTTGTGATCAAGGTCAAATGTCAAGGTCACAACAAGGTCAAATCAATTAAATATGACCGGCAATTAGCCTATGTCATCACAATAAAACTGATAATAATACTGATGTAATACGGTGCATCATTTCCATTTTGTCTATATTCTGGTATATTTTTAAACAAATGACCCTGCCAGCGGCCATTTTGGATTTGACCTCTTTGTGACCTTAGCCCACCATAGAATTTGGTAATTTTTTTTATATAACCTCAAGGGCATTATGTACCCAAATGCAACAAAAAAGCTTTTGTCCGAAACTTTTCCTACCTCAGTTCTTTATTGACCGGACTACATTGTTCCAACGTCAGACTGCCACATTGTTTCATCGCCATGTTTCTACATTGTCTCAATGTCATACTGCTATATTGTTTCAACGTCATATTTCTACATTGTCACAACGTCAGACTGCCACATTGTTTTTTTAATTTTTTTTATTAAAAAAACTCCTTTCAAACCACATTTCTTCTCTCAGTTTTCTCCTTTCTGTCTGTACATCGAACCTGTGAACATACAAATACATTTTTATTTTATTACAAATATCAGGGCGCTGACGGGATTCGAGCCGCTTCATATATTTTTCGATGGATCATGAGTCGCTCGTCTTATCGATTTGGCCACGGGGGATATGCCACTACTATGTAATAATTATGTGCGCCACCTAGTGACCGATTATGCCCCATTTAGTGAGTATTAACAAGGCTGTTATTTATGTAATCGACCGAATCCATGAAATAATCCAGCCTGTTTTCCTTGAGCTCAACACATCATTCGTAGAATCCGCAGTGGCGGATCCAGAGGGGAGTCAGCGCACCCCACCCCCCGTTCAGGGTCCCCAAAAACGACCATATTTCGGCCGAAATATACTCTAGAATGCGTCATTTGAGGCCTCAGATTTTGTGTATCATACAGAATGTAGGCTATTTATATATATGGATGGTAATGAAGGGGGGAGGGTACAGTAGAAACTCTTTCCAAAAAAACGTCGGATCTTGTCATTGGATAACTGTTAGGCCATATGTTCTTTGTTTGTTAGCAAACCTACATACTGCTCCTCTTTACCAACAAAATGGCCTCAAGTGACCGTCGGATCTTATCGTAATCGGGCTATCGTTGGATCACTGACATCAACCGATGCAGAAAAAAGGGCAGATCGTATCGTTGGGAGTAATGTTTACCGGGTAACGGGTTAGTAAGGTATTTAATTATATTTCAGGGTTTTAAGGGTATGTAAGGGATGATAAGGGAATTCAAGGGTAGGCTACTAGGGTATGTAAGTAAGCTAACAACCCTTACCATGATCCTAACTTACTCCTAACTATGCTTAGCTACTTGTAGCTACCGTGATAAATATACTTAGCTAACCATTATACTCGTATATGCTTACTACAGATAACTATTCTGAACTATCGTTAACTCAAAAGGGCGAGAGTGTAATGTAGATCTGCATTACCCCCTAGATCCGTCACCCTTAACTATTCTGAACTAGCGTTAACTACCCTTAACTATACAAACAACCCTTTAGGGTCTGGGGGGGGGGGCGTAATTGTAGGTCGAGGGGGTTGTGGGTCGAGGGTTGTGAGTTGAAGGTTGTGAGTCGAACGGATAATGCGGATAACCAATGTAACAAATAGCCAAACGTCTTGATTTTAATGCTGAATCCACAGGCGCTATCAGACATGAAAGGGTGTTATTCGCATTTCGGCTATGTCACAGCAAAAAGTCTAGAAATTAAATCTTGATTCTTGATCTCAATGGTAAATCGACGGTCAGTAAAGCATGTAGAAGATAATTTAACTTATACGTTGGTTACATGGCAACCAAAATCCAACATACAAACAATGTTTTGATCTAAACATTGAATAGACGGTCTGTATCAGACGTTGAAAAGATGTTGTTTTCACATTGGCAAGATCACAACCGAAATTCTACGTATATACATATTGGCTTCAGCGTTAAAGCGAAAGTAAGTATAGTGTGAAAATTGTCTCTTCTGAAGCAAGGGGTAGCCTATGTAAATGTCATGTAACAGTCCATGAAGGCGGCATCGATTGACCATCTTCCAGCGCAAGGCCCGTTACTCCCGACGTCGCCTGAAACAAGCTAAAATGAACTCACTATATATATAACGAAAAATGATGAAGTATGGTACAAAATAGGATCAAATTACCGCCATCTTGGATTTATGCAGGAAACAATACAGCCTCAGCTTTATGTGACCAACAAGTACTATTATGCCAAAAAGAACATTTGTACTTGAAAATGCAGGTCACATCTGATTATCAAGTCTACTATAAATATGTAGCATAACCTAAAAATAATATTACATGGTGTTCGTGATATTCAAACTCGTAATGATCATATGGCTATATCATTGCATAATATGATAGTACGGCACATCGAGATGGTATTGTATGGGATTTTTATTATCGTTTCTACAATATGATATTATTATAATGCTGGGCGATGAGATTTTAATATCAATATATGTGTGTGTGTGGTGTAGGGATATGACACTACTATCTGATAATTTATTAGGGTGTTATGCAATGGTGTCAATCCCCTACAGTTGGAAAGCTGAAATGACCTCAGATTTGACCTCGATTTTTTTGCACAGAAGTGGCTGATGAACTTTATACATGTATGTGATTTCTAAGCTGAGGTATCAAAATTAAAAAAAAATCTATTCTAGAAAACCTAAACAAAGATAATAGGTTCCTCTTTCCAGGTAGTGTTATACATATGAGAGGTGTTTTCAGAAATGTTATACTACAAATTTACAAGTTAGCTTGTTGAAATCTTGTTACAGATCCTCCCCTTTTTCAAAAATAGGCTTCATTAGCTAGAACATCAACATCATCAGAGATCTCGAGATGGCCAGTATTTGTCTTAATCACTAATGTTGAAAAGGTGTCAGTTTTGTGATGAGTCCATGTGCCGTGTATTTTTTATTTTTCTCCATGGAGATGACCCCAACTTTGATAAATAATGTATTTAGTATGGTCAGTAGGCCTACTACCTAAAATTGCTGTCGTTTACAATTCAGAGCTCCTCAGTCCATAAAAATAATGTCTAGTAATTTTGAGCTTGAGCCCTCTTCCCTTGAATAAAAAAACATTTTTCCCACGGTCCGAACGTGTTCTACAACGTGCTTCTAACTTATGACTAACGTTCTCAATGTGTGCCAGCGTACATACAAATTGTCTTTATACGTCGGCACAACATTAAATTAACAACGGGTCAACGTCTCGTGTTTGTTTTAATATGCTTCTGTGCAAAGGCCAACAACAGGAAGTGTTTTTCCAGTCAGCAGTTACTGCTGTTGACCTTTGCATGACACTTGTGCATGATGAAAAGTGGCACGGAACGATCTAATTAGGCTCATTGCTTTAATAACACGTTTTATTAAAAATAGGAATAAAGCATCAAGCGCGTCAGAATCTAAATATTTTTGATTGGTTCAGCTCATTCTGAGTTTTTGATTAAATTGCAAGTGCCACCTCGCACGGCCCTCTTAAGGGACTGCATATATTGACATCTCATTTAAAAAAAACACATGTATATATGAAGTTATATAGCCTAATGATCTCAACTAAAAATAATAAATAAATAAACAAAAAAATCTAAAGTGATGAAAAAGACTAAACTAATTTCATTTTTAAGTCGAATATTGATTGGCGCACATTTACGTGACCAATTCGCACCTATAGTGCGAATGTGCGACAAATCAACAGCCCAGACCTGGTCTGGTTTCGCCGCAGACCCGGCCACACTGATCGCCATTTTATGTAAGCTTACACAACAAGTAAAGACGAATCTGACCTGCCTACCACAAAACTCGGGTGTCATGAAACTGAGATGAATTTTTCGAGTCCCTAATAAAACTAGGCCTTTTCAGCTGGCGAAATCTAGTGATCGCTCTAGAACTAATCTATTTAAAACAGGATGACTCATCAGGATATTCCCTCGATGTTTTTGGCAATACATTTTAAAAGATCAAGTAACAGATACATATGCCCTATACCACATAAATAACTGTGTGTGTTGTCCCTAAACTAGACATAGATAGCACGTGCGTGTCAAACTGCCGACAACTCACTACACATGTGTCTGTCTCCACCCTTCCCCCTCTATGACATGTCAGGTGTTCTGTAGGGAGTGTAGCGTTAGCCCTATACGTGAGGGACCAGTCATACTAGTATGTATCCCTTTGGGGATGACATTTTATAAAAGAAACAGTATTGCGATTGGCCTTAGTATTTTTTTATTGTTGAAAAACAGATTTATTGACACATCGATTACAAAATAATTACAGACTATATCACAAAAAATATTTGGATATCGTTTCACTGTCACATTTCGTATTCGGCATTGTCGTATGCCTTAGCAAACACCAATTGACCATTTTTTGCATGGATTTTAGTGTTGGTAAAGCGTGTGATATAAGAGGGGACGGCGGATATAATATTGGGGTATCACCCCTTCAAGCAACATAATATTCACTGTACCCCCTAGGATGCGTGTTGGAAGGCTTCCCAGCCACAATACGTCAGCTGCAGCCTTGTGGAACGTTCCTTTGCAACAAAAAACTGTACAAAATGTTTTGTTATTTAATATTTTAGCTGGTTTGACTTTAAAATGACCTTGACATGACCTTGGGGTAGTACCCCTGTAAAGTCCAGCCCCAACCCAAGTCAGTTTGTAGCCAAGTGTGGGTCCATCAACTGTGGGCAAAGATAATTCACATGGAAGATTGTTCCCCTAAACCTCCCTGTGTTGGCCCTATGTGGCGTGGCACAGGGGAGCACAATAGGCCCGGCACTCAAGAGGGGAAAGCTCTAATCACGACTATGGTCGTTTTTTCTCTTTATTAGCGGGTTAGCTCACTGCTAGACATCAAGATTTACAAAATGGTTGGTCTCAAATGAAACAAATAACTATAAATAATTTTGCGTCTCATTACCGCGACCCATAACTTCAAGAGGGTGACAAATTAAATTATTCACTTTAGCGCTTTAACCCTTACAACGCTGGAATAATTTTTCAAAATCATGGAGACCAAAGGGTTTATTTCAAGTTGAGATCATCATAAATGTCTTTGTTAGCTCTTCTTGATTCATTTGAATACCTATGTTATGGGTCTACGATCATTAGAAATAGTCTTACTCTTACAACGGTGATCGACTTTAGACGTCACAATCTGACGTGTGTAGACGTCAGATTCTGACGACTAAAGTTGATCCCCGCGCTGCAAAGGGTTAGGGTTAAGTATATCAGATTTCTTTGCACAGTGTAGATCCGGTAATATTCGCGAGGTTTTAATTTTCGCGATTTTCGAGAGGAGGTCAAATTCGCGAATATAAGAATCGCGCGAAAATTATTATTATAATAGCGCTGCTAAAGAAAAATCAAAATTCGGGAATTCTAAACTTCGTGAAAAGTCCCAAAATCTGAATTTTGCGAAAATTTAAACAGGCAAAAATGACCAGATCTACAGTAGTGAATTATCACTTTTGCGTTTTTATTTTCTGAAGTGTATTTCTATTACGACACCGACCGGAAAGTATATATTAAAGACCACCACCCCTTCCGGAATTAAAAATTGTCTGTCCCTCCCTCATCGAAACGATTGCTGTCCATGTAAGGTGATGTTTGCTGAAAAAGCCCTCAGTTGACATGGGAAGATGCTCAGCTTCAGCAGAATTATAAGTCTGTGTGATCCTGGATACTGAGTCACGTCACGTAGGCCCTACATGTTAGGTAATACACGAGGATAGGTCATAGGGTGACAGCTCGAGCCCAGCAAACACACAAAACTTGTATAACATTTGTACAATGTTGGCCCAACGTCGAAGACGTTGGGACGACGTTGTATAAATGATATACAAATGTTTTGTGTTTGCTGGGAGAGTGACTGCTCTCAGCTCAAGCTTAAACGTGCGTGTAACAGTGAGAACCCATTGCCATTACCGCTCACGGATGCGCATCTAATAGGATCACAGATATTGTGGAATTATGAGAAGAAAATGCATAATACGTCGTGTATCACATCTATAGCATCACAAAATGTGGGTCATCAGATTATCTCGTTCAATGTAATCTGACATGTCGCACGAATAAAAAGCAATTCTTCGTCGTTAAGAACAATAATACTATGTATTCCAAATAGATCCAGATCTAAAAGTTACATTTTCCAATGCCTTAATATTTTCCAATACTTTCACCCACTACCGCGATCCACAACTTGACAAATTTTATCAACATTTCTATTAATCCGCTTAAAACCCAAACAAACTTTTTGTATACCTAAACACTTGCTAAAATACGGTTGAATGTTCCTACAGCATTTGGCATTGATGCCGTCGGCCCAGCGCTGGGCAGACAATCAGTGTTGCAGGTGTATCCCTGTAGAACCGTATAATGTAAACAGACGTCGGCGCCGTATAATGTAACCGGTTACATTTTACGGTGACTGGTTACATTATACGGCCACAGCGTCAACGTATAATGTAACCAGGGAAAAAAGGTACCATACGACCGTATAATGCAACCAGTACCGTATAATGTAACCGGAATAGTTGTCCAAAACGTATATGTTTTGCAGACTCTAATCTGGGAAGTTTTATTATAACTATTATGTTTAAATTACACTGAGTGAGTGGTTATGTCTTCAAGCGGCGTCTGTTCGTTCCTTTTCCATTATACGCTCGTGCTTCCACTCGTTCGTCCGTCTAGCCCCATCCGTCCGTCCATAATAAAGCGACGGACTTAAGCTATTTAAATTGTTAACAATATTCCCATGCTGCATTACATTATAAGCCAATGCCGGGTTAATGTGACGTAGCAAAAATAATTTGGCTTAATGTTTCATATTTACTGGGAGGGTCCAAAAGTGGAGTGTAGGCTCCCACGTATGTTCAGCGAAAATGACAAGTTGGTCTTGAAACTAAACTAAACAAAACTAATTACGGCTCCTATTTTCTGAGTGTTAAAAAATGTCATTGTACCAATCAATACATATCAATTTAAATATCATTTTAAATGTTTGAACTTCCTATTTTAATTAATTAATGACCTTATTCACCAGCTAAATCCGTTCTACGTTGAAATGCAAAGAAAAAGGCAGTAATATATCTGCTTACTTTACAGGGAAGTGCTCATTATTGCCACTCTGATTTGCAAAGCAGTACGGTGCTCTTGTGACGAATGACAAAATGAAATGAAATGAATGGGGGTTTAGGCCACGTTTGTGCACATATAGGCTGAATAGGGCAAGGAGAACCTCCTGAAGATGGTGAGATGACTGAGCTGCCACTGCCCTCCAGACACAGGATTTGAAATTCGTGCCCTGGGGGTCTGAGGTCGGACACGCTACCTCTCGGTCACGGAAGCTTCCCACAACATTAAATCTTTACGAGTGAGCGGAGAAGAAACATTCTGTTTCTTTGAACCTTAAAGGCCAGAGTGGGGTTCGAGCCCGCGATCTCCGACTTTCCAAGCAGGCAGTATTAACCACTGCACGAGGACCCCCGCCGTGTCGAATGACAACCGATATGTAGGATATACACTAGCCTATAATGCCATTACGTGGAAAAAATGTGACCTATCAGACGTGTTCACAAACCTGATAAGGTGGTTTTGTGAAAACAATCAGTTCAAATTATAACAGAAAAATAACAATTTGGCCTAAATCTATGTGAATATAAATCATTGTTGACATTCTACTCAAAGTCAGTGACCATTTAATCTATCAGATCATGTTTCTTCAATAAATAATAACAAAAATACCCTTCAAATTTTTCAATGTGGGCAAATGCGTTGAGATCCCAAATAATACACCGATTATGACGTATTAGGCCTAACATTATTAAGGTATTTGTCATTCATTTGAAGCTTAAATTTGCGTCATCAATGCCAGTTTTAAATGAATGAAAAATGCTACATGACGATGCAACACTTACATGTAAACAGTTAAACAACTTTAGTTATTTAGATAGATAGATCTTTTGTATGGACTCTCTCGTCTCCGTCGCTATTCATCACGACAGAAAAAAACGCATTTTGTTGATCGTCTTTTTCTACAATAAAAATATGTTGTAGTATCGGCCTGTAGTTGTGCCACCCTTCCTGCCCCAAATGAACATTTAACAGCAAGCACTTTAATTTAAAAAATGATTATGCCCTATCTATGCCAGTTTATATTTCATCGACATAGAGGAAGTCATTCTTCGATTGCAGATTGATCAAGCAAACAGAATGACATGAACAAACGAAACAGGGAATACCAACAAACACAGGCCGAATGATAACGATCCAACGGGCAAACGCTTATTGAACCAACGAATAAAAGAACGAACGAATGAACGACCGAACAAGCAAATAGACGGACGGACAAGCAATTAAACATATCAAACAGACAGCAAACATGAATGAATGGGGTTTAAGAATGAATGGGATTTCAGGTTACAGTTGTTCATAAGCTAAATCGGGTAAGGAGAACCTGAGGATGGTGACATGAATGAGATGAAATATTGTGTTTCTTTAACCTAAATGTCAGAGCGAGAGACGAAACCCGCGATCTCCGACTTTCCAGGCAGGCACCCTTAACCACTGCACCAGGCCACCCGCAATTATTTGACATCGAGTCTGAAGTGCAAAGTTGAGTCTACTGATGATGGAAATATTTTTAATGCGGCTGTTCCAACCTCTGCTGAATTAAAAATAAATGCAAATTTGTTATTATTTAATAAGTACATGGTGTCTCCTTCGTGCCGGATATCAGATATAACTATTTCGTGATAATCTGGCAGGGATACAGTGTGTTAAAGGGATGTGTGTCTGGTTTGTGAAAGAGGGTATGAAATTAATTTAGCCTAATTTGAAATGTGATGACATTTTTACACGCTAGGGGGTGTAGCTCAAAATATGTCTGGGTAGCAAACCCATATCGGACCTGTTTTTGAAAAAGCATAGCCCATGTTTTATCATGATATACGGTACTACATAGTTGGGAGGGCAGAAAGAAGTAAACTAAACTGTGTAATTCAGGCAGTTTACATGCATTTGAATGGGACTGGCATTTCGGGTTGTGAGAGCATAATTATGATAAGTTGATTACAGAAATTCGGTATCAGAAATAACTAAAAGAAGACATGTCGACCCAAGTCTCGTATTTTACCCCCTAATTTAAATAACAGCTGAATGACGATGGTGATTGGCCCATCTCGTCATGTGACAGGTTGAGCCACTCTCTGGTTGGTCGGAGGTAGAATACAAGACTTTGACCGACATGTCTCTTTTAAAAAAAGTACTAAGGCTTCCGCGAGCCTCGGCGTGACAGGCGCTGCGCTAAGCCACTACACGAGGTCGAAGGATTAAAGTATTACAATGAAAATATTTACTCCATCAAATAGTTTTAAAAAGTGCCCTTTTATATCAAGATCATTTTCCCTTGGGTAAATTACGGAAAATAAAAGGAGCGGTTACATTATACGTCAGTATTGGTTACAAATTGCGTTTTTCCCTGTGACCGCATAATGTAACCAGACGTATAATGTAACCGGTTACATTATACGTCTGGCTACATTATACGGTTCTACATCCCCTCATGTCCTGACTTTTTTTGTATTTTTAGTTAAGATCAGTAGGCTATAGCTTCATATAAATTAATTTTTCAAAATTGACAAAATTGAAATGTCTCATCCTAAGGAGCAGCTTTAATGTAAATTGATTCGTTTACTAACCGTTTAGCTTTATATTGAAAAATGATTTAAATGTATTTTGAATCTAGTTAAACTACATACATGTAGACCTACATACAACTTACTACAAAAGTGAACATTTTTCATTTACAATAATGCTAATTACTTGTCCTGCTTTGTACATGTATATGCAATTATTCGTGCATAGTCCAGAAGATAATTAAATAGCTATTCTCAAATAAATTACAACAGATGTGTCTTTGGAAAACAAGAAGATATATTTATATAACATATACAAATGAATAAACCACAGTGGGACTAGTTTCTTTGAAGCTTTGAAACAAACAGATAATTTTGGCATGATGGACAAAAGTGTTTACCAGTACTACATCAGTTTTCTCTCAGCAGAGACAAGACATTGAATCATTGTTGGTTTAGGGTTGGTCCAACGTCGTAGACGGTGGGTCAACGTTAAACCAGCATTGATTCAATGTCTTATATCTGCTGGCTGCAGTGTGTTTACTTGGAGCTGTGAGACACGTCACGTACTTCTCTAATAATCACAGGAAAAATATTCCACCTACATTTTCCTTTTAGCACACAGGTAGGTTCTGCTAATGACCAACATCCGACGAATCTTACATAAGCCTCAATCAGTGTTAAAAAACATCCTCCACGTTAAATTGTACATCAGCTCCGAAATTGAATTATTTGAGAAGCCACCACAAACTAATATAGCAACTCGTGAACCTTGCATTAGCCGCGTTAACGGAGGCTCCGCACAATACTGAATTTGTACGTGTGAGCGGAGAAAAAACGTTTATTTCTTTGAACCCCCTTACCAGATCGGGGGACGAACCCGCCATCTTCGACTTCCCAAGCAGGCAGCTTCATACAGCCACCTATCTATTATTATCTGATATGATATTATAAGCATAGGTACAAAAAGCCAATGACGTAGATCGATTCAAGTTATAGTGTAACTCTGAAATTATTAACTTTAAAAACGGCAGCAGTGATGGTATGAACTATATCATAATATTTCAATAACCTGATAAATTATGCCGCATTTTAGAAAATTAATACGATAATCTGTTATGTAATTTTACCCACTTTCGGGATAACTAGAGACTACATGATAAAAAGCAATCTTAATCTTAATGACTGTTATTATTTTAACCAAGATGGCATAAAACATTCTGCTGATGATGCATGATAATTTCGCTGGTTTCTCGCGTTTGCGTAACCATGTGGCCGCAATTTCCAAGTGATATAATTATTTACTTCATCGTCTTCACCAGGGTGTGCAACTTGAAAGTAACAGCTACATTTACATGATATAAGTGACCTATTAGTCAGGGATGTTAGGGATATGTTTGAGCAAGATTTTCCGAAACTACCAAATGCAGAACAGATGTATAAAACTATATTTCCTTGCTTTGATTCATGCCACTCCATGCCATCAGTGGCAGCAAGCCCTATTTATTACAGGTCTGTTAGTGGCAGCAGGTTCTATATGTTACATGTTGCAGCCAGGTCTTCTTCGTATTAGCGGCAGTATGTCCTATATGTCAAAGGTCAAAGCCAGGTATTTTTCATCTTAGTAGCAGCAGGTCCCATATGTCAAAGTTCAGAGCCAGGTCTTCTTTATATTAGTGACAGCAGGTCCTATAATGTCAAAGGTCACAGCCAGGTCTTCTCAATATTAGTAACAGCAGGTTCTATATGTTACATGTTGCAGCCAGGTCTTCTTCATCTTAGTAACAGCAGGTTTTATATGTCAAAGGTCACAGCCAGGTCTGCTTCATCTTAGCATCAACAGGTTATATATGGCACAGGTCACAGTCAGGTTGTCTTTATCTTAGTAACAGAAGCATCTATATGTCAAAGGTCACGGCCAGGTCCTACCAAGCAATACGTTATCACTGTATACAAATGCTATACAAAGACGAACATAGATCAATGTAGTTACATTGCCTCTGGAGCCGGACAAGAATTGAAACAGCGTTGCTGGATAGGCTAGGAAGTAGATTCCGCTTTAATCTTTGAGAATTAAACCCCTGACGTATCCCATTTGTTAGCTGCTCACGTCTCACTGATCCTGGAACACAAGCTCAACACAAGCGTACCTAGAGCACCATCTAATTAACACCCTTTGGGACTAACGTACTATCATTGATTCTAATACTATATGTTAAAACAAAATATAGATATATACAAATATTGCAGGACGTAAGTGCCAAATAATCAATACAAGCTTAGTGAAATAGTACTGAAGATAACATTGTACTAAACATGATATTCACTTTTTTATGTCCTGTAAATCCGCTTGGTCAGCCTTGTGAAAAAACGGGTATATGAATTACATTTGATCAAATACATCAAATACAGTGATAAAATACAAATACAAATACAGGCCTCTTAAAAAGTCAAATACAAATACGCTAAATTCAAATACAAATACGCGAATACAAATACGTATTTGACCCAATCCCTGTCTGCAATGGTTTTTCAAATACGATTATATCTACCAATTTGAAGTTTTGTGGTAGCGGTATAGAGACACATCTCCAACTGGTTAAAAGTTGAAATAAGATAAAATGGTTAAGGCTTAAACCACAGAAAATCATGACTATTCGTGACACGAATTGGCACGACAAGCATTGTGTCAGTCGTGCCTCAAAAATGTCGTGCACTTTTGAAGGTTAGTTATATTTATTGACTTCATCATATATATATATATATCACAAAGTAAAAGCGTAGGCTTTTGGTATAAACATATTTATTTGATGAAGATTACAATGATATGCTGTCTTTATTTACCAGTGTATTGAAAAAAAGTAGCTATATGTATCTATGTGAATTTATTTGAGTTATGAATAAATTGTAAAACATCTGTGGTGAAAAACCTTGATGCTATTAGCTGTTATTGTTTTCGACGTTGATCTTGATAGTTTAAACAAAGATCAACACCACAACTATTTAGCTCCACTAACACTTTTCTCCCTCCAGGTTACCATACGTCGGCATTTGTGAGGTAATATAATAGACAGAATTGACTGCGATCTACCATCTACCATCTGCGATGATAAAATGAGTGATCATTCACTGTACTTGTACGCTGTGAAATTAAACTTGGAAATGAGGCAGCTTCCGGTGGAATGAATAAATATGGATCTATGTAATGTCAGTTTTATAAACATACATATCAGACTGGGTCAGATGAATCCTTGATGAGGATGTTGAGATAAATCCGATGACACGATTTCAACCTTCTCTCATTTGTTTGCCATTGTCTGTATTGGCAGAATACTTATTAAATTTACGTTCATGTTTTCTTTCGGTCAAATTATAGCAATGTAGGAAAACAATTTACCAGTTGCAGTTATCTGTGCGCAAATCGTATTGACAATACAATTATCGAAAAACCCCTTTACCCGGGCCCTTTACACACGGTGCAGCGTGACTGGAATGTAGGTCTTATTATGTAGACACTGCTCACTGTGTTGAGGGAGCTGGATACAAATTGTGTAATTAGATCTACTGATGAGATTACTTGGCAAGAGGTGGTGATGCGCATTTAGTATATTAGTTACTGAGTCACGCTGCGAAATGTGTTTTCATAGAGCTCTTGCTCATCATTAAAGGGGTAGTCCATTGTGCACGAACAGCGGGACACATCTGTACCCAGAAAGCACCACGCGGATTACAGAGCGGATAAAGCAGACTGCAGTACAGCATGTAACACCATAAACAGACATATAGTGGTCTACAGCTTTAATACCAGATGGAGAGCTATGCCAGGAGATTATGTATACAATGATCTATACAATCCCATATCAGTTGTCTTTAATTGGGTATCGTATTACCACATACTGGGCTGTAGTGCTCTCATAACACCAATTTGGTCATGTGTTAGCACATGTATCAAATGACATTCAGACAGATGTTTCAAATAACATGTTTTAAATGAAAAGTCAGGTATCAAATATATGTCACAATACGTTAGGGGGCAGCTATTCCATAACTAGGGGGAAGGGTTGGAGCTTTTGAACTGGACAAATGATTTATTTCACCTTTTGTCTGCAATATTTTATTTATTTCACACTATAACCTGAGCAAAATATTTTGCTTTCACTTTCTTAAAAAAAATTATGTCTACCAATTTGGATCTCAAAGTAGGCTTGGCATTGATGTTGGAGTTAAGGAGGCTTCGCAAAATTAGGCGGCATTTATTAATGCCGAGAATATTTATGTCGTGTCTGTGAGTAGGTTGAGCACCCATGTGTTGGCTAAAAACGACGGTAAAGACGGTGACTTGATACAATGCAGCGCAACGCACCAGTTGTGTTTATTAACTAAGGAGGTGGGGACACTAGTCTAATAAAAAAATATTCACTTATATAACATATACCATTATGATCAGCGTCATTCTAAGAACAATATTTGTATTGTTTTAGCAAATAAATGACGATATTTTTGAAAGAAATTTTCATCGAATATTTTGGACCCACTCATCCGTCAATGTAACCATCTAATTTGCAAACGACCTCCAGTCAGTACTGCGATAAATATTCCGAGGTATTATCCTATACATTTGAAAGTGTAAAAACAGTTTCTACAGCATGATTCTCTGCGAGAGAGCTATTAAATGTGTGACGTGATACCTGAACGTTTTAAGTCGATGACCCAAGTGATTTTATTTTATTACAAAAAAACCTGTAATTGGGCATTATTATAATAATAGAAACATACACCCACAGACAAAAAGTACTTTACTACACATAATAATATGTATGTGCACATTAAATTTAATGCAAATTATGTCAAATATCTCATGTATGACCATCATCACATCACTTTTAATCTCGTATGCTATACATTAGTATTAATGTTTTACTCACGTTGTACACAGGAAATATCTGAGAAACTATTTATAACTATCTGAACATAAGAAGAAACATAGTTCAATGCAAAACATACTAGCGGCCTGATCACATTCCACCTTTGGAGTAGTTAAGTAGTGAGGTGGTAACTATTCAATTACTAGGGGTGAGGGGGTGTAGAGTTTTTGAATTAGACAATTTTTTCACTTCCTGTCTGTCTACAAAGTTGGATCACACACTAGGTTTAGCATTGATCTGATCGCTTCGCACATTTAAGGGTCATGTAGTGATGCCAAACGAAGCGAGGCTCCACATTTTTATTATACCCATTAAATATTGATGTACATGCCCTTCAGACAATGATTTATTGCACGCAAAATCAGTCTGAAGCTATAATATAAGTGTCAATCATTAAAAATAGCTAGCAGCTCCTAAAACGTGATTTTGGTGCTTAATAAAGAATATAGAGCACTTTATTTCTACATAGTGTAAACAAACTATAAGCATAAACTATCGCAGGTCCAGCCCATACGTTCAATATGTCATCCAATAGAATGATCATGCATCATACTAATCAGAGCTGCATGAACAATGTTTTCTTTTTGTGAAAATCGCAATAAATCTCAGGAGTGAATATAATGGGTTGAGACCAGTATACAATTTAGCAATGTCTTCGCGAAAGGTGAATACGGAGTAGTTAGTGTTCACACATGCAGGCACCCTGATCACTGTGACGCTTTAAACACTACATATTCTAAATAGTTTAAATTGTAATATATAGCTTTGCCTGTTTTTATACAGAATATAGGCCTAATCATTTTCATACTGTCCCATATATGAGAAGCTAAAATCAACCTTACATTGTGAGAATGTTTTTTCTCGGGTTATCATGGGAAGAAATATTCGCAGTGTGTCAAATTATTATTGAAAATGATGTGTACATGTGAGCTGGTACTTTGAATGTTACTATAAATGAACGTTTGTGTAAATATAATGTGACGAAATATGTGACGTTCATCACAGAAACGCCTATATTTTCACAATTGTTATGCACATTTAGCGAGGAATACAAATATGTGATATAAAAAATTAAGTTTAAGCATGTTTAAATAAAAAAAAATCAAATTTAGACTGTTTTATTATGTAGAGTAACACAAATGTGGCTACCTTTAATTAACAACAAGTTTACGTGGTTGTCTGATCCAAATGTGCCGCATATTCGTACACACGGGAAGGCACCACACTGTTGTCTACACTAAAACATGCTGAAGGTTAGGGAAATTTAAGTGTCACTGGAGGCAATGTCTGCAATGGACTCTCTGTGTACAATTATACTGACATTCCCAGTTGACCAGATAAGTATCGGCTTAGCGGTGGCCCAGCTCCAGGCGATACTGAGCCAATGCCGGGCCAATGTGTGAGGCTTTCTACTTGTAGATTGTCTACTCAATGAGAATTAAAGATTAGCTAAATCACCCGGAGAGAAGATCAATTTTCCTGTCCGGCTCAAACTTAGCCCTAATTACAGCGCGGGGATCGACTTTAATCGTTAGATTCTGACGTCTAGAGTCGCTCCCCGCACTGTAAGAGTAAACATATTAATAATGGTCGCAGACCCATAACATAGGTATTCCAATGAATCGTAAAAAGCTAACTAAGAAACATTTATGCTGATTTCAAATTGAAAAAAACACCCTTTGGTTTCCATGTTTTTTTGAAAAAATATTCAGCGCTTCAAGGGTTAAAGCATGCAGTTTCCAACTATGTAGCTTAACTAAACCCTTCACGGACTTGGACAAATCATCATAATTATAGTCATATTCTCAACAAACACGAGGTGTTTTGATTTGTGGCAAACGCTCGGACAACATTAAAGCAGCATTGGATCAATGTATCACGTGTGCAGGGCTCACTGTGAGCTGTACATTGTAACTTCACAGCTCACAGTGAATGAAAATCGTCTATTTTAAAATCGCCCAATTTTGAAATTGATCAATTTTAAAATTGTCTATTGTGTTATATTGCTTGAAAAATATCCTCATATTCCGCTGAGTTGTATCATCTACTATGAATTTGATTTCTTTGAGAAGATCGGTGGCGGTTACAGAGTTAAATTTCGTCTTCAGTTCTAACCAATGTCCTGCTGAATTGGTGTTACTCGTTTACTCGCGCAAATTACAGTTCCAAATGATGAAAAATTACACAATGAAATCAATCCTTATACCCATATATACAGTTTGACTGTCTTTCAGCATACATCTGGTCGTGATGGTGCAGTGGTTAGGGCGCGTCTCTGATATTGTAGTAGGAAGTTGTGAGCTCGAATCCCGCCACTGCCACTTGACTGAACATATACCGGATCAACACATGCCTGGTCCACTAATACCGCCCTAGATAATGCCGGGAAAGGGCTGATAATAATGTGTCCCATGATAATTATGTATAGTATGTGTGGTTGTTTCTGTACTACGAGCACGAATAAAATATATTATTAATGGAAAACTCTCTGGATCCCTCCCTGTAAATGCCTTGTTGCGCATTATATGTTTCACTGGCAGATAAAGTGTAATTAGGCCGTAGTTTCCAATGGAGTGCAGTATAGATAACATCAAAAACACCAGTAGACGTGAAATAAGTTTGGTGTCGAGAAACATATGATTGTTTGCATATAATTTGAAAATATACAATATTTTATCTTCAGGTCTATGTTATTATTCTCTACCGAGACATTAGATTGAGTAGTTCAGGGATGATTAAGCCACTTTCTATGTCTGAAAAATCCCCTTGCGGCTGTACTTTACTGCTGGTGTCTAGACTATTCTGGCATTTCTGGATCTCTTAATACAGGTAAAAGGTCTGTTTTGGAAAACATGATAAGGGGACTACCATTCAAGCTCCATGAGAGAGGGGACCTGTTGCTTTTGTCGCGGGAAAATTATTTATTTCAACCCTGCTCGGCGGCCGCTGAAAATTTGAATTTTATCACATGTTTATATACTATAGAGCTGATATAAATTATTTCATGCAGAGTCTGCCCCAAATTATTTATTTCAAAAATACCTCCCCCCTTTAGACATTCAATGGTGGCACTCTGAAACAGCCTTAATTTAATCTGTAGTTAATATAGTAATTTAACCCTTTCAGGCCTGAATTTACCATTATCATCTCCATCCACTACAAGCCGCGAATTGCTGTCGCACTTCTCGACTTGTAGTGGATGAAGATGATTTGAAGTCGGTGAGAAAATTACCATGTATTGGTAAACCAGTTTCATGGAAATTATCATTCTAAAACCCTTAGTTGTAGCAAAAATAAGTCTGTTTTCAGGGATGTAAAATGATGCTTTAATGCATCGTGAGGGCTTAAAGGGAAATCTGTTTTATTGCTAGTCCACCGTCTGTGACGCTGGCCCAACAATAAAACACCATTGGTTTTACTGTATGTGTATCTCGCTAATGTCACAGTTTGCCGGATGATCAACGAATAAATGAACAGTAACAAACACCAATGGATGCATTCCGTGTTCGTCTGGCTAGCATAACAGTTTAGGTCGATCAATCAGCCTAAAACTATATAATGTATAATATACACGATATCTACATCAGCTATAGTCCTAGTCACGACAAGTACATCACATCTCACTTCATATTTTACATCACACTTTCATATTTTGATACTAATTCAAAATATTAAATACCAAAACTCTAAAAAAGATAAAACTAATAATCAGATGGTGGGTTAAGGATCGCAAGCTAAACTTCGCCTTTTATTGATCAGCTCCTTGCGTTCTAAACTAATATTTCTTTCAAGTAAATTAAATGGAAGGGATTTTAAGATTTTTTTTGTGAACTGTTTAACAAACCACAAGGCAGCATCTACATATACACTGGTATTACGTGAATAGAAACGAAAAGTCCATATATTATTGCTCTGCTCTTTTCAATCAAGCTCCTGACATGATTAATTAACAGATTTTAATTTATTTAAAGTGCAATCACCTTGCACATGCACAAAGGAAACCTCGACGACAAGGTTTCCTCGGATAATCAAATTATTTATAAAGTTAAAAATAATTAAGTCCAAACATTGAACATACTTTAATATTTTTTTCATCTCTGTCAGATAATGATCCTAATTAGGTATTGAGAAAAAAACTAACATAAAATAAAATATATGTATAAATATATGTATAATGTGTGTAATCCATTTCCAAACAACGTAGATTGGCAGTCAGACCTCAGATCATTAGAGTATGTTGAGGTGGTGATTGCGTGTCCAGTATCATGTGTAGAAGAAACATGCATAACAAGCAAATCAGTGTTTTTAAATCTATTTTGTGAACTAACAAGCCTTGTTAACTGCACACTGTTGTCTGAAAATCGCTCGCGTTACACAGGAGGGGATCGGCAAACACCCACACACGGCTGGAGGGATGACGCGATTCTACTGCTACATTTGCAGTCATGCCGAAAGCTGTGTTTCATTTTCTAAATTCACAGACATCCCAGCAAACAATCTGAAAATGCTGTTTCAATGTTGGGCCAGAGTCGAAGCCGGTGGGCCAGCATTGAAACAGCATTGCGTGAATGCTCTGTGTTTGCTGGAATAGCCCACCCTGCACAGAGTGATTTTTTATTCTATATTGCATTATATTTCTTATTCCGACTAAAGCACAGCCCCGGGAAATAGTCCATGTGGAAGCATGCATCAATAATTATTGAAAGAAGTGATACATCTGATTAACATGACAATGATGTACATGGAATATTTAATTTTATGATAGAATATGTTTTTGCGAAAAACCAGGATTCAATGAGGAGTGGGTGTAGATTGTTTTATTTGCCTAAATTCAAATGGCTACCAACAGCCATCTTGAGTTGTTTACCTAATAAGCTCAGACTACAATGAAGGCATAAGACTTTCTTTAATTAATTTTTAAAATGCTGCTTTCATTGGAATGTTTATTTTATCATGTCTAAACGTTTCAAGATCAAAGCTAAAATGACCACCGTGAAAATATTATATTTTAGCAGCGACGACCATGAATCTGCCTATAGAATAGAATACCATACATCATATACGACTGTCTACAATAAAATACTTATTTGAATTGAAATATTACATTTGAATGTCAAGATCAGAATTCAAATGCACGACAGCATGAAATATATCTGCTTTCACCTGCGACCGCCGGTAAGTCGAAAAAAATAGGCTTATAGTCTCAGGGAGGATATAATCCCTCATTTTAACAAAATGTGAACAGTTTT
>OZ024908.1:16931709-16971709 GCA_964017125.1 Flabesymbios commensalis
CTGTCATACTTTCTTTGGTACAATATCGATGCTTTATATTTGTGGTCAAGCATTTTAATTGGATCAAGCATTACATGGTTTATCACATAATACCTCTGAGTCAGACATAAATTTTAGATTACTTGATTTACATTTTTATGATTTGATGTAAAGACATACATTTTCATCTGCATGGTGAAATATTGCAATGATAGAGTTTGCATTATTCTGTTATTTAAAGGGACACCTTGGGATGAGATACTTTCAATTTTTTCGAATTTTGAAAATTTAATTCATATGAAGCTATATAGCCTACTGATCTTACCTAAAAATACAAAATAGTCAAAAACAATTTTAAAGCACCGAAAAAGAGTGAAATAGTTATATTTCCAGGTTGTATACTGCCATGTAAACAAAACAAGCCAGCAATATACAGCACTTTTCATCACATATTCCCACGTCTTGGATGGTAAGATCAAAACAATCGCCACCAATTGGTCGCTAATTTGTGTCTTATAGTCAGGACATGGGGGGACACACTTGCAGCACTGATGGTATGCTCAACGCTGGGCCGACGGCATCAACTTGTGGCCCAATGCTCTGCTAGCATTCAACCATATTTTAGGAGAACTCATTGTATGTTTGGGTTTTGTCCGGATTTTTTTAATTATTGTTAGAAAATGTTTCTAAAAATCTGAAATTCCTGAAAAAATTAAAGAATGCTCTGTGGGATACACTACTTCATTACAACATTAAAAACGAAAATTGATGTCATCATACTGAGTCGCTTTAAAATATGTAAGAAGTCGGCATGAGTATCCCATTCGTACATGTGTTGCTCATCTCGATTTTATGCGCCGCTAGATTTTGTTCATGTTCAAAAACCTGGCGGCGACTAAAGGAAGCATTATTTTCGTTGACTTGTCTTTATCAACCCTGTGATTGGTCTTCCTACTCGTCAAGAAGATTTCACTAGATTGCTTTGACGTCGCAACTCGTTCTGTAAAGTCGTTTTTTTAAAGTCGTCTTGATTGAGAACCGCCAATGAACAACAGCATGTAAAGTACGACATCACCTGTACATCATTCATCTCATGAACAATGTCATTTAAATGACCATTATTGCCGACAAGTGACGTAAAGCAATAATTTACTACTATTACTATACGTACGACACAGTTACAATGGGAAGACGACTAGGCCTAACTACCTAACGACAGTGCACACAACTTGAAAGACTTGACGGCAGCATAGAAAATGCATAACGATTATATATAGCAATAGCAATATTATCTGGTCGCTAGTAAGTTGTTAGTCAATCGGTGATGGTTAAATTCAGCAGCCCGAACCTGAACCTGACACATCTGAATTCGAATCATCTGCCCCTAGACCTATAGTGTCCCTAGGACCAGGAATACCACACGGTATCAGTTCTATGTTATTATCTTCTTCTTGACTCAGGTTCATCTTAAGTCTATCTTGGCATATTAGACAGGACCTTATGCTTAATCGAAATAATTTACTTTTGTTGTCGGTTATGATCATCTCTGTGGTAATATGCTCATCGCCTTGTTCGTCCAGATACTATTCAGGTTCAGGTCGAAATACAGTCGCTGCATGACACAGAATTAAAGATCATACCATGTCTACGGTAAATCTCAATCGATATTTCCAGTGGAGAAGCAGTTAGAAAAACCCCAAAGCGTCACAAGCTATGGTAGAATTAACTACCATATGGAATTTATGTTAATGAAACTCAATATAACAAAATCTTGGTGATCTACATAAGTTATAGACTCTATGGGTTTGGCCGGACCATACATTTTTATGTTCAACAACGATATAATTACCGCTTATATTCGATTTATTTAATTGATTGCTTAACATACTCAATATGGCGGCCATCTTGCATTTGTGATATTAAGAACTTATATCATTTCTGATCATTCATATGAACACCTTGTACCATAAAACATTAGTAGAGTCACATATATAATTTTTCTAACTACAAAAGTGAGGAATTGCGTATACCCCTATTTTTTCGAAAAATGGCGATACGTGGTGGCGGCCATCTTGAATTAAAAAAGCCACAGGGAAATTTTTAGAAACTCTGGTCTGAAGAGAATGTCTATGTATCATTCCTGAAAAACAGCTTTGTGCCATTTTATTCCAAGTTTATCACTAATGCTCTGGCACTTAATGCTAAGTGCAAACATTAGTAGGTTCTACATCATTTAATGCAAAGCAAAAATGACTAAGTCTTCAATATAGATAGTTGTAAATATTATAATTGGATTTATAAATATCACATTTTAAAAACATATATCATTGTGTGGCCGGCCCCGTGCGGCTCATTCGTATCTAGTCGGGCTTGTAGCCTTGGGGTACCAGGTTCGATCTTTCGGGTAGGATATTTTGTCATCGTGGTTGTGCATATACAGCGTTCAAAACTGTTCAAAGGCATGGAGTGTACAGTGCTGCCTATGGTACTGTGCACAATAAAGAACCCTTGACGTCATTCGAAATAAGAGTAAGACATAGTCCCGGTTTTGGGCTTCCTTCTGTAGCGATATTGGCATGATTGTGCAGAAAGCGACGTGAAGCAATATTCACTCAATCACAATATATAATTGTGATGTCGGACATCTTGTTTTTTTTTCGTTTTTTTAGACATTTCCACTACATGGTTTCATAGTACCTTTTTCACCCATCCTACATATGTCAATGAATGGAAGTATGCTGAGAAACATAATCTGATAATTTTGTTGAACTTCACTGCACAATTACACGTTTACTTCCTGATCTAGGCTACATATCGTGTTTTCTAGAAAGTACGTTGGTCTAACGACCGACCATTGTAACTAGCGTATATGTTCTTGGGGATGAGAATCCATTTTGTTATAGAATGCCAGATTATTACAGATATCAGAAGTACATATTTGTCACCTTACTATTGGCGAAAAACATCATTGTCTAAATTTATTGAGATTATGACATATGTGATCGTTGTAATATTATTTATAAATTAGCTGTATGTATATTTGAAAGTTTAAAACTGTTGACTGAACCATAGCATGAAATATTACTGTTATACGTCGTCAAGACGCACACACTGTTTTTTGCACATTCTTGTTGTAAATGCACACAGGCTCTAAGGAGCCTATTGCTGTTTTGAATAAGCCGTTGATTGATTGTAGCTAAGCCAAACTAACATTTGTGGTTGATGTTCTGCCAAAGTGTGTACCAAAGATTGTACATAATCGTTATACAGCAAGTAATCCCAGCAAAGACAAAACACATTTGTATAAATATTTATACAATGGCACCCGAACGTCTTCGATGTTCGTCCAACATTGTATAAATGTCATAGAAATGTTTTGTCTTTGCTGGGAACGTGACCATTTCCTAGATAGACAGATGAGATGACGACGAAAACACAAAAATTACTTTTTTTTGTCAGTGTCTTGTCTCTTATTACAGAGATGACAGCTTTGATAACTGTCAGGATTCCAGCAAACACGAGACGCTGGACCAACGTTGGCTTAGTGTTGGCCCATCGTCTACGGGCCAACACTAAACCAACATTGAGTGAACGCGTGTGTGTTTGCTGGGATGCCGGGTGGTCTCACCTCCAGGCAATTCCGGCATTGTTGCTAAAACTGGAAGATGTACTTGTTTATTTGACTCCCAGTCGAAACAAAAAATGTTACAATACCATTATTATTAATTGAGTATTTTTTGCGAACACGTTATTATCTTTGGTTGACGGGAACAGGTCGAGACGACCTCCACAAGGCCTGTCAACAATATTAGTGAAATGAAATTATATAAATAAATAATATATGACAGTATAATATAAAACCAACTGTTTACTGGTTATAGGTGTTGGCATACTTATCATGGACTGCAACGTCATATAGATTAAAAATTGTGTGATATATATATATAAATATAACACATAAAATAAAATAACCGACAATTGTCTGTCATCTGTTCCCAGCACCAAACCCAGAGAAAAAATAGGGTAGAAGTGGATAGGATTATAGAGACATAAGAGAAAAGCATCCTCGCGAATTTGTGATATTGTACTGATTCAATCGCATATTTGTGAGTGAGTGGGAGAAACACATTTTTTTGAAACGTGAATGCCATGCTAGAGCGGGGAAGAACCCGCGAACTCCGACTTATCACTAATATATTAGCAAGCAGCTTCAACCACTACACCAGTACAGGAACCCTATTCATAATCAACAAGTGCTTATGACGACCAGTATTTCACAATTTTCGCATATTTACCTATGCTAAAAGTGTTCTATTGTTTGCTCAGATATTTTATCAATGGCTGGTGTATCACCTTGAAAACACATGTAAGAATTGAGCTCGATGTGGTGTGTACCTAAAGAAAAATAAATGGCTGCTCACGAAATATCGCATGGAAATGGGCATTTTTGTTAAATGTATTTCAACATCGATAAACCTACCGCGTCAATTGTTTTTTTTACTAGAATACAGTATTGTCTAATACATGAAATAGTTATTGCACATGCTCAAATAGTATCCTTAAAACCTACGATATCCAACAAAGTTTATTGAGAAAGTGCCCTGCTTTCTAACTTGCTCTATTTTTTTAGAATGCGGGACATCCCAAAAAATAAAATTGTTAGAAAGCAGGACACTTTCTCAAACTACTTTACTGAATATCGTACATTTGCATGTTATTATTTCACAAGGTGAAATAATGGTTTCATTTATTTTTTGCCGCTGTAGGTTTATCAATGTTGAAAAAAAACCCACAAAAGTGTTCATTTTCAAGTCGTTATTTCGTGAGCAGACATCTATTTCACTTTAGGTCCACACCAAATCGGTCTCAATTCGTACATGTATTTGCAAGGTGGTACAGAAGCTATTCATAGAAGAATTGAGCGAAAAATATAACACTCTCAGTATAGCTAAATATACGAAAACTCATTAGACGGCGCGTTAGAAAGCAGGACACCATGTTAGAAAGAATATCACGCATGCCACCATGTTAGAAAGAGTATCACGCATGCCACCTAGTTAAAAAGAATATCACGCATGACACCATGTTAGAAAGAGTATCTGCACGACAAGTCTACAGATGATGACAATGGATGGATCAGAGTGGCTGTTCGGACCGCTGTGTAGTGTTTGCTAGCCCGGTACACGTTATAGAGGGTGGGTTTTTGCTAACAACTTTATCTCACATGTTAATACACACACGACTAGCATTATTTGCACATACAACTATTCTGATCTGATAGAGTTTTTAATGTCAGAATATAAATTGAGAAAATGTGTGGATAATATTGCGGAAATCATCCAAACTGTCATCAGACAGATGTTGTTTTGAATCAATATTGCAGTGACAGACAGTTAAAATAGCCTAATAATAACATAATTTAAAAAAATAATAATGATATAATGTGAATAACTAATGAATAAACGAACGAACGAACGAATGAACGAATCAAACGAATAAATAAAAAAATGAATGACTGAACAGACGAATGAATGGATGCTACTTAATTAATCTTTTTTAACAGGTACTTAATTCATGTTGTAAGTGGTGAGATAATATTGGGATGGTGTCCTACGTACAATCTCGCTAACATTTCTATGTGTGAAAATCATATTTTGTACCTTACAACAATCTTTAAAACTCCGAATACCTAATACAAATAATATAATATATATCACAAATAATATATAATACAAATAATATAACACAAATAACATAACTTTTAATCCCACAAAATCTTTATTTAAAATGTTTGTTTTTTGTATTTCATGGTATAAAACTAATACATGTATGATTAATACTGACACTTCTACGCTTCCTGAATACATTGTTCATACCAATGTTAACGAGATGGGAAGTAATAATAGCCTATGTGTCCGACAGGCAGACCTCAGCAAATCACAATCATGATGACAGCAAGTGAATTAATGAAGCCATATTAGTGGACAGACCGTCAGCTTTTGAAAAAACGTCCATTATGTCATTGGTAGAACTAACTGCCAACGCTTTTGCTTTCAGCTAGGCTATTGTTTGTGTGATTCGACTCATAAAATATACATTTTTAGATGTGCACCAACGAATATTGAATGGAGTACCACCTTTGTTTACCATTACACCCATGTGACGTACACAACAGTTTCATAAAAAGGAGATTGGTAGATAATTCAATAATATTGTACAAACAAAAGCCACTTTAAATTTAACATTAGGCCTATATATATATACTACACCGTAGCAGCGAAGTATAACTGAGAATGTATAAACAATTTAGTGACGGACGTGACCTTCTGTTGGTGGTGTCCTAAAAAGTATTATGTTTCTAGATAGGGCACGTCATATACATGTACATGTTACCCTACTTTACAGGTATGCCTTATAAGATGACCACGACAATGTAGGTACAGAAGGCGAAATAGCAATAATTTTTTCATGGATTTGAAGTTAGTCCTGGCAAGGAAAATAATAATAACAGTTTATTGTTTATTCTGTACACACATTTCTGTAATATGGTATTATAACATACACAATATAGCAGCCAGCTGACATATTACATTATTGCTATATAACGGCCCGACTGCTGAATTAAAAAATAGATTTTTATGTACATCAGCCAGGCTCCGTATTACTGTGTAAATATTCTTATGTAGCTGCCAAGCTGACGAATAATGTTGTTATTAGCCTTATATGTCGGCTGGCTGACGTATAGACCCTGCCAGAAAACAATTCAGCTGTATAAAATATTAGTTCACAGCTAAGGTTATAGAGGCCTATTTAATAGTTGCCTAGTCATAACATCGATACAACCAGACTTCATAGCATATTATTGGGAGTGAGACACTGTGTGCCAGATGAGGTGGGAAGGAAATAACAGGTACAAACAGACTAAAATCGTTTTTTTCAGACTTGGGGGGGGGTAGGGGGTTCCGGGCAACCAAGAAACCCGCCTGTGCACGCCCCTGTATGCAGATTTTTGAAAAAGCTTAAAAAGTCATGATGCTCAATTTTTAAAACGAATGTGCTATTGTATTGTTATCCAAAAAAGGCTTAAATCTGCTAAAACGAGGCGACTCATAACGATACGATTTTGAACCTTTTTCAACCTGCATGTTTCTGTCTGGAAGGTTGTACAACAAAGAGTATCCAGATAACACGTGATATATTGATCATTCTGATGCTTCAAGGTTAGGGCACTTTATGCGGTTTGTGAATATACAAATCATTCCTCCTGTTTCTTAGACAGAGAAGACCCAGACGACATCTTTCTTTTTATGATTGTCTACAAAACATAGCACTTGATCACGTGCTATGTTTTGTAGACAATAAGTGCTGTTTTTGTGAGTACTCACACTAACATATCCGCATCTATCCATGTCATGACATGGTCAGATGCGGATATGTTAAGTTTGATTACTCACAAAAACAGCACTGAATGTCTTTGCAAAATATTCAGGGAAATAAAATGAAATGAATCGGGCTTTAGGCCACTTTTGTGCACATACATGCTAAATTGGGCCCCGAGAATCTTCTGCTGATGTTGAGGATTCGAAATTCAAACCCTGGAGGTCTGAGGCCCAGCACGCTACATCTCGGTCCTCAGGCTCCCCACAAAACTGAGTTTCACGAGTGGATGGGGAAGGAACATTTTTGTTTCTTTCAAACCGCCGAGACCGGGAAACGAATCCCGAACTCTAGCGTGAAAGGCAGCGGTGCTAACCACCACAGCTGAATGTGATAGGGTCAGCATGATCATTGGTTTTCTATACTAAGTATAGCCATGGCAGCTGATTGTCACCGCATAGACACATCCCAATTTCCCGTGCTAACCACTACCCTAGGGCCCCCGCCCGAAATATTCAGGGAATAACAACTAAATATTTCACTTCGTCACCAAATCAGTCAGATATCGAATCAATGCCACTGGTGTATCCTGATAGCAGGCTGTTATAATAAATATTGCGTTATTAGATCGCGGATGCAACGAGAAATATAAATTCCCCGCATTATCACATTTACTTTCTCCATAACACAATACTATCTCACCTGTAAATCGGTAAAAGCTTGTTATATAATATTTAAAAAAAAATAATAATAAAGCATATATAAGAAAAATAGCTTTGTAGATTATATTCATAACATGATCATGCAGATTAGATTATCCCATTACTAAAATAACTACGTTATAATTTGATTGTTATGCGGATAAATTAGATTTCCAACCTATGTCTCTAAGGTGCAGAGAAAAACGGTGCATCGAAAATATGTTCTTTGCAGATATATCTGTAGAAACTATACTAGTTTATCTACTGTATATTTGTCTGCGTCTTAGGTTGTACAATCTTTATATAAAGCGCAAGGTCATCCTTCAGCTTCCGTTTTTTCGAAATTAAACAATAAAAAAAGATTTACTTGAAAAAAAGGTGCATAATTAGTTAAATCTAAGCAACGCGGGACTTCATCAGTGTCTGGGGCCGTATTCTCGTACAAGTTACGATATATCGTAGGCTTCTGATTGGTCGAGATGGCCATCTCGACCAATCAGAAGCCTACGATATATCGTAACTTGTACGAGAATACGGGCCCTGACTACTGGATCTGAGTACTGACCATGCTATATACATTATTTCTCAATGTTGGGTCTCCATGAAGGGAATATAAAAAATACACGGCACATGGAAAAATTGCGCAGGGGTCTTGTAAAAATGAAAAAAAATAAAAAAATCCGAGAAAAACTCGGAAGTGGGTGTGTGTGTCAAGCTCCAACTCGGATTTTTCTTTGTGGATTTTTTTATACATGTTTTAAAAAACAAATGGACAGGGGTGGATGGGGAGGGGGGTGGCTCTAGCCAATCCAATTTTTTCTCGGACTTTTTTATTTTATTTAACTTGACAAGATCCCTAACTGAAAAACAATGAAAAACAGCATGTGATTTCACTGTGTGCTTCTTCAGAAAAATAAATTTGAAGCATTTTTATTCATTAGTGATGAAGACAAATACTGGCCTTATGAACGCCTCGATGTCTCTCCCATCTGAACACGTTGATGCTCTGGCTAATCAAGAGCGTTTTTGCTAAAAGGAGTGAATCTGGAATAAGATTTCAGCAACTAACGTGTAGTATGAAATCCCTAAAAAAAACCTCTCATAAATTTAACACTGTACCTCGAAGGATTTTTATTTAAGCATTCTAGAATGATCATTTTTGCAATTTTGAAGGTCATTTTGGCTTTCCAATCGTAAGAGATTTACACAATTAAGTAACATACTTTAATTAAAGTGAAGTAATATAACAATATATTATAATGATAATAAAATATTAGAATAATAATAATTATGTAAAAATAATAATAACAATCTCATACAATGCCATATCGCTGTATAGTACTATCATATCATGCACTTATATAGCCATATTGTCATTACGAGTCTGAATATGATGGACATTACATTACCTATTTTTAGGTTATGCTAGGCATAAATCTTTCTGCTTCTCTGTTTCTATGGAACAAAAACACATAGGGGGCCTACTTTTTTCACTTTAGCGCCCTTCCCTGGACCAAGACAAGAGTTTTTTCTAGCATTTCTATATTATCCTCAACGGTCTTTTGCTGTACAAAAAACGGTTTCCAACCGTTATCATATCAACTTTGCAGGTTGCTGTTTGAGGTAGGTACTGTCGTTCAATATTCTGAGCTCCCTCAGTCCCTGGAAATAATGCTCTGTAATTTTTATCATTAGCACTCTTCCCGCCATTTTTATATCATCTTCCCATGTTGCTGTCCGAGGTAACTATTTGAAATGCTGTCGTTTACAATTTTCAACTTTGGTTCTCCCTTAAATAAAAAAAATGTGTTTCCCGCCATTTTCATATCATCTTCCCAGGTGAAAATACACTTAAAATTGCTGTCGTTTACTATTCTGAACTTACTTAATCCTTAGCAATAATTTCCTGTTTTTTCTAACTTTGGCGCTCTTCCCGTGAATAAAAAAAAAATCCCGCGTATCTTCCCGGTGTAACCGCCCAGATTAACCCCTCACTGAAGTATACCCGGGTATATTCTGGACTATACCCGGGTATAATCTGGAATATATCCCGGGGTATAGTCTGGGAGCTCCCAGACTATACCCCGGGGTATATTCTGGAAGCTCCCAGAGTATACCCCACATGCTCAGACTATACCCCATCTACCCGAATCTGATAGAGACTTCCACATAACCGTTAATGGAACAAAAATTGGCAATACAAAACATGAAAAAACTCTTAGGTATCATTATTGACAAAAACCTGTCATGGCAGCAGCAGGTAAAAAAAAAGTAAAACAGTCAGTTATTTTAAACTTTCAATCCTAAGAAAAATTAGAAAATATTTGTCAGCTGATCTCCGCATACTCTATTACAATTACTACATAAAACCACACTTGGAATATTGTTGTTCTATATGTGGTCAATGTAATAAATCCGATACAGATTCGATAATAAAACTACAGAAACAAGCTGCACGTCTTATCCTTGATGCTGACAGATACGCCCCATCAGCTCCATTATTCACACAACTTAACTGGCAAACATTTGAAGATATCACACATTATAGGAAAGCCCTGGTGGTATTCAAAGCTTTAAACAATCAATCACCTACATACTTAACTCATTTATTTCAACCTGCATGTACAAATACACACCATTCATTAAGATCCAAAACTAGCAACAAACTTTACATACCAAAGGCCCATCACAAAAGTCTCAGATACAATGGCCCAAAAGTTTGGAATTCCATTAATGACAAAACACGCTACGCTAGGACAATAGGTCAATTTAGAAGGGAATATATAGCTTTCCAACATTCTGAAAAACATAAATAAATCAGTCAATAATCCATCTATTTTCTTTCTCATCTTTAATCGTAAGAATTAAAATCCATTTATGTAGTTCCGGTTGCTAAACGTCAAGCACATCATCACTTTTTGCGAATATTTTGCTTTTCATGTCTACTACTGTGCTTAATGTCAATTTGTATATTTACTGATATAAATATGACTAAGTGTTTCAATTATTATGCAATACACCAGTATGTGAAATTTTACGTAGTTACATGTTAAATGTCATTTATCAAGTATAATGGAAATTATTATGTTGTATTGTCTAAGTATATATATTGTTCAATATATTATATGATCTATTATTATATACTCAGTATGAAATAATGTGAAGTTAATAATGTGACTTAATAAAGGGTGTGCGTATGTGTACCGCCTATACCGTTGCTCAGCTCATATATCAGACACAAATTATATTTTATTGGATTATATAAATTTATATTCGTAGACCTATCATGTATTTTATCTTTATCAATTACAGCATACTTTTATTTGACTTTTCAAAATGATTAATTTTGAAAATGTATATATTTATGCATATGCCTATATATGTACTATGCCACATGGGTAATTTGTTCATGCTTTTTGTATATAATGTTTTAATACTGAGGGCCCCACGGTAGATGAGCTTTGCTCAGTGGGTATGCAATAGTACTTTTGACCTGTATTATGTATTTTTCACCCTCTTGAAATAAAGTTATTATTATTATTATTATTATTATATATTATACATTAAAAGTTATCTCCCATGTTTAACCCTTTGGAAGCTAGAGTATCTTATGTTTCATCGTGTACTAACTCTCTAGGGGCTAGAGTACCAATTGTCGCCTATGTTAACCTTCTGATGGCTAGAGCATTGTATGTCTCTTTTATTAACCATCTGGGGTCTAGCGAATGAAGTGCCTCGCGTATTAACTATCATTATATTAACCTTCTGGTGGTCAGAGTATCACATGTCTAAAGTACTAACCCTCTAGGTGCTAGACTATCATATGTCTAGAGTATCACATATCTCGTCTATTAATCGTCTGGGGGCTAGACTGTCAAATGTCTCCGATTTTAACCTTCTGATGGCTAAAGTATCGCATCACATGCCTTCTATATTCACCTTCTGATGGTGAGTATCACATGTCTCATGTGTTAACCCTCTGGAGACTAGACTATCTTAAGACTTCTATGGTAACCTTCTGATAGCTAGAGTATCACTTGTATCACGCATTAACTTACCCCCCCCCCCCCGGAATGATGGTAAGGGTCATTGTTGAAGACGTCAAAACCAATGACCATACCATAAAATATGTTTTTAAATTTTAGCTAAAGACTTCATTTCAAATATGTTAGGGCTTCGAGATGTGCAAAGTCAAAATCATGTGTAAAATAGTAATTTATAAGGGTTCTAAAATCAAGTTATTTTGTGTTCAGGAAATGAGTGGTCCTTTATTGGTATGTATAATTACCATACCATACAATTACCGTTAAAAAAACAATACAAATATAGACGTGAACTGATGGCTTTAACCAGAAAAATGTGTGCAGCCAGTTCAGTGTAAAGGTATACTCATGTCTAGCGTTTTAATTTTTAGGTTTAAAAAAAATAGTTATGCGGTAATATCTAGGTATGTGTAATTACCATACCATATAATTTTTAAAATGTGTTTATTCGGAGGACACTTAAAAGTCCTCAAGGATGACTAGTCATTTTAAAGTGACATAATCATACCAAAAAGCGATCACGCAAACCAGTCATGTGCACGCAAATACCTCAGAATGACCTCCAATCAACTACCCCATCCCGGGGGGGGGGGGGGGTCGCTGCGAGCCAATTAAATACTTTCATTGTATAATTTGGTGCGCACCAAATAATTAATTGGTGCGCAATTATTATTTTAATTATTTGGTGCGCACCAAATCATTTGACGCACACCATTAATCAGCTAGAGTAGCTAGACATGTAAGCCATGTGATAATGCAGCCTCCAGGGGGGGTAATAAATGAGACCTCTAGCTATCGAAAGGTCAATATAGGAGACATTTGGAATTCTAGCCCTCACAAGGTTAATCAATAAGGCATGTGATGCTCTAGCCACCAGAAGGTTAATACATGAGACATATACACGAGACATACTCTAACCATGAGAAGGTTAACATAGGGACATACGTCTAGTCCTCAGAGGGTTATTGAGATATTAGATACAGTCCTCAGATGTTATATCGATAATTGATTGTAAGTCATATATGATATCTCCCAGAGTATACCCCTATCTCCCAGACTATACCCCACTGGGATATAATCTGGGCTTGTAGGGTATACTCTGAGAGCTCCCAGAGTATACCCTGGGGTATAGTCTGGGAGCTCTCAGACTATACCTAGGGTATAGTCCAGAATATACCCGGGTATAGTCCAGTCAGGGGGGTTAATCTGGGCGGTTACACCGGGTTGCTGTCCGAGGTAAAGCCACTTCTACAATTGCTGTCATTTGTCATTTTCGACCACAGTGGGGGGGGGGGCAATTATTCATTTTAAACTGATTTTAGCATTGGCGCAATATACTTGAATAAATGCCAATCATTATAACAATAAGGCGAATTTAGTGGTGAAGGTCATAAATGACACCCGACAAAAATCCAATTTGCCGAATACTGAGTTTTTTTTTCTTTTTTTGATCAATCAATGGGTTCGAACACCTTGGCCCTTTTCCCTTAAATTAATATTCTGGGCGCCCAATCTGATGGTCCATTATGTGAAAAACATGAGCTTGTTACTAATTATTTCCGGATCAAACCTACTTTGTCTGGACAGACATGGCGTAGTTTGACATTTTTCATACTCATTTACAATTCTTTGATTACATCATTTGTAGAATGCAATGTTGTTGCAGAGAATCGTAATAGATCGTAGTGCATGGCAATAGATTGTATCTCCTTCGCCAGTCATAATAATTATTAAGGGTCTTAAGAAATGGTGGACTATCGAAAAATAAATTCAAAAGTTTTTCCGGCCTCCGCGATCATCCTGGTATCTCTTAATATCTGTAAAATTGACTAATATCATTCCCGATCACCCACCATCATTCCACGAATCTCCGCGATGTGGGATCGCAAGGTAGCGCAATTTAATTACCGTCCGATTAATAACCCGATGTTCCTCTCATTTTTTTCTCCTATCGTCCGTGCCACTCATCGGAAATCACCCAGCTCCGACGTGTACCGTCCGTCAGATGCTTAATGATCGGATGCAACGGCCGGCGGCTGGGTGATCAAATTAATAATCCAATAAATAATAATTGTTGCGGAATTAAGCCATTGGGTTTATACGGCGCATAACAAGCACAATGCTAATGTTTATAACTATGTATCAGTCCGAGGTTAGGATTCAGCTGGTAGTAATGTCCATCAAAGTGAAGCCCTATAAAGGAGCGGTATCTGTGATTGTCAAATATCACTTACACGGGTTCAGTCAATGAACTCGCATCTCTCCAGAGAAAGCTGTATCGTTTTTAGTTGTGTGTGAAGGCTGAGCCCAAATTGAGGAGTCTCCTCTTACATGATAGCCACGCAGCACCGTACACTCAGACCACGTGATCTTTTCAAGGAGATTTTGAATGGTGATTCACTTGAGATAGTGGTAGGCCTCCCTCTGTTATCAGGCATGACACAGTAAACGTAATTATCACTTCAGCCATCAAGTTGTGAACGGCCCACAAACAAACGGCCTTGAAGCAAGAACGTCTGTGTTCAACATACATGGTGCTCCACACCCACTTCATATTGCACCTGACAGTAATGAATGCATGGACTTTAGTAACGGTGTGGCAAATGACTCCTCATTCAACAATAACAATAACGTCTCGTGTTTGACCGCCTGCACGATAGGGGGGGGGGGGGGCACACAGACACAAGCTGAGCGGCGGACTGAGCAGACAAAGGTATAGCAACATGTCCCCACCTTCTCTGTGCGAGGAAAAACATAACTAGAAGGGTCTAGTTTTTTGTGAACAAAAAAACTGCAGATTCCTCTCCTCCAGCAACATAACCATAAAAGTTGATAGCTAATAGATGTAGTGTCAATGACCTTTGTAATTAATGTTATTAAATGGCTCCTGTGGAGAGTAGAGACAAGAACTTTATATAAAGTTATTGGTAGAGACTATGTAGTAAGCGAGATTTATTATTCCGTTTTGGTGCGAAACACTTGTCAACACTCCCAGCAAACATGACGTTGACCCAATGCTGGCCCAATGCTGGCCCACAATCTTCGACGCTGGCCCTACATCAAACCAGCACTGGTTCAACGCCTCGTGTTTGCTGGGCTGCGTTCAACCCAGCAAAGACAAAAAATATTGTCCTTTGTGGAGTGTTTTGGAATGTTTTGAAAATCTAAGAAACTACAAGTAAGAGACTATATGTTCAAAGGAACAGAATTCTTCCGCATAAAATATGTTAGATCTGGGGTTGTAGGCCTGCCTAATCATCCCCAATTGTGAAACTACATGACTCTCAGCATTATGATTCTTTGTACACTATTGTGATTTCTGGAGAGTGGCTGAATGAACAAACGTTGACCCTATGTTGTTTTAATGTTGGAACAACGTCGTCGCCAGTGGCTCCGCATGAAGTATAAACATGTTGTGACATCTGCCTTCATTATACCCAGCAAACAATAGAAGTTGAAACAATATCGGGCTAATTCTGAGCCAACGTGTTTGACAATGGACCAACGTTAGGTATTAGATAATTAGTGAAGAACAATGTATTATTAGGAAGAAGCCTCAGAGGGCGGAGCCCGAAGAGGCTTCTTTCTAATACTAACGTGTTCTGAACTGATTATCGGACAAAATCGTTACCAAAACCCCTCCCCTGTATCCACCCCACCCCACCCTTCAGCTCCATACTGTTAAAACTTGGACACGCCCATTTATACGAGAGGGGTTGTGTGTTATAGAAACTGATGATAAAAGGAAACCTGGTGTCATTTAGAAAAATAAGTAGTTGCTGGTGAGACGTGTTTCATCACAATAACTTGATTCTTGATTTTTCCCAGTCCTTAATAAATATTTTGTATGTACTATTTTTTTTTGTAAATTATAAAGCAATGTAGGCCTATGTTAATTTGAAAATAAAATTTCTCAATATAACATTTAAGTATATTATATTTTAAATTATTTATCATGCTTATATTCATGTTTATATATATTTGACATTTACCATCAAATAAGTCAATGGCTGGTAACAAATCATAAACAAATCAAGATAATGAAATATAATTTCTAGTATTGCTCAGCATAAAAATCAATGCCGGGTCAATATCATGTCCCTTCAGATAGGATACATCCAAATTATGTTGGTTCAATGCTGGGCCAGCATCGCAGAAAGTGGACCATCAATAAACCGACAATGTTTTCATGTAGACACGCGCCCTTTTTTTCTAAAAAGTTATATGGCTACAACTGGCTGTGCCCTAGGGGAGGACGGCTCCTCGATGTTTTTAGAAATATAAAGCTTCAAAAAGGATAATTATAAATATTTATTTGGTCGTTTTTTTGTTTTGGGAACGTTGAACAGAGTAGGGAGGGTAAAGCCGGCAACCCCTGTTTCGATCCGCCACACAGAGCTGTGTGTTCAATGTTCAAGTGCCTGAGCTGCTCGCAGAGATAGGGGTACCAAGCATTATTAGCAAAAAAACAGGCAACATCGGCTCAAAGCTGATTTAATATTGGCCAATGTTAAAAACGTTGAAAATATATTTTTCGCTTCCAGATAGTGCTTCGTAGACGGCCAGATAGAGCTCAGTAGACAGTCAGAACAATGGTCTGGGCGTCCAATAACACCTGGGTCAAGTCTAATAATGCTGTGTGAGCTGAACCAAGACGACCTTGTTTCAGAGAATGCCCAGTAAACACAATAGAAAAACAACCCTGGTAATGGCTATTCAGCATTAAAGCTTGTTGGGTACCTGCACGCTAAGTTGCCAGTATGTCTGGTTGCCATTTTTTGTTTGTTCTTCAGACTTTTAGGCCTATTGAAATAGGCCGGGCTTGGGCTCGGGCCGTACAATAACTATTACTTGAAGCCAAGGCTGGGTTAATGTTGGCCCGCCGCTGGTCCGCATTCAGCGTCGCGTCAGACACGCCACGGTAACCCAATACTGGGCTAATGTTTGCTCAGCATCATGGACGGTGGGCCAACAATAGCCCGACATCGGGTCAACGTCTCGTGTTTGTCCTCCTGCATGATAGACTGAGAGAACACACAGACACAAAACTGATGTGACGAACAAATGAGCGGTGAGAAGTAAGGCAATATATCTCCCCTCTATAGTATAGAGGGGAGACATAATTATTGCAAACGAATCGAAATAAATGAGGGACGAAAAGTTCATACTATATAAATCAGACTAAAAGATAAGAAAGGCAGCAGACTGAGATAAAGACGAGCCAAATAACATAAACCTAGTGAACGATTTTCCCAAAGGCAAAAGTAGGGGTGTAGCTTACTCGTGACGTCCCAAGATGGAGACATGCTTGGCTGGTTATAATACATGTACATGTACATGTAGCTGATGATGTACTGTATGATTTTATAAAACTGACCTAAGTCAACACAGAACGCCGGTCAAACGCTGCCTGAATGCATGTGCACCACTAGAATTGATGGTCATCACCGCGACCGCTCCTGATCTGCGTCTAGCATTCACTTACCACTAGTTCACCCTGCCAATTAATGTCGACCAGAATAAACCGGCAAATAGTAACACAGAATTAGATAGCCATACTATAAAATCTGATAATTTTGACAGTTCTTCAACGAGACATAACAAAAGTTTCTTGCAGAGGTAAGAGAAAAATGCAAACAACACAACTTTACCCCTCTCCCTCCCCCCTCCAGATATCTAATGCTGCATCCCTTATAATCTAGCTGACACATTCTTAGATTATTAATTAGCTCAGAATTGTGCATACTGGACGAAATAGCCAAATCAACGACTTTGCACTAGAATCGGGAAAATCGGGAAATTTGTGGTTGATTACTATTTAGTGCCACATGAAAAGTTAAGGTATTTTACTGAATTCACTGTGACTCGTTCTACCAATCTATTCGAAACAAGTGGAGGTTTGGGTGGATTTGATCCCAAGAAAGGAATTCACGACCACTCGGCCCTTACATGGGAAATTAAATATGAAAATATGAACTTTTTTTTAAGAATCACACTCGGTAACCACGCGAATATCACGTAATAACTATTTTTTAAATTGTATACCAGACACGTTTTTAATCATGCTATATCTGTCAAACTACCGCAGGGACGAGAGGCGGGGAAGGCAGTAAGTGAATTATCTTACAATCGTGTGCAAACCACGCAGAAAGAGATGGATTTTCACGCATTACAACAATTTAAACCACACAAACTTTCATTTAAACCATGGTGGACTGATGAACTATTAAATGGAAAGTGGTGTGTGAGGCCGAGGGTGTACAAATACATGTGTGTACACTCGAAACAGACATAAAATAAAAACCCGTTACGCCAATAGAAAAAACATTTTCCCAGGGAGCTAAACAGTGTCTCTGGAAACAATCATTAGATGATTTACTGTCCTCACATAAAAACATACCAAGTGCTTTTTGGCGCAGCATCGGCCAAATTGGAGCTCAATACATGAAATCAGCCAGACCACTAATGGAGGTTTTGTTAGAGAACGGAAATTCTGTGAAACGCAAATACATCGCCGGACACCATTTTGAATTGCTACTCGGTGAAAAACAATGTTATATAAGTCACACTTCCCTGGAAGACATTAACACAGCTTACAGGTGCCCACATTGATACAATTATATATTCTATTTGTGCCACTGTACACGGTTTCTTTGTTTAAACACATTTCAACTTTTGTATATGAAATATTTGTTTGGCCGAAGGCCTGTTTCTCAGATTTGTTTCACTGGAAAAAGGACAATGCTCGTCAGCAATGTCAGCTTTAAACTAAGAGAACTGTCAATGAATAACATTGCATTTAAAGTGCTACTAACAGTGATACGTGAATGTGCCTGCTGATAAGATATTTTGTGATTTCTGTGATATCTGTGTTGATCGAGGCCGAGTTCCATATAATACAATCATAAATGCGCTATTTACACAAGAGGACTATTTATCCAGGTCACATATTTTATTAAAATTATGCAAATGACCCACACATAAATTATGTCTTTTATTCAGTGACAAGAGGGTTGCGAGGAAGTGTGCCAAAACCTGTCAGACTATATTGGACATTCGCTGTTTAGCGATAAATAATGCTACCAAATATATATTTTTTTATTTAACTTGCATTCATTCATTCTTTCATTTATTGTTCGTTTGTTTATTCGTGCGTACGTATGTCTGTTCGCTCGTTTGTTCGTTCGTTCATTCATTCGTTTTCACTCACCCGTTCTTCTAATCCCTCTTTTGTCTGCCTTTTCGTTTGTTCATTTATTTTTTTATCATTTTTTCATGTTTCATTCATTTATCCAATTAGTCCTTTATGTATGCATCTAGTCATCATCATCATCATTACTTATTTTATTCCGCTCAGCTACGTTAAATAAAGTATTACATTGATATCTAATATCGGTGGTAGTTAACCTTGTATTTGTTGGCTAGTATTTCCCTTCTTTTCAAACTGGAATAACTAACGCAATTTCCAAGTCCATATACGAACAATGATTGTGTCTATTTATGAAAACATGCCGGTATATCTTCCAAATTTAGTTAACATGTATCGTTGATACATGTTGACATACCGTACTCCATTATTCATTTCCGCAGGTTTTGTTTTGGTTTGAAAATTAGTTGACCACATCTATATACGGACCTAGCAAGACAAGGGGTAAAGAAGGTGGGTTGTCATGATTAAACATTGTGGGCGCACAATGCAACGACACGCATGCGCAGCATGGTCAGCGTCCACAGGAGTGGGGTTAGCCGCAATGTAAAACATATGATTAAGTGAAGCAAAACGACACATCGGCTTTAGAATGGTCTATAGCGCCAGATAACCTACTCAAATAAAGAAAATATTTATATGAGTGTATACAAAAAACACTGAGTCTGGTATCTTAGATTACGCAGCCTCAACCGCAGCATGTTGAATAATAAGTCATGGTAGACAAGGCTGAGTGCATGCACCTTAAAACTGTGTGAAAGTAAAACCCCTCTATTCTCTCATTTGCCCAGATTTATAATTATAATTATAATATAATAATCATTTGCCATTTAAATGGATTCAATCAGGCCAAAAGTATAAAAACTCGGTGATTTTATTTTGGCTTCTTGATATGGCCATATGACGTGAACATGTCCATAGACTAGAAGAGCAAAGTTTTTTTTAAAAAAATTTTGTGTATACATAGTATGTATTTTGTGTATACATAGTATTGAGTTTTGGCTTATCTTGAATTTTACTGTTTTTGCCTGACCACTGACAGCCCCGTTATAAATACATGTCGGCCTATGTTCAGTTGAATGCGGCATAAGTCTGCATAGACTTCCTCAATAACTATCAGAAGACGACACGAGGACGGGATGACTTGATAATCACCCACTTACATTTCACAGATTTCTCTCTCTGACAGATCCACATAGACAGCAAACATGAGACGTTGGCGCCACGTTGGTTTACTCTTGGTCCACCGTCTACGACGTTGACCCAACAGTAAACCAACGTTGGGCCACCATCTCATGTATGCTGGGTAGATATACTTGATTGCGGGTACTTCCATTTCTTCTGCCATTCACCATATTTGATCGTGAATACTTAGGAGCGCCTGAGCGGAAGCAGACCTGGCCTGAGATCAGAAAACCAGGACTATAAGTCCATTAATACCTGACGTATGTGTCTTCGCATGGCTTCACTCTTACACAGGAATCGCTGGATTGCTGAAGATGCTGCAGTGTAGTTGAGCCTGGCAAATTGCAAACTCAGGCCTAATCCAACTTACTGAAAGAAATAACGTTATGTCATCGAAAAAATATTTTGTTTACAACAAGTGAAATACTATATTCGTGATATAATCTTGACGACATCAGTCAATATACACACAACTGTAATTGATATTTTAGAAGGTTACTGCAATATTTTCACTGCACTATAATACATTGCATCATTTATTCACAGATCTATTTGTCATGCAGTATTGGTCTAATACATGCAATGCAGTTGCAGCGATCGTTTTTGGTAATTAAACATAACAAAGCAATGAATTAAAGTTATTCAATACAGGTATAGCGTGCCCTGTTATATTTGTAAAACATTCCCATCAGCTAAGCTGAAATGGCAAAACCACGTTCGAAGAGGTAGAAAACACGTATGTTTTGTTTTAACCCTGAAAGTGATACGCACATATAGGCATAAAGCCGATAATATATTTGTTATTTGTCATTCAAACAAGAAAACATGAAGAAGAAAAATGAGTTTCCAGCTGTCCAGATTGGCGTCTGTTTAGATTCAGACTATACAGTCATTTTTAGCCCCTTTAAGGTGTGGTTCGCTGTATAGCTTCACCTTGGTAGCTCAGTAACTTGGCAACATAGATTATCCCTTAAACCGCTGCATAAAATTTGCAGCACTTGTGGTCGTCCACAAAGTAATAATTATCTGATGAACAACTGATTCTAAAAGCCAATAAATTAAAAAATCAGTCAGTTAGCCATCTTTAAAACGCAAATAGAGGGAGACCACGAAACAAAAAAAAATAATAAAAAAATGCATTTTTTTTAGAATTTACTGGGCGATTTAGAGAGTCGCCCACAGCAGGTTAAGTTTTTGGGGTTTTTTTAGGGGGGGGGGGGGGGGCACAACAGTCGCCCATAGCAGTGTAAGAGCTAAGAGAGGTAAATATGGATGTAGTGGATTAATCGTGCTGCAGTTTGAATCAACAGTTTACGACGTCTTCATAGAGACTCTGTCTGCTAGACACAGAAATATTTATGTCCCTCTGAGCCACGCATGTCAGTATAATTTTGTCAGACATCGTACACATGAACCTATTCTGTGAAATGCAGTGACGTCACTCGGTGAAAACAAGGTTATATAACACCCCCTCCCCCATACTTCATTATGTGAAAAGCAGTGACGAAACTCGGTGAAAACAAGGTTATATAAGAACCCTCCCCATTCTTCATTGTATTAACCAGCTCGGTGAAAAGAAAGGAGGTCGAGGTCATTGAGTTTCACAGAATGTGATAACACACCAAATATGAAAGCAGAAGTGATCCAAATATCTGTTACACGGAATATTAGAGGTGTCAAACGTATTGTCTCTCTTGCTTTTTCTCTGATGTTCTCTCAGAAATCACCAAACAAATGTTTTTAATCTTCCGCAGCACACAAATCACCACCAGCCTGGTGTCAATACAATATTATACACTAACATTCCGAGTAATCTATAAGACTTATCTTACCGATTATGCATATATAAGTAATGCGCAGCCTAAATCTAATGCGCGCACTCATCTAAAACAGAAAAAAAACACAGTGGCCTAACAAAGAGATGCCATGGACTGACACGATGGGTTAATCTTGTCGGCTGGCTGACTAATATCCTGTTGCTTTGATGGAGAGATTTCTCGCATTTGCCGCTGATCATTCACCTATCTACTTGTGCACGGAGGCGTTGCCCAAAACTTTGAGTCCCAAAATCTTCAGGAAAAAAGAAATAAACGATAAAATTCCAAGTTATTAGAAAACGTATACATTTTGTTAAATAGATGCATGCAACTACATACTACATGCTATGTCTGTGATTTATATTTATATACTTGCGAATTTTATGGTCCATCTTTCATTGTCGTAATCATTTTCCCGCTGAATTCAAGTTATCCCAGATGAATCTGTCTCACTCAGGCAGCAGCCAAGGAGACAGATTGAAGCGTGTTTGCTGCAATCTGTAAGGGTTCACAAAATCTCCTTATAACATTTATACAATGCTGGCTCAACGTCTTTCGACGTTGGCCCAGTATTGTATACATGTTAATTATACGCATGTTTTGTGTTTGCCGAGTGATATCACACAACGTGGAAGCAGACCTGCTGTTTTCACGGCTGCTGTACTGTTTTCACGGCTCCTGTGTTGACAATGTAGAAAAAGAACAGTGAGTGTAAGCTCTCATGTGCCTCATTTCTCATCTTGTTACACAACTGTACACATGACACAATTGTCCCAATTTTGTTTTGATGTTGTGCAGACGTTGGATACGGTGATAAAAAACCCATTTGCTTTGCCCCCTGTTGTCTTTACTGGGTAGTTTGACGAGGCGACCCTACTAAAATTATCGTACGCTTTATTGACAGAGGAATGTGTATGCTTTCTACAAATACAAAGACTTGTTCGAAATCATAAACAGAGAGACGAAGAGAGTCTGGATCAGCTTACGTAACCAAATCGGAATCAATGTAGTTTTTATTGTAGCATACGGCTCGAGTAATGTACGAAAAATAGAACGAGTGGGGCGAGTTCTATTTCGTCTACAATGATCAAGGCCGGACAATAACTAGGTGGCAACACCAAGGTTGAGCTGTCCCTTGTTTTTGATTTGAATAGGCCTACCATTCTGAAATAACAAACAAAACACGGCCACCAGATAGACTGTTACCTTGAGATTGCAGGCTCCCAATAAGCAGTGACGTTATAGTGCTGACTATGGTTGATCCATCGTCTACGACGTTGGTTCAGAATAAACCCAATATTGGTGCAACGTCTAGTGTTGGCTGGGAATAATAAAGGGAGATATCGACTATATTATGTTTATACTTCATGTTGGACCACTGGCGGCGACGTTGGCCCAGCAGTAAAACAACAGAGGGTCAGCGTTTATTCAATCCCCATATTAAATTTGTTGAGCCAGGTATATTTAAGGATATCAGCATGGTGGTTGCTTTTACTCTCTCGGAATGAACCAGATCTAAGATTCAGCTACAATTAAGCTATATCACTCTCAGTAGGGTATGTAATAGCGAGAATGAAGTCTTTATGATCATAGTAAGTCCAGATGACTGTAACGCAAAATTGGTGATGGACTACACAAACGTGGTGATAGTGTTGTTGCAGCGTGACAACAGTCAACCTGATGGCAGCTTAAAATGGTAAGAAAACACATGATTTAGCATTTAAATTATACAAACATGTATAACATATCGTTGTCCGACGCTTCGTTTACATAATAACATGACAAAAGGTAATAATTTTATTATTAGTGATGGTTTGTAAATCGCATATTGATTTAATCGTTTCATGTTGTTATTCAATTAAGATAATAAAAAAAACTGTAAGTATTACTCAATATTGTTATGTGTTATAATGGTTACATTGATATTTAATAGTTAATATAGTAAACAAATGAAATACAATCAATTAATAGAGCGAAGTCTTAGTGATAGTGCAACAAAACCTTCTAGTATTTGTTTATGTCACACAGTCTGGATGATAACTTCCACCTTGATTGTAGGAGGAAATGAAGACAAGATGTATCTATTGACATGGAATGTGCTAAGAAAAATGTGATCAGATACACCATTACAAAACACACTGAAAAAAGCTGGACTGCTTTAGCCTACTCTGTCAACAACAAACAACGTGAAATAAAAAAAAACGTTTTAAAATATGTGGACGTGATGGGACGTGTTTTGTCGCCCAAGTCCATCTTAACCAGGTAAATTGGCAGCTGATGCCTACCGACTCGGTCGGTAGTCTTTTCACAAAATACCGAAAGCTAGTACACCAAAGAAATATAACAATAGGAAGATTGTACGCGAACATTGAGAAGAGTTTGACGAAGATGAGCCTATGAAAATCACTACATATTCTAATGAACTGGAAGAAATTATATATCATTTAACAAAACTTTTACCTCTCATCACCAAACGTATGAAAGAAAACAATCGTTTGGAAGAATATTTTTTTTTTTCTCTGGTGGCTCTGATGTTGACCACATATTGTATTACAGTTTTTCTGGGTTGTTTTAAAATTCAATAAATGCCGAAATATTTGTAGCATGCGGTTCACAAAGGATGTAAAACAAATCTGGTCAACAGGTCTACATCTTTTTTCAAGGGTGGTTATAAACCTCTGGGAGTACGGTGCATTGACTCAAGTATTACTATGGAAAAGCTCGCACTGGCATAATAGATAAAAATGAGATCTATGCTGGTACTAACAATGACATATTCGCAGCGATGTAGGCTTATGTTTCGTCCAGCAAAATGCTGGATGAACTTGCACAGGATAATTGCATATCCGCAATAATCAGACAGACTTTGGTACATTATCATCAAGACAATCTTAAAGGGACTGGCCCAGGCTAAAATCATCAAAAAAATCGGTGATTTTATTTCGGGTTCTTAATATGACCATATGATGTAAACATGTACATAGACTAGAACTGCAAATTTTTATAATTTTTGTGCTGCGCACTTACCAGTTAGACTAGATATAGAGACGAAATTCCCGCATTTCTTATTTTTGACATGGTTGTCAATAATTACAAATCAGGAATTTCGTCTCTATATCTAGCCTAACTGGTGAATGCGCAGCACAAAAATTATAAAAATTTGCAGTTATAGTCTATGTACATGCTTACATCATATGGTCATATTAAGAACTCGAAATAAAATCACCGATTTTTTTATGATTTTAGCCTGGGCCAGTCCCTTTAAACTATCATCAATATTTTGTTACTTTAGCATCACGACTTGGTTACAATTTTGAAAATACTTTGTTACAGCATCGTGGAGATTTTGTTACTCATTCCTTTACCATCATCGAGTTTGTGTTACACACTCTTAAAGAAAAAAATGACTGTAAACGTATTTTTTCAGACCACACAACAAAATGTATTACATATATTTAGTCTTACGCTTATGACCTACCGGTATATAAATAGAAATCGGGGCTCAATGCTGTGTGCCGACCAACAATCACAATTTACTGGGGTGCCTGTATCATGTATGGCAACATACATTGATGCATGAGGTTGTGTTAGTTTTATGCTGGCCAGAGGCTGTTATTCATGTTAAATACACACACAACTTACCTTACACTTCATGCTGAAGTACAGGATCATCAAGTTTGCGTAGCCTATCACCAGGACTTCTTTGTTACTAGTATCATAAAGACTTCACTCTAGCTGTTACAGACCACACTGGGAGTGTATATGTTAAGGTGGGGATTATTGTCATGGTGACCCTGTCAATACTGCACTGTAAACTAGTGCATTTACAACTACTGCTGTCCGTAACAACCATATCATGCACTATTGACAGGGTCACTTTGTCTATAATGCATCTGCAAGCAGTTCTAATATGGTCACCCCGTCAGTGGTGCCTATTTGTGCACAATTGACATTATAATTAGTTGAGTTGTTGACTGGGAGAACAGAAACCAACCAGGAGCCAAACAAATGTAACCAATCTGAACATACTCTACCCTGTCAGCAGTGTATAGAGATATAGTATTGACAAGTTGACTATTCTTTGTTTTCCATCATTTGGTTTTACTTTTTACTTTACATTTATATTTGCAGATGTGGCCTACTACATTCAGTTAGAGTTACAACAAGGCATGATACATGTAATATATATCCAGTTTATTTGCTTGGTTTTGCATATAAAATGAGGACGTTTTAAACGTGGATTTAGCGATATCAGGAAGACCAGCTAATCATACGCAATTGGGAATGAATGATTTGATTTTAATATGATATAATTCAGTAAAACAGTACAGTATAATACATGATCATAAATAATCAAGGCCACCATTCTGGTAACCAGGGATAAAACACTATAAAGGCTCTGGTGATTCTTATTTATATAGTTTTCCCTAGCATGTGGACCAGATGGCGACTGGTAAGGTTTTAAAGCAAAAATACATTGTAAGTACTTGTAAAAAGTTTATATAAAATATTGTGAGTAGAACATTTCCCATGGCTGGAACATACACTTTTAGTCAAAACATTATCCTATAATGACTAGACTGGATTTATTATATACAATATGATAATTCAATTGCAACTCAAGCAAACAAGTAGTTTAGAATGTCCGAATTGTATTCATTTACTAGTTTGTCTATAAGGTGAAGTTTAACCGATTGTTTAAACAAATGTAATGACTTTAATTTCTTTATTTTTAAAGGTAGTTTATTCCATAATTAAATGTCATTAAATTAAACGCATTCGATCCGTTTCTCCCAGTAGACGGCAGGGAGACAGACAATGATTTATGTCGCGACATGGATCACTGGTGACATCGTATAGGTCTAATTGGAGAATAGACCATGGCGCAGTGTGATATATTGATCCAACTTGCAAGGGCTGAACACAGAATGAATACATTGAAGATGGTGATTATAAACCACAATAAATGAATTAACTGAAGGTCATCTGTAACGTAACCACATCCCAAACTAACTTTACACCTCGGGAGGACTGTCCCTCTTATACAAGCAAAGTTATGTCTGCGTATAAGTAGTTAATCTGAAAATCCCAGAAAAACTTGGAAGTGGGTTGGTCGCTCGAGCCCCAACCCGGAATTTTTTTTGTTTTAAAAAAAATGATAGTTGGAAAAATAAAAAAAATCACGAAAAACTCGGATTTTCGATGCCTCGAGTTGTTCTCGATTTTTTTAACTTGAGAAGACCCCTAAGCCTGTGTAAACTTGGGATGTGGCTGGGACATCATCTTTATTTGGGGATCAACTGATGATCTTGAGCGGCATTATATCATCGGAGGTAACAATGATTATATAATCTAGAGCTTGGCATGGTGGCTGTTTCTACTCTTTCAGAGTGATCTAAAATTTTAAAAAAATAACAGTCTTTCTCCGGACTATAATTAATTTTGAGCTGCATTATCAGAAAAAAAACGTTATTGGGAAGTCAGTGCAGTATTCTGCTGTGCAAAGCCAAAATGCACAAACTATTTTCAAGTAAACAATTACTGCCTCTGCATCAGGGTATTGATCCATCGAAGGCACCGAGAACGCGTTCTGTGTAACTAAAATCAGCATAATTCGGTTAGTCCGCCGCTTGACTAACGTTAGCCACACATGGAGATCTTATTATTCACACCTTTGTGGACACATTGCAGCAAACTAAAGAAGGTAACATTCCAGCCAGCAAGATATGTTGACACTATGTTGGACCAATGTTGGGCCAGCGTCGAAGACGCTGGCACAACATTGGTCAAACATAGTGTCAGAATATTATGTTTGCTGGGATGGAGGCGTTTGGACAATTATCTTGTCAGCGGGAGGAACTGTCAGGTTCACATGAGCCATGTTAACAGCATCAGCATAGAATTGTGTGCACACACTAACATCATTGCTTAAGACGTAAATATTTGCAGTGTTTGTAAACAGTAGTAACAGGTTACTTTTCAAGCAAACATCTACTGTTGTTTGCCTGCTTTTTACAGTGTACTTTCAACCGGACAGTATTGCCACAGTGTTGAAGGTGTCACACTTTCCTGGATTAGCTTGGCTTGACCTTTACATAGATAGCATCATCGCCACTCAAAAAAAACAAAAACAAGTTTGATACGTTACTGGTGAACATAGTGAATACAATGTTAGACAGTGTGCTTTCTTAGTGTCTACGCTTAACAACTAGGCAAACTTTTAAAACAGTATAGAAGTGGGCTACATAGTCGTGATCATGAACGTCACGGAATGTATTTCTTTAAAATAATATTATGAGAGCACGATAATAGACTTAAAAGTTCTTGATTATAATAATGTCCTTGACTTGTGATGTTAGGCTGTTTCCAATGTTACACTTCGATGAATTAGCATTGAAGGATTAATCGTGATATATATTATATTTTTGGCCTGTCATTCTACTATAACGTTATATTACGTATGGCGGACTGTTCATAAACATGTGCTGTACCAAATAATTGATTAGTAACACTTCCCTCAGTGATGATTATAAGAATATTATTCTGATGTGGCATTAGCTTTCTCGTCCAATTGTCGCTTTTATTTTACCGTTTTGGAAGCTGCACAATATTAAGCATGTTAAAACGAACTGACAATTTGAATAAATTACAATCAGTAGAATCAATTCAGTAAAGCAATATATTACAAGAGCCGTCGACCACTGATATGCCAGTTTCTGGTACAGCTATTCTATACGTATCATTACTATACAGTATCTGTAACCTCCGCGCTGCTTTCTGGGTGTGGATATAGCCCGCTGTGTATTACTCATCTGAATCGTGTTCCTATCCGCGGTTCATCGGTGACAAGGGTTATTCCCGTCGACATATTTACTGTACCACAAAATCAAATGGGTAAGCACTGGAACATAGAACACCCCTCCTTGAGAGGTGCTAACACGCCGTATTCACCCATCCGACGCTGGCCAACATTGTACCAACATTGGATACATTGTGGATTGGGGTGTAGAGAAAGCTCGTTGCTTGTCGTGCGATTTCGAGCCCCGCTTGGTGCAGGAAGTCTCAGAGAAATATCGTGTTTCTCTCCTCTCAATTTTGGGATATTGTTTCAATGTTTTATCCGTGGGAAAGGCACTTTGCCGTCACATGCATGCTCCACTTGAGGTGTAAATGAGTACCTGGTAGGGCAGAGGTGGCAATGTGTACAATAAGTTGAATGCCCCAGAATTGCTACAGCACTGTATGCTCTTCGTAAAGTCAGAGTTTCGATATCAAAGAATAAACCTGCACATTTTACCTTATGAAATCTAAATACAGATACATTAACCTTTTCACTACCATACATGACGGAAATTTCTGTCGTCATTCGTCAATGAACGTAACCATAAAATGACACAAATTTTCGTCAAATATATACTACATTTATGTATTTTTCGTCATTTGACGCTGGAAATTGCGTTAGCAATTCCAGCTTCAAATGACGAAAAATAGAACTCCTACACCAGTATATCTGGATCCTGGCATGCACCCCGGCCTGAAAGTCAAAGGGTTAAGAAAATAAATTGAGTTTAAAAACATACACCCCCGCAGAAATTGCAAAGGAATTTGGCATTTTCTTCAAGAGGGGGTAGTTGTCCATATATAAAGGGAAAACATTTAAATCTATGTTCACAAGTAACAGCTTGTCCAAGGATCGCGTGTTGAGTAATAGTCAAATTGCTGGATTGAAAATAAACAGCAAGATCGTATACATATAACGACTGTTGAATGCCTGCTGTGAAGGCCTTGACGGTGGCGGTAATTGCTATTGTAAATAGAGTGGTAGCAAAATAAAATGCTTTCTTGTGGGATACCTTCCTCCAGCAAATTTATTTAATCTGATTTAAAAAAAATCCGTGTTTTTAAAAGCTATTAACAAATAGGAGACGTCTACTCTACCCCTTAGATCTTAATGACGATATTTCACGATTCTACCTTTCCAGGTGGGGTCATAGGCCTTTTTGTGGATCAAAACATACTCCTCCTGTGTGTTGATTGCTCCCAAAACATTGATGGGCATACGTCTCAAACCCAACCAAATGATATGTGGTGTTTTAGATATGAAACCCACACTGGTACTTAGTAATGAGTTCTACTGTGGCCGCATCAATAAAACATCCCTGATTGCGTAATTGTGCAGAGGAAGCAGGGTACTCCACTGGCAATTCACCAACGAGGATAACCAGACTCGTGGAGGCTGCAGCTTGTCTTGGATGGCTCGTGTAGGCTAGTTGATTATGTACCATATGCCATACAGCATGCAACAGCTGCAACAACTCCCTAGTGTGAGAGCAAATGTAATTAAAGGTACTTATGTAAACTAAATAAAAAAAAATTAAATGACCGGTGAATGTGGTCATTTTCAATTTTATCTTTGTCCATTTTGGATTTGAAAGATCCTGCGGTCTCCAATCGTACTTTTATGCCCACAAATAGATTCACAGTCAGCTAATTCGTCTAAAATGAAACTTTACCGCTAATTTAATTTTTGTCAGATAATTGATTCCTAAAATGATATTATTGATGCAAGAAATGGATTCTGTGCCACACTCATTTGTTACATGTAACCATTGGACCACTTATGTAGAGGTTGGAGGTCAAAGAATAAGGTGTTTATGGTAACGGATGCCTAGAATGGTATTAATGATGCCATAAATGAATTATGCGCCACAAAGTTAACAAGAAAGGACTTATCAAAGGACTTATCATATGTACACTGTACATCGTAATTATCGGACCACTAGTAAAAATTGTATTTCACCATGACTATGATCACGTTATGACTTTTATGTGGTACTTGAAGGTCTCATAAGCTTATAATTTTAATTTAAAGTGCAGACATTTTCGGAGAGCGGTATACGGCAGTCAGGTTGATATTTCAGTGATAATTCAAAATGTTCGAAGATGCCAATCTGGCATCCTTTTAGCAATCTAGATATCTCATGCGTCAATTTTCCGTAAAAAAGCGTGGACAACGGAAATTTATATTTTGATTCACCTGATTGATTTGCCCTAATTACCTAATTGATTTCGCCTGATTAGAGACCTGACTATATATAGGGACTAATAAACAGCATAAACCAGGGGCGCATGTCATGATTATTACGTATGTCATACACCAATAGGTATCTAGAGCGAGCATATGGTGAGCTGTTATCTATTGTTATTATCATGGACTATCCCAAAGAATCGGTCGTCTCGTCTTGGCTTGTCTCGGATGCCACACCACCAACCTTGTATTCGAGCTGGTTCTGGAGCTACTTATGCATCTAGATTACTTCATATGCTATAATATAATCGTTCAAATGCATGTGTATCAGCATTCCCCCCGTCGCACAAACCCCGTCGCATTTGATTAGCTCCTAATTAAAACATGCTATAATGTTACTTATGAAAACGACATAGTTAAAGCTATAGACCACTCTAAGTACGTTTCTGGTTTTAGTTGTACTCCAGTTGCCTCTATCTCTGTGGTCAGCGTATTGCTTCCTGTTTACTGATGTGTCCCGCTGTCCGTATACAGTGGACTATGCTCCTTAATTATTTTGGGCAACAAATATTTTAAGTCTGTTTAACATGATACCTTTTTCAACAATTTACATAAATGAATAAACTACAAGTTGCTAGGCATACATACTCGACACAAATTAGCTACACGCTCAAAACAAGTTGTGCTCAGCTGGTAGTTAATAGTGACCTATTTTTTTGTCCAGTGTATCAAGTTACTCAAACTTCAATTGTTTGTTGGATAAAATATTGGTCATATTATTCTGAGAGCTTTTAATACTTGTTGGGCTGACTAGCTTAAATTGGGAACCCATCAAATGCCGTGATTTGTGCCGAGAAGCGATTGTTGACCTGAGAGACGATTATAGCATGATACCATAGATTAACCATAATAAAAATGTAATAATACTATTATTATGGTAATCTATGATGAGACCATGTAAGCAGGAACTCTATTACGACAGTGTGAGGAGCGCGCAGCGCGTGGCCCTGCGCGAAGTAACGTCGATAAACTGGTCTCAACCTAACTCGACGAGGCCGCCATTAACGTAATCGCCTAGTCACATCGTGAAGGGAGAAACACGAAGATTTCTCTGAAAACCCCACACTGGATCAGCGGAGTTCGAACCCGGGACGCATGCATGACTCGCGAAGCAGTCAGTCGCTCTACCCATTGCGCCACGTCTCCTTCTCCAATTACGACAGGTTGAAGCAATGCTGTTTTAACGCTCACAACGCGAAATGTTTTTTGTATAACCATGGGAAGCAAAGGGTTTTTTTTCAATTTAAAATCATCATAAGTGTTTCAGTCAGCTTTTTCTGAGTCATTTGAATACTCATGTTATAGGTCTACGGGCATTATAAATATTTTAATGCTTTCAGTGTGGGACCGTCTTTATACGTCAAAATCTGACGTCTAAATATGTCAGATTTTGACGTAAGTAAGTAAGTAAGTAAGTAAGTTTATTCAGCAATAGATTTACAATCTGTGTGCATACATATAGACATATATAAACAAGTGCATGTTTGACGCGTAAAATAGCGTGGCAACAGATAAAGCGTGAACAGAGATGCAATAAGGTGATACAATTTTGTTTGTGTTTGTATAAGAAAATTGGCTCTAAGACTAAGAATCACGTAGATATAAAAAATTTGCAAGTTTTCTCAACACAGATGGTTCTTCAGAAGATAAGAGAGAGGAAAATTTAAACATATTTGGCCTAAAAGTGTAATAGCGGGGTAACACATGTCTGATGTGACGTGTGTTCTCACATTCAAACAAACAATGAAATTCATCTCCTAGGACATTACATGTTGGACATAGCCGCTCGTTGTAGGGTCTGCGATTTCTCCCTCTGCCTTGAATTACATTTGGTAGTGAATGATTCTTGGTTCGAAATCTTATAAGAGAAATGATGTGCTTACAATTTGTTACCATATGGAAATAATTTTGACATCGAAAGTGGTTTGTTATATTCTTGTATATTGAACAGCTCGACCTGGTACTTACTGAAGTAAACCATTGTTGAATGTATTGATCACGTAATCTCTGTTTAAATAAACTAATAAAATATGTTCTATTTGTAACACCCTGTTGCATCCATCAAGACGGTCCCCGCACAGTAAGGGTTAAAATTGAGTCATCGTCTACGACGGTGACTCAATATTCAGCCAACATTGTTTGAACGTCGCGTGTTTGATGGGATGGCATATAGTTGACATTTGCGCTATAATTCATGAACTTGATATCACCCCCTCTGTTGAGAGCACATCATATAAATAAAAACATATCTTAGCTATGTCCAAAGCCAGCCAGCATTGAACACTTTCGGACTCCATCTTTACTGGACAAGGTTTTGTATCTTGAGGCTCGACTTTAGTCGTCAGAATCTGACGTCTGTAGACGTCAGATTCTGACGACTAAAGTCGATTCTCCCACTGTAAGAAAGAAAATATTTATAATTGCCGTAGACCCATAACATAGGTCTTCAAATGAAGCAGAGAAAGGGGGTGGGCTAACTAAAACATTTATGATTATTTCAAATTGAAAAACATTCTGGTCTCCCATGTTTATACACAAATATTTTTTGGAGGTTTAATACGGGAGCACGTCGAGGATACACAGTGTGGGACTGACAGACGGTGGGAATTTGGACACATGGACACCGCAGGGCGGACTTATAGACCTTACACAAGCAGCAGTTTACCTTACCACCTTTGATAAGTCAAATTATCTTAAAATCCAAGAAATGAAAATCACCTAGAAATATATAGAGAAAATTATAGGTATATACTAAAATATTTCGCGCTTGAAGGTTTAACACGGGAGCCCGTGAAGGGTACACGGTATGGGACTGACTGATGACAAGATATGGGACCCCTGAACACCGCTGGGCGGGCTTACCTGCTTTCAGACCCCACGCCAGTGGTAGATTACCATCTGAGCCCCACGGACATTCACGTTTGTGATATTATTCGATAACATGGTTTAACCTACATTGAAGTCGTAAAGCTTAACCAACCCCCCCTCCCCTTATTGCATTTGTAACTAAGAGTAACGGGATCGCAGGTGTAACACATACATGTATAACCGTGGTAACCCAGCAAAACGAGACATTGATCCAATGTTGGGCCAGCGTCTACGACGCTTGCCCAACATTGGGTCAATGTCTTGTGTTTGCCGAGTACTATAATAGCGAACAGTGCTGTAAACCGCAGTAACTGCTTACTTTTGAAGTATGCAGTTACAGCTGTTCGTATCTCCACAGCAGAGCAGTACCAGCATCCTGCAAGTATAGGTCCTGTTCCGCATCTCTGATATTATAGATAAAGTAGCTTTCTGGAAGCAATCAGGATCGTGTTGCTCTTCCGTCATCGTGGGGAACTAATTCAATATGTCGACCCCACTCAACCCATGGAGAAAAAAAGCCCTCCCGGGGCAGATGTATCAGCAACTAGTCAACATTACTCTGGTGCTACAGTACTTAGGTTTATTTATAGATATGCCAACATAGTTTTGCAAAATGCACAAGCCCGAAGACTAGTTGTTGCACAAAGGTCGCCTACCTTCCTAAATCATGCAAATAACACAGACAATTCTAAAAAAAATTAAAAAATATTCTTTAGAACATAGCATTATAGTTTTGCAAAATAGTTAATATTAACATCATTATTAAAGGCAGGAACATATACTTTTCAAATGTTATAAGCATGAGTGGTTTTAAAAAAATTGCAGTAGTATATCTACCAAAGGAGAATATTTTCCTCCCCTATCCGTATATCCAGAGATAGTTTAAACTTGATCTTATACATGGACACACGTTTTTTTCAAAGTCTTCACCATACGACGTTAAACACAAATATGATCCCAGCAAACCGAATACAGCGGCACAATGTTAATATAACGATGTTCCAGCGTCTGCGACTCTGACCCTAAACTGACATTATGGCAGTGTATCGTGCTTGCTTGGCTACTTTGGCTGATTATTACGTATAGGCCCGAGGAGCTCTACATTCTTAGCTGTGGTAAAGGACAAGGCAAAAGGCCGAGACCTTTTCCACAGCTAAGAATGTAGAGCTACGAGGGTTTTAACTGACTTAAAACACATCCGACCATAATGAGGATCCCTCATAATCAACAGCTCGGTCACACCTCACTGCTTATAGCACCATTAGGCCTACCATGATTATTAAATCTGTACTTGCTCAACAATAACTCTCCATTCCCGGCTTAGAATGTAGTGGACGGATAAAGAAAATATTGTAGTGGTGTGTTTTAAAATAGTTTATGCAATGCAAGTTTATCCCATATAAAATATTTATGATAATAGTCAATCAGTACGAATAAACATTATACCATTATGTAGGCCCACAGCTACAGTTTAAAAATACATATTAGTTACAAGAGTTACCCCCATCCATAAAAAAAATTCTAGAGATGATATTTCTAATTACCGACCCATATCAATTTTACCGATAGCCTCAAAAATATTAGAAAAACATGTATCAATTCATTTGTATGAATATATGACATCCTACAATTTGCTTCACCAAAAACAATCGGGTTTTAGAGCCAATCATTCATGCGAGACTGCACTTACTCTCATGGTAGACACGTGGCTCTCAGCATTAAATAGAGGCAATGAAATCGGCTTATTGCTAGTAGATTTATGCAAAGCATTTTATCTAGTAGATCATAATATCTTGATTAAAAAACTTAAACTTTACAAATGTAGCTCCATAACGTTAAGCTGGTTTGAATCTTACCTTAGAAATAGAAAACAGTTTGTAGTCATAAATGGTACAAAATCAAACCCATTAAATATAAAATCAGGGGTACCCCAAGGATCGATCCTGGGCCCACTACTTTTTATTATTTTCATCAACGATATATCTCTAGAAAAATACTTAAGTGACATCAACCTATTCGCAGATGATGCAGTTGAGAGTGTTGAACACAAAACCAAATAATTATAAATTAAAAAACTACAAGAATGTGCAGGCAGTTTGGATAGATGGTGTCTTCAAAACAAAATGGTACTTAGCATTGAAAAAACTAAAACCTTATTTATATCTAATAGAGAGAAATCTGTTCAGATAAATACTAATTGCAATTTAGCAAATGTAAAAATAGGTAATACTATAATTGATGAAGTAAACAGTACAAAACTACTAGGGGTTAATATAGACAATACTCTCTCCTGGACTATGCAGGTCGCTCAGGTCAAAAAGTGTACCTCCTACCGTTTATTCCTGTTCAGAACGATTAGAGAATACTTGCCATTAGAAACCAGGATTAAACATTATGATTATTATATTAAACCACTCATTGAATATTGTAGCTCAGTTTGAGGTATCTGCTCAAAAGAAAATCAGACTAAAATCATTAAAATCCAAAAGAAAGCAGCAAGATTAATACTGGAAGCACCTCCCCTAACCCCAAGTAAACAAATGTTTCAACAGCTAAAATGGTTACCGTTTAATGAAATAGTAAAATTTAAGCAGGTTAGTCTTGTCTATAAAGCAGGTAATGGTAATGCGCCTCAATTTATACAGACTATGTTTACTAATATTATAGACAATTCGAATTATCCACTTGGATCTTCAGCCAATAAAAAAATATTCGTTCCTAGAACACATCATAAATCCATATCATACACAGGCGTAATTATATGGAATGCCTTACCAGAAAACATAAAATCTTCAAAAACATTTACCAAATTCAAGAACTTGTGCATTAAAAAAACTTTAGAAGAAAATAAATATGGATAAAATTAAGTAATTTGCCGATACAATGTAGCATATATTGTTCAACAACTATCTTATTCAATTTTGTATATATATTATCATTATTGCTTGTACATAGCTTACACTGCTCTGCAGAGACAAGAGGCAGTATATGCTTACTTCTATAGTAAGCAGATGCTGCTTTTTGCCTTTGCACGGCAGTACATATACATGTTTTAAAGACTCTTTTCTGATTATGGTGTATATATATTATTACTTTATTCAGTATTACTTATGTATTATGTATTTTGTATTTTTGAATGTTTGAGGGCACCAAGGAAGATGGGCAAATGCTCATTGGGTTTACCCTCTTTAAATAAAGATTTTATTATTATTATTATTATATATTATGTTATTCTTTAGAAGGAACCCTTCGGTACTATAACCATGCTACCCCCGGGGAACCTTTGCAGGGTTCTCCTGGGGTTGCATGGTGATAGTACTGAAGGGTTCTTTTTAAAGAACCTATGTTGTTTAGTGTGTACTGAATCTGTCTAGGTAGCCGAAATATTTTTTAGATTATTTGAAGATGTTAAATATTAAAATAATCTTGTATATCGGTTTGTATCTCATATATTTTGTAATATTTTAATCTTCTATATTTAATTAATATCATTATTTGCTAACTAATGCTAGAAAACCCGAAGAAACATGACATATTTCATCATCAGACACTGGGCATCGGCATGTATTATGATGGTTTTCATGTGGGATTATTTTTTTAAGTTTAAAGCTAGTTTTATTGTTTTAAGTTTTGGAGACCCTTCCCGTCGCCTGTGTTACTGGGCCGGGTGGGCAGCTGGTGCTTTCTTTGATGTCTGGTAGATTTTCGCTCCCTGTGTGAAAACTGACTACAAATAAAATGAACAGAATGGGTTGTTTTATGCCACATTTGTGCACATATAGGTTAAACTGGGGATGGTGAGGATGGTGAGATGATTGAGATGACACTGCCCTCTAGACACAGGATTTGAAATTCGAGCACTGGCGGTCTGAGGCCGAGCACGCTACATATCGGTCACGCCCCCCCCCCAAATATTGAATTTTTAGGAGTGAGCAGAGAAGTAACATTTTGTTTCTTTGAAATTTAAAGGCCATGGTGGGGTTCGAGAATGCCAAGTGCTAAAATAACAACTTATAAATTAAATATGTAATGTTTGATCACATATACAATTTAATATTAGATGTTTTTCACATGTGTTCCACTTAATATCATAGCATAGCTCTTGACCCTTATCCTGCTAACTTAAGTTATTTAAATTTTCAAATACTCGAGTTTGTGTCTTGCTACCGCAATCCACAGCCTCAAGTGGTTGCAAATTAATCATATTTGTTTAACTTGAGACCAAAGATTTACAAATGATCAACGTTTACTTTTTTCTACAGAATATAAAACAATGTTTACCATTTAATGGTAAACAGTGTTTTACATTCTGTACAAAAAAGTAAACGTTTTTTTTATATTGTAGGTTTCTACGCTTTCCAGATGGTATTTTTTCCTACTATGTGGAAATAATATATAGGAGCTATTGTTTTTTTGTTCCGAATATACATTTCACAACAATGCTGTTTTACTTTTCAAAGTAGTTGGGATGCTTGTTTAAAATACCCTGTGCTTGTTTTTTTAATTAGATAATGGCAAATTTGACTTAAAGCTTATTTAAGTTTATATATAATATCGACTTTTAAGTGATTTTTAATGACATATAAGTTCATATAGATTAAGACAATACACATCTATGTATCTATATTTATAGTAGACTATACACGGTAATGTTCCAGTATTAGCATACATCACCAGCCAGCTCTTCTCATTTTCTTTTTTTGAGCTGAATGTTTTAGATGCACTTGAAACGCGTGTTCAATCACATATGATATTTTTTCTGTCTTTGTAAGCCTCACGTTTCAGTCACATGAAGTTGCGCGCCACTGTAGCAAAGAAACATTTCACATGGCGAAATCTCTGATTTGGTGCATTATTTTAATTTGAGCATTTACGTGTATATATATAAACGCTTTATATTTTGAACATTTTAACTAAATGTTATGAGAATAAGTGAGTGAATAATAAAATAGGTAGGATGATAGATATAGATGCATGTCTATGATATAAGTCATATCATCATACCCATGGTTACAGAGTTAAAATACCGAGCACAGTACAACGGGAGATTGCCAGGAGTATCAGGATGTGTTTCTCAATCCATTAGCCTATACCTCAGTCACACATAAAAAAACATATCCCAGAATTAAAAAAATGAGGTCAGCTTGTCCGTGTGAGTCATAAACAAGTAATGAACTCAAGGCGATGCTCAGCGTGTTGCACATAAATGATACAGGTGCATAACATACATGATACACATACACAACATGATACTTGCGCAATGTGCGAAGCTCTGTGTGCGTAGTGCATGGTATGGAATGAGATAAATATAGTCGTTTGCTTTAAACCATCCAGTTTATCAGATCCCACTTTTATGATAATTGCCTCCAGTCTATCAGTGGCGATGATCATTGTCATTGTTTCCGTTACACATGCGACGTTTAATTTGGGGAGGCTCAATAGTGGAACAGTGTCAAAGATGAGCTACGCTATGGACGATGTCTCTTGTTCAATGGCAGTTTACATGGGAACTGGGCTAATTATATTTGCACTAACTCACTTTGATGAAATCAACATCGACGCATGTATGGGATTCAATGTTGGCTCACCATCTATGACGCTGGCTCAGCAGTAGACCAGCTCATTCCTGCTGTGATTGTTTGAAGTAGATGGACAATTATTGAAACACGTTTCCGGCTATGTTATCTTCTTTAAATGTCATCCCACTTGAGGTTGTGTCTCGCTACCGCTAATCA
>OZ024908.1:16976709-16979209 GCA_964017125.1 Flabesymbios commensalis
TTTCACATGGCGAAATCTCTGATTTGGTGCATTATTTTAATTTGAGCATTTACGTGTATATATATAAACGCTTTATATTTTGAACATTTTAACTAAATGTTATGAGAATAAGTGAGTGAATAATAAAATAGGTAGGATGATAGATATAGATGCATGTCTATGATATAAGTCATATCATCATACCCATGGTTACAGAGTTAAAATACCGAGCACAGTACAACGGGAGATTGCCAGGAGTATCAGGATGTGTTTCTCAATCCATTAGCCTATACCTCAGTCACACATAAAAAAACATATCCCAGAATTAAAAAAATGAGGTCAGCTTGTCCGTGTGAGTCATAAACAAGTAATGAACTCAAGGCGATGCTCAGCGTGTTGCACATAAATGATACAGGTGCATAACATACATGATACACATACACAACATGATACTTGCGCAATGTGCGAAGCTCTGTGTGCGTAGTGCATGGTATGGAATGAGATAAATATAGTCGTTTGCTTTAAACCATCCAGTTTATCAGATCCCACTTTTATGATAATTGCCTCCAGTCTATCAGTGGCGATGATCATTGTCATTGTTTCCGTTACACATGCGACGTTTAATTTGGGGAGGCTTAATAGTGGAACAGTGTCAAAGATGAGCTACGCTATGGACGATGTCTCTTGTTCAATGGCAGTTTACATGGGAACTGGGCTAATTATATTTGCACTAACTCACTTTGATGAAATCAACATCGACGCATGTATGGGATTCAATGTTGGCTCACCATCTATGACGCTGGCTCAGCAGTAGACCAGCTCATTCCTGCTGTGATTGTTTGAAGTAGATGGACAATTATTGAAACACGTTTCCGGCTATGTTATCTTCTTTAAATGTCATCCCACTTGAGGTTGTGTCTCGCTACCGCTAATCACAGCTTCAAGCGGGTGAACATTACTCACATTTGCGAATGTTGATGTTTTAAATACACATTTCGTTACAATAAAAGTGATTTGATCGCCTAATAAAACGGACTAAGACGAGTTAGGAGTGAAAGGGTTAACCACTGTCAAACACGAGTCGTTTTTTAACAGATATTGGTCGGCCATCGCGCTTCTTCATTGGCCCATCATTGATTCGGCCGATGTAATTGTTCTGTCACAATAATACTGATAATAAAATAAAAAAGTTTATAATTATATTCATTTATTTTGATGATCGGACTCTTTTCCCACCTTTTAATTAATAGTACACGTCGGAGGTGAATCACTCTTATCTCCAATCAGCGACATATAGTGGTGATTGACCTCCATTTTGACAAATTGGAATAACTTTCCACTAATTTGGAAACGTGTATTCCATCACTGAGACACAATTGTAACCCCATTCATCTCACCATCCTCAGACGTTTTTCTTGACACAGTTTAGTTTGTATGTGCAAAAATGTATCCTAAAGACTCATTTATTCATTCATTCATTCATTCATTCATTCATTCATTCATTCATTCATTCATTCATTCATTCATTCATTAATTCATTCATTCATTCATTCATTCATTCATTCATTCATTCATTCATTCATTCATTTAATTATTCATTCAATCATTCATTCATTCATTCATTCATTCATTCATTTATTCATTCATTCATTCCTGCATTCATTCATTCATTCATTCATTCATTCATTCATTCATTCATTCATTTATTCATTCATTCATTCATTTATTCATCTATTTATTCAGTCATTCACTTAAAATTGTATTCATTTATTCATTTATTATTTAATTCATTTTTTTATTCATTCATTCATTCTTTATTTCATTCATTCATTCATTCATTCATTCATTCATTCATTCATTCATTCATTCATTCATTTATTCATTCATTCATTCATTCATTCATTTATTCATTTATTTATTTATTTATTCATTCATTCATTCATTCATCCATTCATTCATTCATTTATTTATTTATTCATTCATTCATTCACTCATTCATTCATTCACTCACTTCATTCATTCATTTATTCATTCATTCGTTCATTCATTCATTTATTAATTCATTCATTCATTCATTCATTCATTCATTATTTCATTCATTCATTCATTCATTCATTCATTCATTCATTCATTCATTTATTCATTCATTCATTCATTCATTCATTCATTCATTCATTCATTTATTCATTCATTCATTCATTATTTCATTCATTCATTCATTCATTCACTCATTTATTCATTCACTCACTTCATTCATTCATTTATTCATTCATTTATTAATTCATTCATTCATTAATTTATTAATTTATTCATTCATTCATTCATTCATTCATTATTTCATTCATTCATTCATTCATTCATTTATTCATTTATTCATTCATTCATTCATTCATTCATTTATTCATTCATTCATTCATTCATTCATTATTTCATTCATTCATTCATTCATTCATTCATTCATTTATTCATTCATTCATTTATTCATTCATTCATTCATTCATTCATTCATTCATTTATTTAT
>OZ024908.1:16984209-17161709 GCA_964017125.1 Flabesymbios commensalis
GGTGTATTACAACAGCAAATTGAGCTAAATTTGCCCAATTTACACTCTTTATTAAGTATGACTATTTGCCGGCGGCCATTTTGGACGCCATCTTGAATTACAAAAAATGGCACCACTTTCAAACTCTACATCCCCCCTGGTGGTGACCCCCAGGCATGTCCCTAACACCTGGTATCATCAGAAATTATCTAGCTTTCAATGTATACCAAAAACTAAGCCTTTTTCGTTTGACTGGCTGACTGACTGGCAGACAGCTGGCAGACAGCTGAGCGCTCTGAGAAGATTGTCTTTTTATCTTGACAGCAAGGCTAAATTGGCTCTTTTCAGAGCGTTCATCCTCAGCCACTTTAAATACTGCTCAGCCGTCTGGTATCACTATAGTGCTCCAAATACTCGATGTATGGAAAAGATTCAGGGGAGGGCTCTAAAGGGTGTTTATTACAACCATACCGCCTCATATGAGTCCCTCCTGAATAAAGCTCGCTGCCATCTCTGGAAGTTGGGAGACAAATGAACATCGCAATTCAAACTTTTAAAATTCTAAATGATTTATGACCGACATACCTCCTGGAACTGATTGACAACGCTGTCGCACTCGCAACAGAAATTCTGAAAAATATCCTGAAAATTCCTCTCATGAAGAGGGTGCGACATGGAACAAATTCCTTTTGCTTTTCGGCCCCAAAAATCAGGAACTCTTTGCCAGATGCATTGAGAATTAACAGAGACCTAAAAATGTTCAGAGATGGCCTGCGAGCTTATTTTTCTCTTCAATTGAGAGCACAATAGAGGTAGGTCCCTTGACAAAATCATGTGATATATTTATTTAATCATCAATAGATGCGAAATGTTTTACACAACTTTTAATCATATAATTTTCTCATATACAACATTAGTTTTTATTATATAATCTTTTATCTACTTTTATGAGCCAAAATTTATTATGTAATTTTCAACCAGCTAATTTATATTCTCGTATACATTATAAGTATTTTCCATTCTCACTCACGTTTTTACATTTCATGTTAAATTCCCCACATTGGGCGCCATTTTTGCCGGTGGTTTAATCTCCTTCTCCTAAGGAGTATAATGCGGTCTTTATATCACAATTACTAGGTTCTTTTTGCGGGTTGGATTAGGTCGTACTGGTTGGAGTAAATCAGGTAAACAAACAACAGGTTCAAATGGTCTCACATCACAGTTTATTTACATCGTCACACTCAAAACCAAGATCATGAAGATGACCCTGATGACAGCGATGAAGATGATGAATTTATTACACGTCAGTTACATGTCACTGAAAGCAGAAGAAATCATGGCGATTTCACTACATGTTAACTAATGGAATGAGAGAGAAATCATCAAAAGAAACATTACTGGCATTGTACTGATGCCGACAGAAAACTGAGTCAACTATGAATTCGTACAACTCATTCATGAATAAGCTGAATAATTATGAACAGGATAATTATTTAAACGAATAACACTACAATACAAGAACTAGTATTAACCTAGAACAATTACCAAGATTGACTAAAAACAATATTCCGATCACCAACCTGAAAGCAGAAGAAATCATGGCGATTTCACTACATGTTAACTAATGGAATGAGAGAGAAATTATGAAAAGAAACATTAATTCGCGGGAAGGACGAATTCGGATCAGGACGTGATAGGCCAACCAGATGGCAACCAATCAGACGGCAGTCACCCAGGCAACCAGCAAACACACAACGAGAAGACCACAAGCAATTGTTAGCTGTCAGTGAAATTAACTAAAGTGCGAATTCGTGATCGGCACTCACAATTACACCCTGCTACATACATCCCCCCTGTGGGAAATGGTGTCCTCGCCATTTATGTCACCTAAAACAAATCCATGCGGACTGGCCCTCCTCACGATACTCTCTTTGTTACACATAAACACAGGTGATATCTGAAAATAATAAAAATGCAAATTCTGCCATATCCATCGATCTGCAAAAGTATGGAAACAGAACATTAATAACACATTATACAAGTGGTTATGGTCCCGGACAGATGTTCTGGCTAACGTGGGACTGATACTCGCCACGTACCTACGATGTACATCTAACACGAGGATGCGGATAATGAAAACATACAATACATTAAAACAATTTACATATTCAGCAGAAGCGACAACATGCTCTGAACAAGATCTAATTTCTGGTTATATGCCATAGAATTGGCATGATGCTGAAAGTTATATGCTCCAGAATCCATCCACTGTGGTCTCCTGGTAGTTCGTCCAGAACGTCTCACAGATGGAGGTGGACTATGGAAATCTGGCTGAAGGTCTTCATTGGCGGCCCGCATCACAGGACTACCTTGTGTAGCGCCTGCTACCCTCTCTGCTGGAGCATCAACTGGAGGCTCTACTAGAGGCACAGCTACTGGGGACACAGCCAAATTAGGACCAACATCAGGATCTATCAAATCTAGTCTTGGTGGGGTACGCAGTACCAGATCCTCTGCTTCAGGGCGACAAGGACTGACAGGAGCAACTTGTTGCGGCTCCTCCACTGCATCAACATATGCAGCTGGGGGGTCCAAGACCTGAATAGGTTCTGGCACTGGTGCATCATCCGGAGGACGAGGCCTCAACGGACTTCTTTGTCTCTGTATCCGAGGTTCCTGAGGCACACGCGCAGGACGAGGACGAAGAACTGGTCCATGGAAATCATCTTCGGACTCATCCGACGAGTTGTCTTGGGACTTTGCAGCTGGCTGGATGTTGGTAACCACTTCAATGGCAGGAGCCGGGCGAGGATTAACCTTGGCCCGAACCGGAGGCTCAGAAGGAGGCGCAGGAATGCTGTCTAATAATAGCAACAGATTCCTGTGAAGCACACGTTGCTTCCTGCCTCTACGTCGGTCTTCTGGCTCCACCCTGTAAACTGGGATATCAGGGTTGGGTCTGTCTACAACAACATAGACATCATCCTGCCACTTGTCAGCCAATTTCTGCTTCCCGCGCAAACCTACGTTGCGCACGAGAACGCGATCTCCCAACTGAAGTGACGTGCCTCTAACTTTCTGGTTGTATGATGCTTGCTGGTATTCCTGAGACTTAGCTACGTTAGCTGCAGCCAGCGAGTATGCATACTCTAGCTGACCCTTCAGTCCCTTGATGTAATCCGGATAGGACTCCTCATTGTTCTCCTCCTCCCGGCGGAATACCAAATCCACAGGTAACCGTGGGTTCCTGCCAAACATCAGATAGAACGGCGAATACCCTGTCGACTCATGCCGAGTACAATTGTAGGCATGTACCAGTGATGGAACGTACTTCTTCCAGTTCGCCTTCTGATCAGGGTCGAGAGTGCCAAGCATGTCTAGAAGGGTGCGATTGAACCTTTCCACCTGTCCATTGCCCATCGCGTGATACGGAGTGGAGTGAGACTTCTCCACCTGGGCGAGCTTGCATAAATGGCTGATGATGCTACTTTCGAAGTTACGACCCTGGTCGCTGTGAATGCGAGCCGCAAATCCATAATGGACTACGAAGTTGTCGAACAGGAATTGTGCAGTAGTTTTCGCCGTCTGATTCTTCGTAGGGAATGCTTGCGCATACCTAGTGAAGTGATCAGTCACAACCAGAATATTCTCTATGCCACCTTTAGACGGTTCTAACGAGAGAAAGTCAACACACACCATCTCCAGAGGGTGAGTGGTGGTAATGTTGACGAGAGAAGCACGAGGTGGTTATGATTTACGTCGTATACAACGCCCACACCTCGCTACATGGCTAGCTGTATCAGCTGACATGCCTATCCAATAGAACCTATCGCGTAATAGCGACAGAGTTCTATCTCTGCCTAAATGACCGACATCATCATGGCAACCCTTAAGTGCGCGGCCATGATAATCAGCAGGCAACACCATAGGATAGGTCATAGAGCTTTGATCTCCCTCTGGCGGCACAGGATATTGTCACGCAAACATAAGCGTTTGCGGTGGCGCCACAACTTCTTAGCAAGAAGTCTCTCCTCACCATCTAAAATACTGCCTTCCAGTAAATTAAAGATGCAGAGTAGTACTGGATCTTGCCGTTGGACAGCGGACCAATCAACAAGCTCTGGTTCAGAAGAGCCGAGAGTGACAGCGACAGCATGGGCATCAGCAAGAAGCTGACCACTGAACCCGGAAAGAAATGGAACGTCAACTTGGATGGACCCCAAAACAGCATCAACTATGTCAGATGACGCATTGACCGGCATGTCACCAGGCCAATTTATGCGAGACAGGGGATCCGCATCCAAGTTTTGCTTCCCTGAGCGGTAGCAAATGCTGAAATGATAGTTGGCTAGTTCAGCAACCCATCGATGTCCGGCGGCATCTAATTTTGCCGATCCTAAGACATAAGTCAGAGGATTATTATCAGTGTAAGCTGTGAACACAGAACCCAGAAGGTAGTCAGAAAATTTCTCCGTCACAGCCCACTTGAGAGCTAAGAATTCCTGCTTGTGGACAGGGTAATTCTTCTCTGAAGGTTTAAGTCGCCGACTGGCATAGGCGATCACTCGATCTTTCCCGTCCTGCTCCTGATAGAGCACAGCACCTAACCCTTCCATACTAGCGTCGGTATAAAGCTTAAAGGGTTTGGTGTAATCTGCGAACCCAAGCACAGGCGTAGAAGTACACAGATTAATCAGCTCGTCGAAAGACTTCTGCTGATCTGGGCCCCATTGCAAAGGAACTGCCTTGCGGCGTTGACCCTTCCGCAATGTCTGAATTCCTGTCTCATGGAGCGCGTCATGAAGCGGACGAGCTACCTTAGAAAACTGAGGAATGAACCTTCGGTAAAATCCAACGAAACCGAGTAGACTTTGAAGCTCTTGAGCGGTAGTGGGTACAGGCCAGTTCTTCACGGCGCTGACCTTGTCAGGGTCGGTTCCCACTCCTTCATCGGAAATAACATGTCCGAGATACTTAATTGATCTCTGGAAAAGGACACATTTAGAAGGCGATAATTTCAATCCCTTCTCGCGCAGTCTGTTAAACACTGCTTCTAGTCTTTCCAGATGTTGCTCATAAGTCTCGCTGAAAATTATTATGTCATCGAGGTAAAGGAGGCAGGTGGACAGATGTAAATCACCCATGCACGACTCAAGAAGTCTTTGAAATGTCGCCTGAGCGTTGGTCAAACCAAAAGGCATCCGGTTACATTAAAAAAACCCGAGCTGACCTACAGTGAATGCCGTCTTCTCCTTATCCTCTTCGGCCAACTCTACTTGCCAGTATGCGCTCTTGAGGTCCAGGGTGCTAAAATATTTGGCACCACTAAGCGCATCGAATGTATCATCGATACGTGGCAAGGCATACGCGTCACGGACAGTCAACGTATTCAGGCGACGAAGGTCAATACAGAACCTGAGACTGCCGTTCTTCTTTTTCACCAACACGACATTAGAACTATAAGAGCTATGCGAGCGACGAATCACGCCAAGATCAAGCATCTCCTGCAGATGATTACGGACCTCTTCAATCATCTGAGGGGAAATTCGGCGTGGACGCTCCTTGAAAGGGTGATCCTCGGTGAGACGAATCCGATGAACAGCATCTTTCGCATGACCAAGATCTAAGTCGTGTTGCGTAAAAACATCACCGTAAGATTGTATAACAGCCTTCACCTCAGATATCTGTTTTTTTATCAAGATGTCTACTCAGACAGTCCTCAAAAGATGACACAACTTTATCATCAACTACTGGTGTGGACTGAGTCGGTCGAATTGAAGAATCACCGTTGACATCCCGATCATATTCCTGTCTCCTGGGAATTACAGATACCTGGTGAAGGTCGCAAAGGCAGGTTTTACTCGGGATGGTGACATCATGAAGAGCGGAATTCACAATCTCGACTGCGACGCGTTCAGATTTACCAGGATGCAGGTGACGAAGACCTGGGGTTACCAACAGTCCTCCTGGTAAACGCTCAACTGCCGACTCTTCCAGTATGACATTCATCCTCATACACGCACCAAAAGCTGCACGGGTAAGACCACTGACTTCAATCTTACCACGAGCGGGGACAGTAATAGCTTTGGTGGTCTTCACCTGACTTATGCTGCCAGAAATAGCATTCAATTTCTCCTGGCCAGCTAAAGCTCTGAGAGCTAGCTGCCAAACACTGGGGAGGTCACTATCAATCGGTGTGTTAGAAACTGAAGTACCTAACACATTAGTGCCTATAAGGACTGGTACAAGTGTGTGGTACTCAGTGTCTGGTACAACTAAAAACAACGCGGGAATCTGCTCAAGCGACAAACCAGGAAATTCAGTGGTCGCTTCAACATAACCGAGGTAGTCAATCTGTTGGCCACCTGCTCCTTGCACCGAGATCAAATGGTCTAGCGGCTTCACAGAAAGTCCCAGCTCTTTCGCGAACCTCACGCAGATGGTACTGACCATTGATCCCGTGTCAATCAATGCAAGGCAGGGTTTGCTCTTAACAATGATGCCAACTTCGTTTGAACTACCAACCAACCGATTCAATGTTGATTTGGGGCGTGTGGTGCACCGGCCTGTGGTCTGCCCCTTGAAACAGCCGGTTGGGAGTTTAACGGACATCTGGCCTTGGGGTGTCCCTCGCGGTTACACAGGTAGCAAATCCCTGTAAACGGTCTATGACTCGGCCGAGGTTGTAAACGGTCTGCGGAATTCTGCCTAGACTCTAACTTGTCGAGCCGTGTCTGAACTTTCTCTAGCGAAGACAAAACTTGATCCATCTTCTTCGCCAGACCAGAATCAATAGCAGTGGCCTGATTCACTCGAGCAGAAGCATTCTCGAGTTCATGCTCCCGTTCCGCAACCCTGGCAGCAACAAGTAAGTCCTCGTAGGTGGCACCACCATCGAAGCTATGTCGAAGAGCATTACGCATGACACTAAGTCTCAAACCCGAGTAAAATTTAGTTCGGAGCATACCCTTCGACGCATCAGGCGTAAAAGTTCCGACCGGGAGCTTCGATAAAATCGTCTCGAGCCCACACGCCCACATGGCCACCTTCTCCGACTCTCGCTGCTTAGCCGAGTAAAATTCTTCTAAGATAGCTTCTGGGGGTAACGTATTCCCAAAAACTTTCTCCAACTTACTCAGAAGGTCGTCAACCTTCACATCTTCCCCCTGTTTGTTTTAGTTGTTATCTTTATTGTTTAATTTACATGTCGCTTGACTAGCTGATTAGAGCTAATGTTATATGTTTTACTTTTTGCAACTTGAAATAAAACTTATCTTATCTTATCTTTTCATTCATTCATTCATTCATTCATTCATTCATTCATTCATTCATTCATTCATTCATTCATTCATTCATTCATTCATTCATTCATTCATTCATTCATTCATTCATTCATTCATTTATTCATTCATTCAATTATTCATTCATTTATTCATTCATTCATTCATTCATTCATTCATTCATTCATTCATTCATTCATTCATTCATTCATTCATTCATTCATTCATTCATTCATTCATTCATTCATTCATACCTTCATTCATTCATTCATTCATACCTTCATTCATTCATTCATTCATTCATTCATTCATTCATTCATTCATTCATTCATTCATTCATTCATTCATTCATTCATTCATTTATAAGCCGAAAAATTCACTGTTATTGGGAATGAAATGATTGTGTAAACATCGATATTTGCCAATGTTTAGTATCAAAATATATAAAAATATGAGTATTTTTTACCCAATTGAAGTTGTGGGTGAGACACAATTTCAAGTGGGTAAAAATTTCAATGATTTAATTGAGCGCTAAATTTACGGGTTGAGAGAGAAAAAATACAGCTAAATGGTCGCGATGGCGGGACACAACTTCTAGGGGGTAAAAATGTAAATGATTTAATGGAGCGCTTTACGGGTTGGGAGAATAAAAAATACAGCTAAATAACATGACTCTTTAATAGTTAAGGTTGAGATGTTATTGATTGAGAACTATAGTCTGGTCATCTACGTGATGGTTTGAATACACAGACTCCTAATAGTGTGGCATATGCTCTTCTGGTAACACAATATGAGACTGGACAGCCATTGCGTCTCCTCGGTCTATTAAAATCTCTAATGTCATGAATGTACCTGTGTCTGACCCCACAGCACAATTGCTTGGCAGGTGGATGTGGCAGCTGTAATCGCAGTACTTTTACTATCTACATGTATATTCTGGATTGCGTGATACATGCCATTGAACGTATTTTTTGTAAAGCGAATCACGCAGATTGCGGAAAAACAAACAACTGTGTAACAGATGCAGTCTTAAAGGTGATCTATCAACGACAATTAAATCAAACTCGCCACAAGATGGGGCACAAATATTTCCTTATATGGGGTGATTGGCTATCATGTGACCCTCTCAGAGGGTCACATGTTAGCCAATCACCCCATATAAGGACATAAGTATTCATACCATATAAGGGGTGATATATCACCTTTAAACTATTAGGAGTGCGTACATGTACATTGCATTATCAATACCCACGTTAACTGGCTAAAGTGGTTATCCATCATGGAATAACTTAGATATTGCTTACTGAAAATGTGTTTGCTTTTCTTCGCTAGTTTGCTATCTGGGCCACCGTGCCAGAGCATCTTGTCAATAAGTGCTGAGCGTTTCATTTTATTTTAAATGTATACATTTGATATGGTTTCAGCTTCTAAACGTTCTAAGCCTAATAACACGTGACAAGTTCGGAGCATAGTAAACATTACCTAATTTACTGACGGTTACAGAGGCTCCCCACAATATTTAAGTTTTATGCGTGGACGGGGAAGAAACATTTTTGTTCCTTTCAAACCGCCGAGATCGGGGAATGTACTCAAGCCAAGTACACATGGTGACATGGGTTGGTCGTGGGTTTCATAGGTCCCTGTGTTTTGGTAAGGTCATCTCAAGGTCATAACAATGTCAAATCAACTCAAAACAGTTGAGAGTAGATTGTTGAACCAGCACTTCATATAACTCGGTCGAAACCCAACCCAAGTACACATGTGACATCGGTTGATGTTTGGTGCCATAGGGGAGTTATCCCAAGGTCATGGTAAGGTCATTTCAAGGTCACAAAAGGTCAAATTAGCTCAAAACCGTTGGAAATAACCTAATTTTGTTGTTTTTGCTAACATTTTGCTCACTTGAAATTTATATGATAGCTGGAAACATACCTAGATCCCAACACAGACCTACACCAAATCACCCCCGAGGGGTTACATGGATAACATAAGGGTTGGAGGGTTTTTTCAAACCCCCTTCAAATCACCCTTATGTCAACCCTGTCTGATATGGCAGAAATATATCAAATAGCACACTGATGCTATATTTTGACATTGTCATGACCTTGGGATATTCCAAGGTCATGTCAAGGTCATCCAAAGGTCACAGCAAGGTCAAATCAACTGAAAAAAGCTAAAAAATATCTTGTTTTTGCTGTTTTTTTCTAATTAAATTAGATGATAAGGTCATCTCAAGGTCGCAGCAAGGTCAAATTATCTATAAAAAACTGGTGATAATAGCTTGTTTTTGCTGCTTTTGCTACAATTATGTTCACTTCAGACTTTGCAAAAACCTTGGGCTGACTCCTCTATGAAGCCCAACCCCAACCCATGTCACCATGTGTTGGTGTCGATGGGGTATAACCCCTCTGGTTCTTTTATTATTATCCTGTAATCTTTTGAGGTGTTTTGGTATAAATCCGTGTTAGGGTCTAGGTATTTTTCAAGCCATCATAGACAACGAAAGTGAACATAATTGTAGAAAAATCATCAAAAACAAGATATTTGCAACTGTTAGCAAAAACCACCAAAATCAGCTATTTTCAGCTGTTTTGAGCTGATTTCACCTGGCTATGACCTTGAGATGACCTTACCATGACCTTGATATAACTCCCCTATGAAACCCAACACCTACCCATGTCACCATGTGTACTTGGCCTGGGTTTCGATCTATTTATTTTTATACCACCCTAAGGGTCAAGGGTACCCTACTTCGATGACCTCTGGCGACCTTGTCCATGCATAGGAAATCTGCAGACCACCTGAAAGTAACGTGGAACATAATAAGGTTGAAAAAATATAGTCTACAAAAGTACCCAGGGGGGAGGGGGGTACAGGTAGGCCAAAAGGCTAGTATTATATGAGACAGCATGCTCCCAGGAAGCACAAAAGATTCGTATAACTTCTGTACAAAGTCGGCCCAACGTCTTCGACGTTGGTCCAACATTCTACAAATGTTATACAAAAGTTTTGTGTTTGCTGGGCTGTAGCCTGGTGACTAAGATCCAGGAATGTAGATATTAGGGCTCTTAATGTGTAAACAGGCAAAATGACTGGTTTGGTCCGGTTGTCATTCAGTACTGAGATTAAATCCCATACTGGTCGGATGTTTGTCATCGGTGTTGTGCGCATACAATGTTCCGAACTGACTTCGACTTCGAGTTTCCTTCTGTCACGATGCTGGCATGATTGTGCAGAAAGCACTCACTCACTCTTGGCTAAAATTGCATGACATTTGATGAAAAACATGTTGTGTGTCTATAGTAGGGTATTCAAATATGTCTGCCTATCATAATGATGACGGCCATTGCAAACAATACAATGAGAAATTAAGTTATAGGGGAAATTTAACCATCATAAATCTAACACAATATCATGCATCAATGAATGTTGCCATGTCAACGAATATTTCACGACCCTGTCATTGTTATACACGCCCACATAGACTGTTGTGTACACAACCCGGTGAATTGTGATTGTTGATCGGCAGACAGCATATATCTCCGATTTTCATATATATACAGGTAGGTTATAAGTATAAGACTAAATATATGTAATACATTTTGTTGTGAGATGTTTTAAAGTTGAAAAAAGACCGATTACAGTTATTCTGTGAAACTCAATGACCTTGACCTCCTTTTTTCACCGAGCTGGCTAATACAATGAAGTATGGGGGAGGGGGTCTTATATAACCTTGTTTTCACTGAGTGACGTCACTGCGTTTCACATAATGAAGTATGGGGGAGGGGGTGTTATATAACCTTGTTTTTACCGAGTGACGTCATTGCGTTTCACAGAATTGTGATAGTAATAGAATGAGTAACAAAGTCTTCACGATAGTGTAACAAAATCTAGTCAAAATTGTAACCAAGTCTTGATGGTAAAGTAACAAAATATTGCTGATAGTGTAACTAAGTATTGATGATAATGATTGTGTTCTTTCATATTTGTTGTGAAGAGAGGTAAAAGTTTAGTTTAATGTTTCATAATTTCGTCCAGGTCGTTGGAATCTGTGGTGCGTTGCATAGGAAAGTAGTGCTGAATTCATCCATATCTGCAGCTTTTTTTTTAGAGGAATACCAACCGAGTCAGTAGGGTCGAAACTTTTCCTCGTTGAGGTGGACTTGGCGACACGTCACATCATATCCACATATTTCAAAACGTTTTTTTTTGTATTTGTATTTTTTGGCTGTTGACAGAGTAGGCCAAAGCAGTCCATCGTATTCTGCAGGGTGATTTGTAATGGTGTGTCTGATAATATTCATCCTACAATCAATGTAAAAGTTATCATACAGAATGTGTGACATAAACAAAGACTATCAGGGATACTTTGTTACATTATTACTAAGATTTTGTTACATTAATGTTTTGTATTTCATGATTTTGACCATGATAACTACTAAACATCACCGTAACAGACAACCATTTAACATATAACAATATAGAGTAATACTTGCAATCTTCATATTCGATTATCTTAACCCCTTCACTATCATACATGACAACAATTCGTCGTCCGTCGTCATTCGTCATGTTACGTAACTGTCAGATTTACTAGTTACACCAGGATTCCTGGATCCTGACATGCACTTCGGCCTGGAGGTGAAGTGGTTAAATAATTACCAACATAACATGATGATATAAATATTTTATTTACAAACTATCACGAACAATTTGTTATTACCATGTGTCATGTTATTTTGTACACGGAGACTCGGACAACTATATCTTATACATGTTTATATAATTTAAATGTTAAAACATGTGTTTTCTTACCATTTTAAGCTGCCATCAGGTTGTCTGTTGTCACACTGTAAACAAAATTATTACAACGTTTGCGTAGCCTATGGACAAGTTTGCGTTACAGTCATCAGTACTTTTTTACTAGGATCATCAAGACTTCACTCTCGCTGTTACAGACCCTACTGCATGTACTGGGAGTGAAGCAGAAAGGTGTATGCCAGGTGAGCATGTGTGGTAGCAATACAATCATATTATATACACGGGCTAATAGCAATATATTATATTATTATTACATTGTACTAAATTAAAACGTTTCCTCATACATTGCACCCATGTACACTGTTTTCCTAATTCCACTTCAAGATAGCTAGTATTACAACATTATACAAGGTAAAACTCGAGAGTTAATGGTGTATGTTGATTAATGTTCAAATTATATAAATTCACTACCTTGTTCTTTTTAATCGTTGTACGCCATGTACAGACAGCAACATGGAACTAATTACTTCATTGACAGCCTACAGAGAATACATTCCATAAATTTGCGAAGGTTTCGATATCCCCGATATATGCATACATCACTCAAATACTGTATGTTTATATTAAAACGAAAATTATACAAATTGTCATGTAAAATTAAGTGTTTTGTGCGATAATCTTTTTAGAAGAATTGTTATTTCATTTTAGAATATTTTTTTATTATTTTAATATTCATTTTTGATGAATTAATTTTATTATTCATTTTAGATGCAATTTGTTTTTATTATTTTAATTATTTTATATTTATTCTAGATGAATTCATTTTTTTAATTATTTTATTTTAGAATAATTGTTTCTCATTTTAATTATTTTAATTATTTATTATTATTTTAGAATAATTTTATCAACCCTTGGTTTACTTCATCGAAATTTAATTTGCCTAAAATTCTAAAACTATTATGATAAACTCTAAAAATATTGCGGTATTGCGGTAAATTAGTTGCCAGTTTAGTTATAATATTTTATACACAATACAATGGCCAAAATGTTTTTGATCCAACCACTTTATCGGGAATACTTGAAACCCCTACGGCATACTCCACCATCATTAATCTGCTTGAATTCTGTCCAACATGATATCACTGAATTGTTTGACCTTGGAAAATGGCAGCCATCTTGTATTTTACTTACAGTGTGAAATGCAATATCTATTATGTGCTTTTTAGGCACAACACTATGTCGGGGTACTGGGATGGCTGCTAGTAGTAGTACTTTTCTTCTTCACATGGGGAACCTCATCGGGGAAATGTTCCGTCTGTTGCATGCTGTAAAGCATGGTACTATCATCCACGAGCGGATTGTCAGTGATGTGCCCTGGTTCCTTTACACGACAGCGAGTAAATGCAGCTCTCGCATCGGTGCCTAGGCACTGATGTGACTATCGTATAACCTTAAAGGTGTTCTATCACTCCTTATATGGTATGGATAATTATGTCCTTATATGGGGTGATTGGCTATCATGTGACCATATAAGGAAACACTTGTGCCCCATTTTGTGGCAACTTTGATTAATTTGTCACAAAGATATATCACCTTTAAACTACTGTAGAGTGTTTGACATTAGATTTCTCACGTGGTATAAAGGACTATTAATAGCGTTAATCTGGAGACTAGCCTACGCGATGATAGCGGAGCATTCAATCCCCGACATACCCAGAACCCACTATACCCAGAACCCATTATCGGGCAAGCGAAGGAAAATGTTTTAAATAGCGCATCATGCTCTGTCACCCAAACCTCTCGTCATCATTCTGTAGATCTTTTATTTTCATCAATAGATTGCACCGTTTTAACGCATTACAAAGTTACTAATGGTACGGTCACACAAAGCTTTTCAAGCCTCCCGATGCTGTCGCGATGCACACATTATGGCACCGCCAGGGCAGCGCCACCATGAGCAAGTAGTTCGGTGAATAATCGGCGACGCACGTGAATAATCGCCATGCTTTGCCAAAGCATCAGGATATCGACAAAAAAAAATTAACGGATGAATTGCAATTTTCTCCAGATTTTTCTTTGCCAAGAACCATCCACGATATATCGCCTAACAGCGCCGAGCAGCGCACAACAGTCGGCAAACATTCGGCGACGTGATAAAATCGCGGACGATTTCGGTGATCCATCGCCGATTTACCCGAGCTACTCTCTTCACCCAGTAAAATCGATCTCTTTTTTAATCATGATCGCCATGACGTCGTCAAGACATCACCATTACGCCCCTGACGCATCGCCGATATTTGTCTGTCGTACGCCAAAGGATCACCGATCATCGCCGGTTCTAAAAGTACATCGTTAACCGTTAGCTGGTGTAGCGCCGAGTCAACGCCAAATCTTTTATGATGCATCGCCGAATGTTCGGCGGAATATCGGTGATATTTCGCCGAAGGTTCGTTAATAAACTGCGTGTGTGTTTTTCCGTGGGACCGCACGTTCGACACCAGCAGCCATCGCCACCAGAACACGTCTTTTTCATCGCAAGACATTTGGCCTTCTTAGAACCATAGCATAAAATGACCATTATGACAGAAAAGTGGCGTAAAACATCATACTGTCACTGCTACCACTATAAGAAACATACCTGAAAACGCTATGGTAGATACCAGAACAATGAAATCATATTTAACGCTTCACTTTAGGAGATTGCGGCCATCTTGTATTTTACCCAAGGTACAATGTCAAATGTACATTTTAGCAGCGCCACTATGTCAGCAATACCTGAAAAACTCATGGTAGACACCAAAATCATGGAACTGATTCCATTCTGTCCAAATTGATATTAAATCATTATTTGACTTTTGAAAAATAGCGGCCATCTTGGATTTTACCACTAAGGCATTTTTGGTCACACCACTATGTCAAGCATACCTGAAAACCCTATGGTAAATACTAAACCCGTGAATCTGCTTCAATTCTGTCGAAAATGATATTAATTTATTGTTTAACTTTGGGAAAGGGACCATCTTCAAATTGACCCACATGCAATGTTTAATGTATTTCTCGGCCACATCACTATGTCAAGCACACATGTAAAACCCAGGGTAGATATCAATATCATGAATCTTCTTCCATCCGGTTAAAAGTGGCGTTGATTTATCGTTAGGCGGCCATGTTGGATTCTTCCATTTTCTCAAATTTTTTCGATGGGTATAATTATATACATAACAATGAGCAACAATCAAGAGATTTTAACAATAAAATAACCATATCGGCGAAAAACAAGGTTCGGCCAAAATCACACTTTGGCTGTGGGAGTAAATAAAATTGTTTGAATCCTTTGGTGATCAATTTCTCCTCCGAGCTTAAAGTCATCACAAGAAAATGCTCTATAGTGGAGAGTCAGTGATCAGAGCATGACCCGACTGTAGACATCGCGACAGCAATCTCCGGTGAAGAGTGGGTCCGTATTCCCGGACCTAGATCTTTGTCATGTGACAAAATGCACAGTATTACCGAATCGTGTGAACATGTGAAACATTTCAATTGGCTCCAGTCACAGTGAAAAGGCGTAGTTTTTATAAAGCCGAGTGCCTAAATAATCCAATTGAATCAAGAGCTACTCCGAATAATCCCAGTCGATTGGAAAAGCACTTTAAAAGCAATTACTTGATTTTAGTTTGAAGAAAGTGACTGTTATTTCTTCGCTGTCATGGATTTGTTCGAATCTGGTTTTATATTAAAAATATCATGCCAATGCTGTTTAACTGTAGGTTATTTTAATTAGTTCTGATGCATATTTTATTTAACCTGTGCTCGTTTTAGTATATAATGTCGTGTGATTTTAACAAGTTTAAGTTAACTTAGCATGCATTTTTTACCGAACTAATCCTGTTGTATATAGTCTTGTACATATGTTCATATTCAATGATGCATAAGTCTGCATAGACTTACCGTCGTCAATAAATATCTATCTATATTTGTGGTAAATGAATAAATGAATGAAGGATTGAATGAATAGGGTTGATAACACTGCCCTCCAGGCACAGGATTCGAAATTCGAACCCTGGCGGATTGAGGCCGAGCATGAAACCTCTCGGTCACAGAGGTTCCCCATAAGAACGATTTTTTCACGAGTGAACATTTTGTTTCTTTGAAACTCTGAATACCAGAGCGGTGGACAAACCCGAGATCTCTGACTTTCCGAACAGCTTTAACCACTGCACCATGGCCCTCGCCTATTATATTTGTGGCAACATTTGGCTTAATTAATTTATTGTTTAACTTTGGGAAAGGGACCATCTTCAAATTTACCCACAATGCAATGTTTAATGTACTTCTCGGCCACATCACTATGTCAAGCACACATGTAAAACCCAGGGTAGACATCAATAATCATGAATCCTTTTCCATCCGGTTAAAAGTGGCGTTGATTTATCGTTAGGCGGCCATGTTAGATTCTTCCATTCTCTCAAATTTATCGATGGGTATAATTATATACATAACAATGAGCAACAATCAAGAAATTTCAACAATAAAATAACCATATCGGCGAAAAACAAGGTTCGGCCAAAATCCCACTTTGGCTGCGGGACTAAATAACATTGTTTGAATCCTTTGGTAATCAATTTCTCCTCCGAGCTTAAAGTCATCACAAGATAATGCTCTTTAGTGGAGAGTCAGTGATCAGAGCATGACCCGACTGTAGACATCGCGACAACAATCTCCGGTGAAGAGTGGATCCGTATTCCCGGCGCGATCGACCTAGATTTTTGTCATGTGACAAAATGCACAGTATTACCGAATCGTGTAAACATGTGAAACATTTCAATTGGCTCCAGTCACAGTTAAAAGGCGTAGTTTTTATAAAGCCGAGTGCCTAAATAATCCAATTGAATCAAGAGCTGCTCCGAATAATCCCAGTGGATTGGAAAAGCACTTTAAAAGAAATTACTTGATTTTAGTTTGAAGAAAGTGACTGTTATTTCTTCGTTGTCATGGATTTGTTCGAATCTGGTTTTATATTAAAAATATCATGCCAATGCTGTTTAACTGTAGGTTATTTTAATTAGTTCAGATGCATATTTTATTTAACCTGTGCTGGTTTTAGTATATAATGTCGTTTGATTTTAACATGTTTAAGTTAACTTGGCATGCATATTTTACCGAACTAATCCTGTTGTATATAGTCTTGTACATATGTTCATTTTCAATGACGCATAAGTCTGCATAGACTTACCGTCGTCAATAAATATCTATCTATATTTGTGGTAAATGAATAAATGAATGAAGGATTGAATGAATAGGGTTGATAACACTGCCCTCCAGGCACAGGATTCGAAATTCGAGCCCTGGCGGAATGAGGCCGAGCATGAAACCTCTCGGTCACAGAGGTTCCCCATAAGAACGATTTTTTCACGAGTGAACATTTTGTTTCTTTGAAACTCTGAATACCAGAGCGGTGGACAAGCCCGCGATCTCTGACTTTGCGAACAGCTTTAGCCACTGCACCATGGCCCTCGCCTATTATATTTGCGGCAACATTTGGCTTAATTGATTAGTTTGCATGTCAACATAGAGTTGAAGACGTATTGACTTATCATGTCTAGGGCCTATGAAGGTACAAGTTTTTAACATTATCACATGCACAAAATGACGCCTTGCATCAGGTTTTATTTATTTTATTTGTAACTTTAGCGAAGTCACCACACTCTCATTTATATTCACATGAACATTAAAGCGGTTGTTTAATACATGTAGATCTAATAGTCTGGGAGAACCATTAAGCGTGCATTGGGGTTGCCAAACAACGTTGTATTGCATTTTTCGAATCTTGAAATAAATGAATGAATGGATGAATAAATGAATGAATGAATGAATGAATGAATGAATGAATGAATGAATGAATATGAATGAATGAATGAATAAATAAATAAATAAATAAATAAATAAATAAATAAATAAATAAATAAATAAATAAATGAATAAACAAATAAATAAATGAATGGGTGTACAAAAAACTGTACAAAGTCATGAATGAACTTCTACACCGTAGACGTGATATTGTGCTCCCCTCCTATAATTCGAACAAGGACATGGCAAATCAGTTTAGCTCATTTTTTCTTAACAAAATTGGGAAAAAAGAGCTGAGCTGGATGCTATTCAATTACTTTCACCTTTGAATAATTCCAATGACAATAATACATTACCACTTGAATCACTCTTGGACCTTGCAAGTGTAAGCGACGAAATAGTGGCAAAGATAATTAGAAATTCGCCTGTTAAATCATGCAGTCTCGACCCGCTGCCTCATGTCCTGAAACATACGAAACATTTGGTGACTTTTATTACTAATATTGTTAATAAGTCGATTATTACAGGGACCTTCCCATCTTTAAACGTGCACTGGTAAGCCCATTGATAAAAAAGTCAACACTTGATGCACAAATTCTACGAAATTACAGACCAGTATCAAATTTGCGCTTCATATCCAAAATTCTAAAGAAAGTAATAGCAAAACAATTAACTGATCATATGAAACTCCATGCTTTATATGAGAAACACCAATCTGCTTATAGATGTTACCATAGCACAGAAACTGCACTGGTTAAAGTACAGAACGATCTACTGAGGGCAATAGATGATGGCAGTGGGGTGTTTCTTGTGCTCCTAGATTTATCAGCGGCATTCAATACCATTGACCACGACATTCTCTTGGATCGCCTTAAATCACACATTTGTTTGTCTGACAAGTCGCTTGAGTGGTTTTGCTCATATCTAAAAGATAGATTGCAGTGTATTGTTATTGATGGTGTTACGTCGGAGCCAGTCAATCTTAAATACGATGTACCACAGGGTTCCGTATTGGGTCCAATATTATTTACAATATACACCTCCCCAATTGGCGACATTGCACGAAAATATAATGTTGAAAAACATATATATGCTGATGACACTCAGCTCTCTATATATTTCACGCTGAAAGTTCCATCCTCCCAACTAGAAACTTTTATGATCCTCCAATCTTGTGTTTCCGAAATTAAAAGCTGGATGGCATATAAGTTAAAATTTAATGACGACAAATCGGAATTCTTAGTGGTGTGTGCTCCTTTGTCCCGTGACGAGATACGTGTTGAAATTTTGACAGTAGGAACATCTCTTGTTAAGGCGACTGTATCCGCATGGCATTTGGAAGTCCACATTGATCATGCATTAAAAATGGACGTTCATATTCAGAAACAATGCCAATCAATGATGGCTCAACTTAAAAACATTGCTGATATTTGGCGTTATTTAAAGCTGCCGAGAAACTAATCTACGCATTTGTTGGTTCAAGATTGGACTACTGTAACTCTCTTCTGGTTGGTATCCCTGACACATCTCTTGCTAAATTGCAGAGAGTCCAAAATATAGCAGCACGCATACTTACAGGCACTCGCAAGTATGATCATATGACACCTGTCCTCTATAAACTACACTGGCTGCCTGTCAAATATAGGATAGAGTATAAAATTATACTTATGACCTATCGAGCACTAAATGGGTTAGCACCACACATTACTTGCAACATTTGCTGCAGGTATATCAAACAGCAAGATCATTACGGTCATCAGGGGACCTAAAACTTGTGGTGCCTGTACCCGCCTCAGATCTTATGGGGACAGAGCATTTTCTGTGAAGGCTCCAAGTTTATGGAATTCACTCCCCCTGCATATGAGAACAATGTCATCGATGTCCACATTTAAGAAAGTGTTAAAAACACATGTTTTTCAAATGGCATTTGCCGATGTTTAGTTTTTTATATACATGTAATGTAAAGCGCATGTGATTGTCTGACAGATACATGGCGCTATAAAAATGATTTATTATTATTATTATTATTAGGTGGTAGGCCACATTTGTGCACATATAGGCCCAACTCGGCCAGAAGTAGCTCCTGGGCACACTACCTTTCGGTCACGCACGGAGGATCACCACAATACTGAATGATAAATCTTAGATTGAGAAGCTGGTCATCCATCTGAATACTGATTGCCGGCGAAAATGTAAACTTTACGTGTGACTATACATTTATATTTGGAATAGTGACATATAAGATACTATGTCATGAACCATACACGATTTATACAATGTTTATGTCATTTCAGCTTATAAATACAAATGATAAAAACACTTTGTAAACATTATAACTAAATTATGCAGTGTGCTGACAAAGTGAATAGCAACAATATACACATGTTTCTCTTTGAAAAAAAAACGAAATGCCGCGCTACTCACAATGAATTGGTGTTTATAAACTGTGAATTTATATTCAAAATTTTAATTAACGTTGAATTTCCAGTCAGGAAAAATATTGGTATATAATTATAATACAATTATTAAGCCATCAAGCTATTATACCCTGCACCGACTGTTATATATTTTTCTCGATGGATTCCACATCCTCATATTCTCTATAATGTATATCATAATATATATCTTTGAGCGTTCGAAGAAAATAAAACAAATTGCCGCCAAATCCAATAAAAAAATATTATTCATATATTGGAGCTATAGTAACGTACAATATCCAAATGATTTGGGTGTGATGAATCCATTTTTGATGTTAGTTTTGTATTTTAGAGATGATAACAAGGTCAAATTTGTTTTTGCATATTAGACGCTCAGATCGTATGTAGGCCTACACACACTGTCAAAACATAAATATGTACTATTGGTTATATCCCTAGTTCAAATTAACCAACAAAATGACAACACTCAAAAGGTAAATGCAAAATCAATTAAAATTTTCAGGGTCAGTTCAATTAGAATTACTAATCATTCAGAAGCAAATACGTCAATTTAATTTTATTGACCAACAATTGACCCACTTGCAACAATAAATCAATATAACTGCAAATCATATATATGCAGTTTGGGCCATAAAAATGTCAGCTCTGTTGTATATATAACAGCAATAAAAATCTGACAAGTAATCAGATAGGAATAATAACATCACTTTTATTATTACTTATTTAATGTATCTATGCCTCTTTTCAGGACAGGCATACATAATACAAATTATTCCATGTTAACACTGCTTCTTTTCATGGCAGACACACATAAATTAGTTGTTGATACACTTTGTCACGTCAAGTAAAGGTTTTAAACTGATTTGTTGCTCACTACAGCGAGATTGTAGCCGTTTTAGTTGCAAAATTAACATATTTTATTTTGCGAGATATTTGAATTATAGAATTGTTCAAAGTGGCCTAATTTCATGGATTCAATAACAATGTGGTGTGTTATGCACCGCATACAAATACAATGTATACGACGATATCCGTAGCTTAGTCTGCAAAACTATGTGAAAGTGATTAATGACCCGATTATTATGATTATCATAACATTCAGATTATGTTCCCCAGACAAGACATGAAAATCATTGCGAAAGTGTGCGGCATATCAAAGATACATAACAAACGTGAGTTGCAAACACAATTCTGACATTGCGATAATTAAAAGAAATGTCGCGAAATAAAAAGGAATTTTGCATTTGAATATTAAAACTCGAACAAGCTTGTTCTATGTTTAAGTTTGTAATTTATTACTCGACTTAATCATATTTGATTTAACCCGTAATCCCTCCAATTTATGTCTAGGCTTATAATTTTTATTTTTATTTTTTTGTGATTTACCACAATGTCATATTCATTTTATTTGATACGTACCTGTACATGTATTATTCACATCAAGTGTAGTAAGTAATAGTATATTTAAAATAGTGACCAGTCTGAGGAAAATAACAATAACTGGAGAAGGAGTTCCAAAACTCTGAGGCCCGGCTTTAGGCTGTATGAGGGCTATTGACAAAAAATCGGCTTAATATTTTGTAAACATAACTGTATTGGTTTTCCTAATGGGTCATAATCCCGAAATTCAAGTATATAATTAAGGAAAGAACCAAGGAGACAAGTTAAAATATATGTCTTCAACGTTCATTCTTTCCGTCATCATCGCAGGTGCTGGCCAACATCCATTCGATACTTGCCAGTGAATCGTGCTGCGTGTGTCTCTACGATACACACGCTGTACGCCTACCCACCCAATTTCGGTTCAATGTTAGGCCAGTGTCGCCTAAGTTCAATACCGACAAATTGTCTACGACGCTGGTACAACACTACTCAAACACTTGGTCTGCTGTATTCTTAGCGGCAGCACCCCAGCAAACACGTACCATTTACCCAATACTGTTTCAATGTTGGCCCAACGTCTTCGAAACAGGCCCGACATTGAAACAACATTGGGTGATTGTCCAGTGTTTGCTTGGACTGCTATGCGGGTGACGCTTTCCTCCTCCTGCGTCGCCAGAAAAGCCACTACCCAGATAACACAATACATTGGTCCATTGCTGCTGTAATGCTGGGCCACCGTCTGTGACGCTGGGCCAACATTATTTTAACCTTATCCCTGAAGCCCTAATCACGAATAAATCGTGAATATATACTGTTTTAGCACTATTTAAACACGCAACGGCACCCTTCTTTTCGAAAATTAGGACACAAACATTATTGCAATAAACTTAATAGGCTCCTAGCCTTCGGCCGGGCCTAATGAGTTAGTGAATATTGCTTCAGGTCACTTTTTACAAATTGTGGGGACATCGCGGGAAAAAGCTCGAATGCAGGACTATATCTTCTCATCGAATGACTCCAAAAATAAACTGATGGGTCATCAAGACCGAACAATAATACTAATCCCAACCTAAAAGTCCACGAATAGACCTGTCACACGCAGACATGTATATAGCTCACACACTGAAAAGAAGAGGAATTCTGAGACATGCCTCAGGAGCAGGCGATGTGCTCGCTAGCAAGATTGTGCTAATCATCAGCTGACCAAAATACACAGAATATTGAAAGTAAATTCTATGTTCATGACGTTTGTCTGACGTTTTTTTCAGACGTCCGTCGTAGTATGTGTTGTGCTTGCATTGGTGCACACGTACGTTAATCATTGATTCGTCGCTCTGCCTAATTTGTTAGAGCATGCTTTAAAGCAACGCACACATATCAGTAGACTCTCATCTAGCGGTCAGATCGTCAATGCGGTCAGACCTCCGTGACGGTTAGATTTTTTTCGGCACGAAGTTGTTCTCAGTCAAAGCCATATCAATGACGATCACAATATGACCGCCATTCGCTCATTCAGTGGCGCGCGCCAGCGTTGAGAAATGTCCATCAATCACGAGACGTTGAAACAAACTTGGGTGAATACTGGGCCACCGTCGGCGACGCTGGCCCAGTAATAACCCAGCATTGTTTCAACATTTCACTGGTTGGAGGATGAGATATCATGATCACACAATGATGAAATAGAATGTATACATTTGTTTTTTAACGCGGTAAATCATTCTATCATTATTTTTGATACTGTATGCCTACAGTATCTACCTACCGTGTGCGCATGTTTACAGCAATCATACCCAGTTAACCTGATATAACGATAAGGAATAAAGTCAAACTTATCTGAGCTATCGGCAACACTTTTAAACAACCAGGATACTTTAATATTAGTCGCACTGATGTCGCCGCGATAGTCAAAAGCCATGTTCCCTAACAAATTATCTTACCCACCAGCCCGATAGGCGATAGCTTGCTCTATCGAGCTCAGCGTCCTGCTATTTTAAATAGCTAGGTACGCTTCTCAAGGCCGGCCAATCAAGCCGCAATTACGGTCAAATAATTCTGCCCTATTTGAACGCATCAGCGGTAGTCTACTGTAAATACATGGTATTTGTCCGGCTCGAGTAGTCAGCAAGCCATTACAGCCTATCGTTTCAACCCATTGGCATCTCTTTGTTACAAACAAACTAACTTGCTGGCATCATCATTTGTATACTACTTAGTGTCACCAGAGAGGTTGACATCGATTTATATTAGTTAAAATAGCAAAAAGAGAGAATGGTGAAAAATTTATCAATTTGCAAGCTGTGCGACTATGTGTGACTGAGCCTTACAATGAGCTCCTCGCACAAACATGACCCACACTTTTCTAATGTATCCCAGGGGTGCATACAACAATAGAAGACAATAGGCGTCCTGAACGATTTTTGAGTCATTCACCCCGAGTGCCATCCAAATTCTGTACAATGGTTAATTCCTGTATCCCTATAGCATCTCAGTGTGTATCCCTTGTCTTATTTGTGTACCTGATTAATCCTGATAATGACTACACAAAATGCTAAACATTGGTCCTCATCTTGCGAGGACAAAAATAATGAGGGGCGCACTTATCTTATTTTCCATTGTCATGCGTGGGCTTTGCGTCCACGGTCTTGTATGGCCGACTGAGAGGTAAGTGAAAACCACTGTGTGGAGAAAATCCCCCCTGATCAAGTTACTCCACATCCTGACACCTCACACGTCCAAATCGAGTATACACACGCATTTCAGCCAGCTAAAAGCGTCTCCAGCCACACACGATATGTTTGTCCGATGTTGGTTTACTATCGGGCCATCGTTGCCGAGCCAGCATCACAAACGATGGACCATCATCGAACCAATAACGGTCAAGTGACTCATGTTTCCTGGGAAAATCAACAGATCCCTGATCATAACATACACTAGCTGAGTGGTTTGGTAATTTAGTTGAATAATAGCTCTTCAGTTTCTTCACAAAAACAGGGATCTATCTTAAAACTAGTGGTAGTTTGTTCTAGGAACACAGAGAATTTGGAACGAAACTATTTTTACAACTTTGCGTAGTACATTTGGGCACCGTAAGGCCTCTGGAACGTGTTCTTATGTTTCTAGCTGTTTGGGTGTGTCTTAAGAGTAAAACATTTAAATAATTAGGTGCTGTTTGTGTGACAATTTTATAAAAAAATGCGATTTTTAAAAAATATTTCTCCTTGTGAGTAAACGATCCAATCTGAACTCCACATACAGGACGGCTTTGAACTTCAATGGTCATTTCCACTGAAAACAAAAGGTGGTGCGGTTGGATCTATAGGCTATTTACGTGAACACCCCTTTAAAAAAATAACCACCCAATTGTATTCTAGAAAACTTCCGCTGTTAATAAATCAGCACAATAACACCTCAGTAACATAAGTAACATAATGGTGTCTTCACACATATGGATTTGAGACACGACTGACACAATATCTTGTCGTGCTAATTTGTGACACGAATAATCACAATATTCAGTGCGTGTGTTACGAGTTCATTTATGTGGGCCCAGTTTAGCCTATGTGCGCAAATGTGGCCTAAAACTTCATTTATTCATTCAGTACGAGTCATTAGCGAAATTTTACCTTCTTTGGTACGACTAGGTACGACTATGTCAGTCATGTGATGTGCATGCACTGCATGCGCATGATACGAATAAATACGACGAGTACGACTTACACGGACCTGTTAAACAGAAATAAACAGAAAGAGAGGTAAGCAGGTAAGGATGTTGCTATTTATTTGTGTTTATCATTAGATGGGCTCCGTTAATCATTATGATAAACACGCATTCGGGACGACATATCGTGCAACATGTGACGTAGCCTATTTATGGAGACATTTAGAAAACAGCAGTAATTCGTCATGTAGTCAGAGGAGAACACGTCATTAATCTTTGGCTGCGGCCATTCTTGTCAACAACGAGTTAGATTTAAAAGAAAGGCAACACAAAGAAAAAAATAGACCTGCGTCAGCCAGCATCTGGTTGCTGCGGAGACTTAAATACTATTATTACGCAAATCGTCTCCGTAATTTACACAGATAAGGTCTATCAATGTACATAAATTAAATGTGTACTACTTCAGACTGATATGGTTAGCTAATATCTATATGTTTATATCGGTTACATAGGTAGCTAATGTATAATTTATCTAGTTTTTAAATTTATATTCTAAATATTTTTTTTTGGTGAGTATAATGCCGACAAAAACATTGCACGACTTTTAACGCGACTATAAATGGGACCAATCTTATATCTTTGTGTTTAAGATGAATAAAATGTCGCCACACAAATACAATGAACATTTTAAGTGTAGTTATCTTGTATAAAATTAGGTTGATATTAAATGTAGCTATTATCAGAATATATAATCATTTCCATAATGATATTACTCTTGTTTACGTATCATTTAATGTAGAAGAAAATCACATATTAAAAAAAACATAATTTGTATTTCCCCATGACATCACGGTAAGATATGCTACTCGTCATATAATGGGTGAAACAACAAGTTATATATGTTCACCTAGTATACATATCATATTCCCTTAGATTTAAAAATATAATTATCTTTAATTAAGTGCCTCATTGGTCAGAACAGCAGCAGAAATGACATTTTGGATAAATTGTAGTAGGCAGACCATGGTTTGAAATATCTGTCGATAGAGAGTAGCGCAGTACCATGTGTTATTGCTAGCTGAGAAATGCAGGTGCAATTCGCAACCCATCACGAACAAAATAAAACTGGCTTGATTTCAAGATAAATTCCATCCAATTTAATTATATGAAGTTGGATCTCAAAGGATATTCCATGAATTCGTTGAGCTGTTTCCTTGCCAAGAATATTATTCTAATAGTTCAATGGCTAAATGTCTGGAGTTTGTCTGTTATCAACAATAGGTAACAAGTAGGAACAAGTATTTATTGCTGATGGTTCACGAGAGGAACAGAAGACAGAAGAGCCAGGAAAGCGCTGATGCACTGTAATACATTAGAGTGCATATCATAATACTATTTACAAGTTTAATGATTTATACCAGTGAAGTGAAGTATGTTATTCGTCATGCTAAGAAAACTTTAAAACTTTGAGATAATCACTTTTACGAAGAAGTTTAACTTAAGTACCTTATTATAATCGTTTCGTTTGAACAATTCTTCGAGTTGAATAGCCGAAGGTCTTTACCAGAACTTGTCATTTATGTACTGCTTACGCTCTTCCTTAAATAAAGGGCAGCATAGCAGATAGTGGTATTCATCACCGATGTCGTTGCAATGGAGGTATAACGCGCTGAGTTTGAGCTCGACAATCGGTTTCGATTGATAAAGGGTGATTGCGGAACTAGGAGTTATCATTAAGATTCTATTAAATAAAGGTAGATCATTGGATAATTTTATTGAGATGATCCGATGATTCGGGTAAAGATTGATTCGTCCAGATCCCGGATAATCCATCATATCTAGTATATTTTCAACATAATAAATCCAAGTAAAATAAAACAAATGACACACGCCAAGTCTATATATTAGAGAGTAAAGCATTTTAGACAGTTTATTTTCCAAACTTGTAATCAGTCTCGTACAGTAGAGGATCATTTACCATTTATTATATATATGAAACGGCGCTTCACGCAACTCTCCATATACCATATTGGAGCATGTAGATATTTTATTAACATGTAGAATATATTTTAAATATATTACTTTCAATTTATTTACAATGTTACAATTTACACATCCCCACACTTCACCTCTATAGGGGACAACAAATTTATAAGGGTGTCAAATAAATTTAACGCAATATATAGAGGTAGAGATAAAGATTTAATTCGTTTCAGTAGATTAAAGATTGCCCTACATAAACAGAGATATATCCTGAGCGATCTAATAATAAACTTTTCTCAACGGTTTCTATAGTATAGTATTTTCCCGTAGATTTCAATTCTGTCGGATACCATTTTTTTTTTTCATATTTAATTAGCTAATGTGCATATTTCCAAAATGGCCGCCGAAAAAAGTAATCGGCTATCAATGCTGTTCCGGCAATCAGAGAAAAATGTTTTTAGCTATAAATTTGAGTTTTGAGATCCCATAATTTAATTTTGGCGACCGATATATTTTTTGGGTCATTGGAAGGCCATATGTGACATTTCCATTATAATACAATATGCCATCCTCACGTCTTAGCAAAAAAATAGTTTTTCTACATTATGGTTGAATCATGCTTTGTTTAGCGGAGTATTTAAACATTCAGTAAAGATAAGACTAAACGATCAGTTTATACAAAAATAGCACAAAACTATGTCACAAGGAGGAAAATTAACAGTTTATCGTATCATTAAAACATTTTTTTGCCTTTGAAAATTATTTAAATGGATTACCATACCTAATGAGGAAATATTTCTCAAAGTTTAGATGTCGAAATCATCTCTTACACATGAGGCCCGTCTACAGTCACAAGTCCTTCGTGATATGCGTATAAGCAGAAATAGACAATAAATCTCTTTATCTATTTCTGGTAAAAGGTAATTTTGTGAAACAGATATAGGTCATGAATTTCATTATTTACTTTGTTGTCCTAATTTTAAAGCAGAACGTAAAAACTGTATTATTTCAAAATAAATATAAGCCCTTCAACGTTTTAATTACATGCACTTTTAAAAAACGACTAATGACGAAAACCCTTACGAAATTGGCTATGTTTGTCAAATAAAAAATATGTAAATTTTAAAATTGCAGAATGTGAATATTGTATATACTTTGTCATCTGCCTTTCTGGCAACTCTATATTGTCTTCCACTAAATAATTTAATGTACCACGACACGAGTTTTCTGTGTTGAAAATAAATGCAATAATTGGACATTAACCATGATAACGGTATAAAAAGAAAAAAATAAGTTACACTGAAGAGAAGTGTATTAAAAAAAAAAAAAATAGCGATTATTTTTACGAAAAAAGAATAAGTAAAGATAACAAGGTTATGCAAAAAGCAACAAAACGATTGTTTGATACAATTTCATAACTTTGTTGAACGAATGCATTGAAATAATTCAAAAAATTCTCATTCACAAGATGTATTTGTTTCAATTCTCCATTAGTGTTTATTTCCATGTAGTTTTTTTTATCCATTAAGATCGCATAAAATACATCATATCCATTTCTTCATGAATATATCGTCGCCTCATATAACTGGCATGTTTGATTTACGGTTTCTCTTTGGCCTTACATCCGTTTCTCTCAAGATGATCAAGACGAGTGGAAATACAGGAGAGATAAATGAAATGAATCGGGCTTTAGGCCACCTTTGTGCACATATAGGCTAAACTGGGCCAGGAGAACCTCCTGAGGATGGTGAGATGATTGAGATGACACTGTCCTCCAGACACAGGATTCGAAATTCGAGCCCTGGCGGTCTGAGGCCGAGCACGCTACCTCTCGGTCACGGAGGCTCCCCACAATACTAACTTTCACACGTGGATGGGGAAGAAACAATTTTGTTTCTTTCAAACCGCCGAGACCGGGAACCGAACCCCGGACTCTGGCGTGAAAGGCAGCGGTGCTAACCACTACCCTAGGGCCCCCGCCCAATACAGGAGAGACGTCATGCAATCGTATAGCCATGGTGTTAACCATTAAAACGCGGGATATTTTTGTAAAAAACATGGAGACCAAAGTGTTTTTTTGATTTTAAAATAAACATAAATGTCTGCGTTAGCTCTTTCCACTTCACTTGAATACCTGAGTTATGGGTATACGGCCATTATGACTATTTTTTACTCTTCCAGTGCAGTGATCGACTTAAGACGTTAGAATATGACGTTTTACAGACGTCAGATTGTGCCGTCTAACGTCCACTCCCCGCGCTGTAAGGGGTAAAAATCATCTAGCCATGGCTCTGCATACCTATAATGATATGGTAAAAGAAAATGCTCTTTCTTTGCAATACACAATCACTGAACCAGATTAAATATTGGCCGTTTTGTGCAATAAAATAGTGGTGTATTATATATATTGTAAAATAAAGTGGTTTTAGTCTTCTCATTGTTGACGGTCAACTACAATGCATAATTTTTAATTAAATGGTATTTGTCTGTCATTGTGCCATGTGCTAGCAACAACTGTAAATTGTGACTTCGCGTGATGAATTTTTACAAACAGTGTTTATATTTATCAATGAATAGATATTTTCTGTTAACATCAGAAACCCATGTTTGTACTCTAAGCATGCCAACTTCACAAAAGTACATAGCATGGCAAAGGCAAATATATCAGGCTTGTTTCCAATAAAACATATATTATTAGAACATACGCATTATATAGATTATCAGCCTTTGGTGATACACGTATTGAAGAATATACAGATATAATTTATACGGTATGCTCATTCCTCCTGTACAGCTAGGTACTGTATATTGCAAACGTTTGGGTAAAATTCATCACTTTATCAACATTTATATATGTGCCAAGGAAAATAACTACCGTAACAAAATTATAAATATCCAAAGAAAAATGTCATACATTCCGCTAACCCTTTTGTAAAACAGACTAAAAAGATACATCTGGGAAGGGCTAGTGAACAATTGATACATGAATTTGTTTATCATTGATAAAGATGGGGTCCTGGTGTAGTGTTGAACCGTCTGTCTGTGCTCTGGTATTCAGGTTCCAAAGAAATAAAAGGAACGTTTCTTTTTCGTCCACTCGCAATAATTTAGTATAGTGGACAAGCACGATACCGAGACGTAGCGGGCTCAGTCTCAAACTACGTCTGGGAAATGTAGAAGTCCCTGGAGTGGATGATAATATATTTAAATTACTCTAGACATATCTTGTTTACTGCATACACGGACATGCTACAATATTGGCCTCTTTTGTAGGCAGGGCCGGTATTCTTTTACAATTGAGTTACGATATATTGTAATTTGTAGGAGAATACGGGCACTGTTGGATAAATTCAACGCATCTAACTGATAAAAAAGTTTGCAGTGGCACAATAAATGTTGGATCGCTCTTTGGTAGACTGATACTGACACATTCTATACACATCGGTATTGAAGATTCTGTAACTTATGATTGCGGGTGAAATTAGCAAACAGAGAAGATAACAAGATAAGTTACGGGAAAAAAATTAACATGATTAGGGGTTTTGTTAAGTTAAAAAAAATCCGAGAAAAACTCGGAAGTGGATGAGTGGGACAAGCCCCAACCCGGATTTTTTTTTTGTTTTTTTTTTGTTTTTATGTTTCCAATTGTTAAAAAAAAAATGTCATAGACGGGTGGGTGGGTGTTGCTTGACCATTCCGAGTTTTTCTCGGGTTTTTGGATTTTTTTAAACTTGACAAGACTCCTCAATGTGGCATTAAATTACGAAACTTTTTTTACTTACATAATTAAATACAACATTTTGGGAAATAAAAAACTGAATAAATTACTAAGATCACATTTTAAATTATAGAATGGTAAGGTCTATACAAATTTGTAAAAACAACATGACGTTCTTATCAAACACTGTATTTTAGTGCGACGAAGACGAGACACGTGTGACTGAATTTTCATAGGAGCTCATGCGGTTAGAAAATGTTAATGTCCGCCAAAAACAATTCTTTGGGTGTCCCAATATGGTCTAAATATTTTAAAAGCGTGACTCCATACACTGGTTATCGGTCAATATACACTGGGTGCCTTCAGCATGTTAAGCGAGAGTTCCAACCTGGAAACAGTTTTAATATACAAAATATTATATTAATCATACCTAAATATTTTGTTTACTTCAATTACGAATAAAACACCTCTTCTAAATATAAACGAACGTGTAGTGCAGTACGGGAGCACTTATTGAGCACATGACAACATTTATTCCCGGCGGATTACATTTCCTCACGTTGCTAGTCGGCAAAGCCAGCTGCAGTTACCATGGTTACTGTAATTGAGCTTGCACGTCAGAATAGGCCTACACATCTCACTGAGCAGGTCCGGATACAGGGTTGATTCGTCACCGCCTTCTGTATTAATCCCCATCCTGCTGAATTTTCTGCTGCTATTAACCTTTCATTTGACGTTAAAAACGTATTTTCATGAAAAGTAAACATATCTAAAATGTAACTATTTGACTGACGCTTAAACCGGTAAATTAAATCAACTAATTGTGCACCCACTTAAAGTTGTGTCTCGCTACCGCGATCCACAACTTCAATGGGTGAAAAATACTCATATTTGTTTATTATGAGATCTATAAATTTGCGAATAAAAGTGTTGAAACACACATTTCGTTTCCAATGACTGCAATTCAAACAGCGAATAAAACAGATTTAAACGACTATAGTGGCACTTAGCCGTTTAAGTGGTATCCATGGTTACCCATGTTTGTCAGCATATTTGTTAACGTACATCACAAACTATTATTATTGATTTCATTGACATCTTATTTTATTTGAAACTTTTGAGTTTGAAAAGATTTAGGGCCTTTATATATACTGTGCTGACGAGACAAAGATTGAAAAAAAAATTATGAACACGAAGAAATTGAGAAAGCTTTGGGAACCCGCACATCAATTTTCAATGCCTTCCAGCATGATATACCCTTTACATTGTGATATTCTGAAAATTCAGATATCTAAGAATGTCTAGACATTATTGACCTCTTTTTTTGCTCAGATAAACAATTTGTTTCAAACATTGAATCAAAGGCTCAGGTTGGATGGATCATTATCGTCAACATCGGTCCAACACTTAGCCAAGTAGATATTTAACACGATATCATCAAGTGTGGTGGTATTTGTTCTAAATATGAGCTTGATTAATTCGAGAAGCTAACTAGATTAAATTTCAGAATTCCATTAGACCTGCATATTACTTGGAAAACTGTAGGCTGTACTGGTCAGAAAATCGTGACAGATATAATTATACTGATTGAAGGCTAGACTGGTTTTATCATGTTTTTTACGTATGTCTGAGGGCAACACAGACTCCACATATCCGTTTGTTAACATATATAGGGCCTTATCGGACCGATACCTTTCATGTCAACATGTTTATCCTATTAGTCAGCCTTTATCGATCTGAGACACAAGTTAATTTGTCAGATACCGGGCTGTTTTGTAACCATAGACACATTCAGCGTCAGTTCAACGTTACAAAAATTGGTTCAGCATATTGCATGCTCGTGACAGACTCCCAAATCCCTATTTTACATTAAATTACAATTTGGTAATCACTTGACTTGTGAAGAGGGCTGGTGGATTTAAATAGTGTGTGTATTTTAATATTTTATAAGTAATGAGGTTTAGCAGTTTGCCTTATTGTATTTGAGTTATGAGGTTGGGAATCATCCTGACTTTTAACGTCCGAATTGACTGCCGGTAATCATTCTATTTGTGATGATGTAACCATTATTGTGTGTAGGTAAATATTTTCTTTATATGTTGATTGCTTTTAGTGACGTGCATAGACTGTACAATGCCCAGCCTTACAAATCACTCTGATAGTCTAGTGGAAAAAATTCAAAATGTGGTGCACTTTTTGTTACCACAGGTCAACCACTTTTTTAAGACCCATCAATACCAATGGACTCAGAAAAATGCGATTTCTATTGCCAGAAGTTTATGTTTTAATTGATTATTATGCAAATTATGCAGGCATTGCCCCAAAACAAGATTTCTTCAATAACTTTAAAACTAATTGTCATAGACACATTTATATGGTGTCTATTCCCACATTTTCATTGTCAAGGATTATTATACAATCATGTAAATGAAAGCATAAAATGTGAAAAATAATTAATTATAATACTAATTAGCCAACCATAATGCCGGAAATTCATCTTCCAGCGATAACTTTGAAACCAATTGACATAGCTACGTATATACATAGATAAGTGTATGTTTGGAACTGAGTGTTGCTTATATTAATCAATGTCTTACATTTTGTTACATGAAAGAATATAGCAGTCATTTTCTAAATATGTGTGTATTTAACCCGGGTTGAAATCTAGGCATGAAAAAATAGGCTTTGCTCAGCATCCCAATATATAATTTGCTATCCACTTTTACAAAATTTAGGTGTGCTCAGCTCACATCTGTTTAATATCATTCGATATCTGGTGACCTTCACCACCTTCGAATTAACAAAACAAAAATGGCCACCAAAATGTAGAGAAAACACGTTTTTAAAGTTTTTTTGACATAAAAGCACAATTTATCGATGGCTTCTGCAAGATTTGTATTAGAAAAAAAATATTCTAGTGTCTTTAGAAAATAATTATTTTTATTTGACCTTCAAATCCAAGACGTCCGCCTCTTTTATATGTTTACTGCTACTATAATTTGACTGCTGAACATGCTAACGATAATATGATTTATTTACTGTAACGTAATGGACCAGTAATAAACAATACTGACGAGTACATTAAAAAAAAACAAGGCCGCGACATTTACCTAAAAATGAACAAAAAACTAATGGTCTTAAAAATATAAATGCCACTACTTTTTGGGGTTTGTTGCTTAGGCCTGATTGATTATTTTTGCATGACTGGGGGTCAATACAATCATTGCTGCTTTTTACTTTTCATCGTCTGACCTATATTTTATCGTAAAATTAAAGATGACCGTCATTTAACATATTTACAATCAAAATCATGTCCTTTGAAATATTGAGTAAATCAAAGCATACCAGAGTATAATGTGCTAAAACATAGTTTCGGATGTCTTGTAACCTAATCATTCGCATTACATAGTCTACTTTTTTTGGTTTTCATAAAAAAATGTGTTTTATTACATTATAATTCAGATTCATCAAAACGCTTCCATTTGTGTACTGGCGGTAAACATTCTGTATTTGAAGGTCAAATATAGGTCATTTTGATAGAAACAAATAATACATACATTTCTTACCTCTGAATCACGCACAAAACAAAAATTGGGTATTTATGTGCACCAAAAAAATTGAAAAAATGTAATTTAAATTATACAAAAACAAGTGGGTAGAAAATTCGACACTTAAATACCGAGCACAGTCCAATGTTTCTTATTTCATCTCAAGATAAATACACACATTTTCACGAAAGGTTGCAATATAATCTTCCATAACATGACACTAATAAATCTAAATACCACTCAGTTTCAATCATATACATGTCTGGGTTCAGAACACATAGGTCAGATATAGATATGACCAATAATTATTTTGTATCAAGCCGTTTCAATTGACCATGCTGACTAGTTTTTTTTGTAGATTCTTATAATTTTGTAGAAACAACTATATTTCAACGCCTGTAGAGACATGACTATTTAATCAACGGCAACGCGGAGTACAACATCAGAACATAATTTTGATTATATGTTGATTGGTGAATTATAACAACAACGACAGACGCCTACGTAACCCAACCCCCTACATATAGACAGGTTTGTGGGTACCCCGATATAAGAATTTTGAAAATATGAAAAACACATGATGTGACAAGGGAAACCACGTTTTTCTTAAATCTGACACCCTAATAGACAATAAAATAAATGGCTTCTACATAATAAAAAAGTGTTACCCTTAAACCTACTTCTAGAGCACTTTTCAGATTCTGCCACCAGGCTATGAATACATTTACAAAATGTGTGCGAGTGTTGGTGACAGTGCGGCCCAGCAAACACGAGGGGTTCAGTCAATGTCGGCTCAATGTGTCTCACAGTCTACGACGTTGGCGCAACACCTAATATACCTGACTGACTATGTTAAAATTATAATTGCCAATATTTTACTACTCAGGCATTTGCTGGACATGAAGTATAACCAGAAATGCATAACAAGAAATGTATAACTCCGGCCTGTTGATTTTAGACAGTAAGTTCACCAAATTGCATGAAACTCAAAAACTATTTCACCTATAACTTGGTTTTGGTGTCATCAGAAAAAGAGATAATTTATCTTTTAATTGCGGCTTTTATATATTCTAGCCATTTTACAACAAAACTCACATAATTATATCTTTTATTTTATATTGTTTTTGCAGTTATCATGTTATGATAATTATTAATGCGACAGAAAACATTTCGTTTTTTATGAATAACGCTTTCTCCATCTCAGACAGGAGGGCATACTCTTGGGGCCTAGACAGGCATCATTTCCAACTGTTGTCCGCAGCCTATTAGTCTGACATTGCCCGTGGGTGTCAGTCCATAGCCCGTGGGTAGCTGGGGCCAGGCACCCGGCTTTCACTGTTCAAGTTTGAGTATGACACCTCTATCATGTGCTCCAATACAAACACCAAACATCTTTTGGTTCAATTTGAACCACCACCTACAACACTGAGCCATTCAAGGAACATAGATTCAATGATTTCCATGCTAACAATCATAACTAATCGTGGTACATTGTTAGGCCAGCGTCAACGACGCTGACCTAATAATGTTTCATGCCTGTTCATCCGTAAATATTTGATATTGTGAGGACCGGGTCCGAGAGGACCGCAAGGGTTCGCATTTCGAATCCTATGCTATGTCTGGAGGTCAGTGATCAAGAGGTTTTCCTAGCCCAGTTTAGTGGATAACTCTGAGTGGTGATCTGTTGCAGTTTGTATGTATGGATAAACAGGTGAACAAATTGAAACTGGTACTAGAACATTCATGTTTATCTCTTACAAAACATCAATCGATGATAAAAAATCTGTATGCTGTTTTTTTAGAAAGCAATCTTATTGAGTTGCCATTGTCTATTTTTTCATCACACCCAAGCACTGTATGACCTTTCAGCAATGATATTTCTAACTAATGTAGGGCTACATTTGGTGATTAGATGATGTCTGGGTGCAGTGGTGGTGAGTCAGAGCCGGATATTCAACGTGTCCGCTGGAAGGATAAAGGGTAGCCTTGTCATTTTTCTGAAGTTGATCTATTAGTTGATCACGTCGTATAATATAGACCTCCTATGTTGCTTTTAAGTTATCAGTTTATAGTGTCTATGTATTGTGGATTAAACTATTGGGTTTCTACTATTTTTCAAATGACTTTTTATCAATTTTACAAAGTCAAAGAATCACCAGTGTTTAAGTAATTTAATATGTTTTGAAGTGTGAATATGTATTTTGTGATTGTGGTTTTTAAAAAGGGGAATAGGAAGCCGCAACACGCCTATGTGATACAACCCCCCCCCCCCCCGCCCCCAAGGAGTGTGACTGAAAACTCAATAAAAGATTAGCTTACCAAACTATACCCACTAAGAATACAAGTATACGTCTCTGACATCTACCTTCACGCACAAGCATTCAACTGGAAAATAAAATACAAATTAAAACGAAGCTGAAATAGGAATACGGAGGAATTGTTTTAATGATCTAAAATTCACCAAGCGATGGCTTGAATTTGGCTATCAGATACACCCTGAGATGTCGCAGCAGCCTCCGTTCTAATATCCTAAAAGAATGAATGAATGAGTACCTGGGCGACACCCTGCTCCTTGCACACACAATTTGTTATGACTTATCGATCCGGACACTGAAATAACGGACCTGCCCACTGACCCTCCCGCGGCTAGGTAGTCGCGCATAAATTTAAGAGAACACAGCTTGCAAGAGTATTTTTTTCAAAACTAATGTAGCCGGTCGTTCACTATGTTTAAATTTACTAATAATTAGGCCAAGAGTATTAGGGTATATATGAGTGAAAGGTGGGACAAATTCATAACAAGTTAAAAAATTTAGAAAATGTTCAGAAAACTATCCCTCACAGAATACTAAAAGTTTCCAGAAATCCACCCTGGGCCTTTTGAGAAATACAAGATGGCGTCCAAGCTGTCCGCCAATTTCACTATTTGACATATCTTAGGTTAAAATCATCTTAGAAATGTAAATAAAGAGTCTAAATATAAGTTTTAAGAATTTAATTTTGCATTTCTAGTATTTAGGTAAAAAGTTATTTATTGCTTACATTAAACCAAAGCAATAACAGCATTTGTTGATTTGAACAAACAACCACTCGTACCCCTAAAAAATTCGAACCAAAGTTTTCCAGTGCTTTTTTTACTCATGCGATGTACTTACACCAAATCTGACTAACGGAAATGTCTTAAATCCAAGATGGCTGCCAATGACCCTAAAAGAAGGAAATTGATATGAATAATTTTTATAGTGGATAACTGTTGTTTTATGTCTACTCAAAAGTATCAAGTGTGGTGAAATTCACTGGTACAATGCCCTGGTATCCGAGTTATAACCATACTACAAGCTACAAGTGTTTGTATAGTGATGTAGGTAAAACTTGCACAAAATTCTTGGATATATAACACTTATTCCGACATTTATTAATGCAATTTAAACTAATATTTTTAACTCATTACCAAAATGGAGTAATGGTCCATATTGCAGGAAATTGATTTGATGTTCTTTTCGAAAAGAACTGTTCGCCCTTTTCAAAAAGATATATTTAAGATCCTACGTGTCACAGGGTCGAATATCCACTGTTATAGAAAGGAACCCAATACATGCTCAATTCTTGGTTTACCTCCACTCCCAACCCAACTTTTAAATTTTCGAAGAGGAGGTGAAGAGCATATACATGTATATGCCACAAATTGGAGCACGCATAATACCTTGTTAAGGTGTGATTGTACTGGATAATCTAATTTTGGTAGGTTTCCAATGAATACTGTTTTGGTACTTGTATTGCACAAGGTGAAAAAAATCGATTTAACTTTTTAGAAGTGTCATTTTAAACGAGGAATTACAAAGAATAACAAATGGAGAGGCTCTAAAAGGGGGTGAAGAGGCAGTAACGGGCATATGTAGAGGCGTTGAAGGCGACGAATAGGCGTTAACCCTCGACTTGGTGTGTTAATAGGTCGTGGAGAGGCATTAAAGGGCGACGAGGAAGCGGTAAAGAGTGACGCAGATGCGTTCAAAAGTGATTGGGTGTGTTAAAGGGCGACGTAAAGAACAATAAAGGGGATGAGAAGGCGTTGATTTTCTGGGCAAGATCAAATTAAAACCACAATTTTGATCTTGGAATTTACTTTTTGATATTTAGGATGTCCTTGTAATCACCAAATTAATCACCACAGATCAATTCAAAATCACAATAAAAAAATATTACACTTGCTGCTATTTGTATTCATTGAAAATAATATATTAGAAGTATAAAATTTTAGAAATTTGCCCTTAAAATTGACCTTTTGACACATTGAATCACAAAGATAATACCATAAATGAATTTTCCAGTCGAAATCACATCAAAATTAGGTATTACAGTCATGTTCCTAGTTTTATTTGGTAAAAATGTTATTTTCGACTACTTGTCCTTGAAATTGACATTGTGACATTTAAGATGACCCTAAATCATGAAAGTAATACAAGAAATGGATATTTAAGTCATAATTTAAGTGTTGAAATATTGTTGAAATCCTCGCCCCAAAAATATACATGTATATTTAGACACATTAATGACAAAATGTCCAGGGTGGATTCTTGAGGATTTTTTATATGTTGGAGGGGGTAGTTTTTTGAACATTTCTTGAAATTTTCATCTTGTTTTGAATTTGTTTAGGTACGAAACCTCATACTCTTGGCCTATTTGCAGTCTTCACGGAGTATTTCAAGTCGTGTGCAAAGTAGTCTTCTCATTGCACAGTGTCGTTACAAAGTTGTTGTTGTCGGTTGCCAGTCGTTTAATATCAATGATAAAACTCAATTTATCACTTTGCTGACAAATTTTGCTAATGAGTCCCTTTTATGCTATCTGAAATCAGTCCTGATGTAGTATATTACTATTTTTCTGATTCTCTTGTTCTTGTTTAGCAGACGCTGTGTAATTTAGCAAAGACCACAGAACAGACCGAAGTGCGACATCGAAGCAATCTATGAACAAGATGTGGCGCCGAGTGAAATCGATATGAGCAAATTTACGACAATTTACGAATGAGATACTGATTCCGACTTCAGACTAAAATAAGACGGATAACAGAACGCTGTAATGAGTAATCATGTCCCAGGCAGAATACGATGAAATTATTGGTCATACGAATAACTACGATCAATTGTTACAATTTTGTACACGAATCACCCACGAATACTCTATACAGGAATGAAGTACCAGTACAAACTGGATACTAATACGATGAACTACAACGAATTACCAGGAATGGAATTACGATTTGTCCAATACAAGTATATACCAACAGTTCAGATTTGCCATTTTTTGTTATAAAAGAGCTTTTCTGATGGCGGTACTCATTTGCTAACAGCATAGGAAACGTCCCATTCGTGAATCAATACACGGACGCTAAATTAGCCACGAACGAGTCCACGAATACCCCAGGAACATTCTGCGATCAAGACGAATAAAATCCGACCAATACCCTAATTACAACGATTCAATGTGTGTGATACACGACGTACGCATGTATCACACACTTTATAACGCCTGTCAGCGATTCCTAGCGAGAAACAAATCAGCAGAATCCGTCAAACATGTTACCATGTGAATATATAAATGCCCGACAAAAACACGTAAACGTTAAAAAAATAATTATTATATATCTATCTATCTCTAAAAAGGCGCTTAGGTGACCACACCCATTCCAACCTTTAGCAACGTGCTTACTATTTTTATCTCCAGGCTGCTAATAGTACTCATAATCGTTTTAATGAACTTTACCATGCAAAAGCCGCGTCTACCAAACAGTCGCAAATGTGAGTAATATAGGGTCAACGACTGACCTGGTAATACATTTTCCCGTTGAGATGTAGTTCATCAAGTGATGAACGTTGAGCACGAACATTCTTGAACATTCATCAATAGTTCATCAAGCCAGTTCATCAACTGTGTTCATGAACTGTTCATCCAAAACAGTTCATGACAAATCATGAATATGAATGAACACTTGATGCACTAATGTGGTTCATGATTCATGAAGTGCATATGCAGAGTTTCATGAACGGTCAGCATTTTTTTGAACTTAGTAGAACTTGATATGTCTGATAATTCGGTTCATGGCTGGTTCATGAAAGTTTATGAGGGAGAGTTTCATGAACTGTTATGGATTGATATGAGCTTAAAGCTTAATTTTTTCACGGTTTGTTCATGAAAGTTCACGATACTGTGATGAATGACAGCCTAATTACTTGGCGAGTATGGTGTCAGCTACGCAATGGCTAATTAACTAATTAATTATCAAATTGAGACTTTTTAGTTAGATTGTCAACCACAAGGAACTCCTGGTTGACAGTTCATTAATTTCATGAATGTCTCAATTGCTGTTCAGGAAAATTCATGACAACTTCATGAACACATTTAATGAACGTTCATGACTGTTCATTAACTATCTCGTTTATGCTTTGTTTGAGTTTATGGTCGTTTATGAATTAGCCCTGATTTATACTGAGTACATGACCGTTCATGAGCAACCCATGATTAGGAGCAAAGTGAGAGTTCATGAACAGAATAAGTTCATGAAGTGATGCATAAACTCATGAAAGTGTCTTTTGTTGTTCCAAAATATTCATAAACCGTTCATGAACACGTTGATGAACGTTCATGAACGTGCATAATTTTTTGTTCACGAACATTCATGAACTATTCATGAATATTCAGGAACAGTGCATGATCATCTCACCGAGGAGTGGACTATTGAATGAATCATTGGATACATGTGTAGTACCAAGCGACAGCTTACATTTGTACGGAAGCTCATTGGAATTACGCTTAGTTCATAAAAAGAAGAGATTATCATTTGTTAAATTAACAATGTTTTTAGCTAACGTTTTATTTAACTTATATTAAATGCAAAATACTGAATAGTCTTGTTCCGCTTTTTGCGAAAACAACACTCTTGAGGATTCTTTCGTTGTGTTGAAAAGTAGTGAAAAAAAAACTTTTTTGTTGACGGCGTGTCTGATTATTCTGATGTCAGACAACAACATTTATTATTTTCTGTCTGATGGGAATCTGTGTCTGTGACGAAATGTGGTGCAATTGTTATTATCTTGAATAATATTGAGCATGAATGATTAAAATTTTGAGTTTTGGTTTTATTTCTGGGTGAATATGAGACAAAAACCGAGAAACCGCATTTGTCATACATGTGGGACCTGTTGATGAAACAAAGGAGTTTATTTCTAAATTTATTTTGCACTTTAAAGCGCAATTACAAAAGTGCACTTAAAAATAGGATTCTAAGTAGCTACGTTTGCTTATGATCCATTTAAACCAACGTAACATCAAGACTGGAAACTGAATTGTCCGGGTGTGCGATAATAGGTGGCTTTCTCACTTGTAATGTAAGCTATTCATTTGGGACATTATTAAAAATCTTACTTACCGTATGCTATTAATACTGGTAATTAGGTCAGAAGTTTTTAGCACATATCTGTAGTTAATTCAGAACTACATATTGTGACGCAACTGTTTACTTGGAAGTTTTTGTTGTATTTTCTCACCTGTTTTGCTGATGATTTGAAATAGGCCCATATGCAACCCAAAGACCAGGCTTAAGATCATGCCACATTAATGTACATACAGACTGACAATCATTATTATTTCAAAAGTGTGTTGTAGATATATGATATAAACTGTTAGTTAGTATTTAGTCAAAATTGTTACACATTCATGTAAAAGCTATGTAGTAAAAATGGTGAAATTGATACATTTCGTGTAAACGCCTTGTCAAACAATTCTGAAAATATCAAAGTGTTGAAGTAAATTAATCCCGGGTGTTTAACATGTTTAAGAAATCATGATTTTTCTATTTACCAAATACAGCAAATACATAACATTACATAGAATAAACATTTATTTCATAAACGTTTTGATGCGTTCAAAAGTGATTGGGTGTGTTAAAGGGCGACGTAAAGAACAATAAAGGGGATGAGAAGGCGTTGATTTTCTGGGCAAGATCAAATTAAAACCACAATTTTGATCTTGGAATTTACTTTTTGATATTTAGGATGTCCTTGTAATCACCAAATTAATCACCACAGATCAATTCAAAATCACAATAAAAAAATATTACACTTGCTGCTATTTGTATTCATTGAAAATAATATATTAGAAGTATAAAATTTTAGAAATTTGCCCTTAAAATTGACCTTTTGACACATTGAATCACAAAGATAATACCATAAATGAATTTTCCTTTCGAAATCACATCAAAATTAGGTATTACAGTCATGTTCCTAGTTTTATTTGGTAAAAATGTTATTTTCGACTACTTGTCCTTGAAATTGACATTGTGACATTTAAGATGACCCTAAATCATGAAAGTAATACAAGAAATGGATATTTAAGTCATAATTTAAGTGTTGAAATATTGTTGAAATCCTCGCCCCAAAAATATACATGTATATTTAGACACATTAATGACAAAATGTCCAGGGAGGATTCTTGAGGATTTTTTATATGTTGGAGGGGGTAGTTTTTTGAACATTTCTTGAAATTTTCATCTTGTTATGAATTTGTTTAGGTACGAAACCTCATACTCTTGGCCTATTTGCAGTCTTCACGGAGTATTTCAAGTCGTGTGCAAAGTAGTCTTCTCATTGCACAGTGTCGTTACAAAGTTGTTGTTGTCGGTTGCCAGTCGTTTAATATCAATGATAAAACTCAATTTATCACTTTGCTGACAAATTTTGCTAATGAGTCCCTATTATGCTATCTGAAATCAGTCCTGATGTAGTATATTACTATTTTTCTGATTCTCTTGTTCTTGTTTAGCAGACACTGTGTAATTTAGCAAAGACCACAGAACAGACCGAAGTGCGACATCGAAGCAATCTATGAGCAAGATGTGGCGCCGAGTGAAATCGATATGAGCAAATTTACGACAATTTACGAATGAGATACTGATTCCGACTTCAGACTAAAATAAGACGGATAACAGAACGCTGTAATGAGTAATCATGTCCCAGGCAGAATACGATGAAATTATTGGTCATACGAATAACTACGATCAATTGTTACAATTTTGTACACGAATCACCCACGAATACTCTATACAGGAATGAAGTACCAGTACAAACTGGATACTAATACGATGAACTACAACGAATTACCAGGAATGGAATTACGATTTGTCCAATACAAGTATATACCAACAGTTCAGATTTGCCATGTTTGGTTATAAAAGAGCTTTTCTGATGGCGGTACTCATTTGCTAACAGCATAGGGAACGTCCCATTCGTGAATCAATACACGGACGCTAAATTCGCCACGAACGAGTCCACGAACACCCCAGGAACATTCTGCGATCAAGACGAATAAAATCCGACCAATACCCTAATTACAACGATTCAATGTGTGTGATACACGACGTACGCATGTATCACACACTTTATAACGCCTGTCAGCGATTCCTAGCGAGAAACAAATCAGCAGAATCCGTCAAACATGTTACCATGTGAATATATAAATGCCCGACAAAAACACGTAAACGTTAAAAAAATAATTATTATATATCTATCTATCGATAAAAGGTGCTTAGGTGAGCACACCCATTCCAGCCTTTAGCAACGTGCTTACTATTTTGATCTCATCCAGGAATATATAATATGCCCGACAAAAACACGTAAACGTCAAGAACATAATCATTGTATTCTATATATCTCTAAAAAGGCGCTTAGGTGACCACACCCATTCCAACCTTTAGCAACGTGCTTACTATTTTTATCTCCAGGCTGCTAATAGTACTCATAATCGTTTTAATGAACTTTACCATGCAAAAGCCGCGTCTACCGAACAGTCGCAAATATGAGTAATATAGGGTCAACGACTGACCTGGTAATACATTTTCCCGTTGAGATGTAGTTCATCAAGTGATGAACGTTGAACACGAACATTCTTGAACATTCATCAATAGTTCATCAAGCCAGTTCATCAACTGTGTTCATGAACTGTTCATCCAAAACAGTTCATGACAAATCATGAATATGAATGAACACTTGATGAACTAATGTGGTTCATGATTCATGAAGTGCATATGGAGAGTTTCATGAACGGTCAGCATTTTTATGAACTTGGTAGAATCAATTCAGTTCATAGCTTGTTCATGAAAGTTCATGAGAGAGTTTCTTGAAGTTTGATGAATTATTATGAACTTGATATGTTTGATAATTCGGTTCATGACTGGTTCGTGAAAGTTTATGAGGAAGAGTTTCATGAACTGTTATGGATTGTTATGAGCTTAAATCTTAATTTTTTCACGGTTTGTTCATGAAAGTTCACGATACTGTGATGAATGACAGCCTAATTACTTGGCGAGTATGGTGTCAGCTACGCAATGGCTAATTAACTAATTATTTTCAAATTGAGACTTTTTTAGTTAGATTGTCAACCACAAGGAACTTCTGGTTGACAGCTCATTAATTTCATGAATGTCTCAATTGTTGTTCAGGAAAATTCATGACAACTACATGAACACATTTAATGAACGTTCATGACTGTTCATTAACTATCTCGTTTATGATTTGTTTGAGTTTATGGTCGTTTATGAATTAGCCCTGATTTATACTGAGCACATGACCGTTCATGAGCAACCCATGTTCAGGAGCAAAGTGATAGTTCATGAACAGAATAAGTTCATGAAGTGATGCATAAACTCATGAAAGTGTCTTTTGTTGTTCCAAAATATTCATAAACCGTTCATGAACACGTTGATGAACGTTCATGAACGTGCATAATTTTTTGTTCACGAACATTCATGAACTATTCATGAATATTCAGGAACAGTGCATGATCATCTCACCGAGGAGTGGACTATTGACTGAATCATTGGATACATGTGTAGTTCCAAGCGACAGCTTACATTTGTACGGAAGCTCATTGGAGTTACGCTTAGTTCATAAGAAGAAGAGATTATAATTTGTTAAATTAACAATGTTTTGAGCTAACGTTTTATTTAACTTATATTAAATGCAAAATACTGAATAGTCTTGTTCCACTTTTTGCGAAAACAACACTCTTGAGGATTCTTTCGTTGTGTTGAAAAGTAGTGAAAAGAAAAGTTTTTTTGTTGATGTCAGGCGTGTCTGATTATTCTGATGTCAGACAACAACATTTATTATTTTCTGCCTGATGGGAATCTGTGTCTGTGACAAAATGTGGTGCAATTGTTATTATCTTGAATAATATTGAGCATGAATGATTAAAATTTTGAGTTTTGGTTTTATTTCTAGGTGAATATGAGACAAAAACCGAGAAACCGCATTTGTCATACATGTGGGACCTGTTGATGAAACAAAGGAGTTTATTTGTAAATTTATTTTGCACTTTAAAGCGCAATTACAAAACTGCACTTAAAAATAGGATTCTAAGTAGCTACGTTTGCTTATGATCCATTTAAATCAACGTAACATCAAGACTGGAAACTGAATTGTCCGGGTGTGCGATAATAAGTGGCTTTCTCACTTGTAATGTAAGCTATTCATTTGGGACATTATTACTTACCGTATGCTATTAATATTGGTAATTAGGTCAGAAGCTTTTAGCACATATCTGTAATTAATTCAGAACTACATATTGTGACGCAACTGTTTGCTTGGAAGTTTTTGTTGTATTTTCTTACCTGTTTTGCTGATGATTTGAAATAGGCCCATATGCAACCCAAGGACCAGGCTTAAGATCATGCCACATTAATGTACATACAGACTGACAATCATTATTATTTCAAAAGTGTGTTGTAGATATATGATATAAACTGTTAGTTAGTATTTAGTCAAAATTGTTACACATTCATGTAAAAGCTATGTAGTAAAAATGGTGAAATTGATACATTTCGTGTAAACGCTTTGTCAAACAATTCTGAAAATATCAAAGTGTTGAAGTAAATTAATCCCGGGTGTTTAACATGTTTAAGAAATCATGATTTTTCTATTTACCAAATACAGCAAATACATAACATTACATAAAATAAACATTTATTTCATAAACGTTGGTAAATTGTTAAATTATTGATTTTACAGGCCCGGGTAATTGATAATATTTTAAAACATACATTTATTCCGGTAAATTGTTGTTTTAATCCAAACTTTAATAAATTCTCAATCCCACACAAAACTTGTTTGAACATCTTCTGTGTTTAGAGCTGATACAAACGAGCAAATTTTGCCACAAAAGTTGTTTGTGTTATAAAAGCTGTCGAGCTTTATGTCAGCAGTATGCCGCTTAAAGGATTAAATAACGTGTTGCTCGTTAACAGCGTAATTGACTTTAAGACGAAGATCATCGTAAGCTATTGACCTTATGTCTGGTGATGTCAATTAACACTTTGAGCGTTATTGTCGCATTATTGTATAACGTGACATATTAAAGAATAATAATTATAAACAGAATATTGTATAGGGCCTACTATAAAATGAGGACGCCCCCAGTTTTCATTTGATAATATTATTACGCTATTTTATAATTATAAGGACATGTGCATTCACCACCTGATGGACATTGCGGTGAATGAGCATGAGAAGTGAATAAGTGGGTGTTGAGGGTCAGTTACCCAGTAAACACAAAACATTTGTATAATATTTATATACAACATTTGACCAAAGTCGAAGACAAAGGGCCGATGTTGTATCAAATTTATGCAAATGTTTTGTGTTTACTAGGTAACGACAGTAATACGTTTGACCTTATCGCGTGTCTCGTGTCGATTAATTAAGTCTGGGTCTACCTACGTTTTGCTGGCAACAGATTGAAGTTTGTAAAATCACTCCTGACAGACTACTAAACATCTTTATTATATATTCACCGTAAATAACTGAACTCTCTAAGTACCGAGCCATCAGTAGCCATGTATCAACTATGGGAACTGACATGTCTTATATTAGGTAATTTTGGAATTCAATGGAAAAACAAAAGATCACATTAAAAATTAATAAAATAATAACCAGCGGGCCTATGTTTTAAACGTATTTGCAAATATAAAACATATGCTTCTGTATGCATGGTGCATTTTATTTGGGAATTAGTAGCCTATACAGCACGCATGAGCTCAATTTAGCCAAAATTGGCTATTTTACAAAATGTCACTAAATCATAGAATCACGACATGGCGAGGATGCAGCTATATTTATCTATGGTAAACAGGTAAACTATCCTATTTACTGTATGCTTTAATCCTTTAATCGCCTGTTCCGACTATATTCGATTTTTCATTTTTCTATTATCACATCAATTATCACATTTTATAATTGTTAAAAATAAAACGTGACATCAATCAGCAATATTTGAAAATAGCTAACCTTCATTTTGTCAAATCTGAATAATTTTTACTCACTTGTTTCACTCACAAGCTGTGGATCGCGTCAGCGAGACGCAACTTCAAGTGGGTGAAAATTCCAGTTAAATAATTTGGCGGTTAAAGTGTTAAGAGTCTCACAGAGCTTCGAATCTACATGCTCTACATGCTCTACGGTTAAACACATCAACACATTATTTTCTTTGTCCGACCACAATATTCCAGGTCGGGAATGGAGAGTCATTGTTAATCAAGTACAGACCAATTATCATGTTAGGCCTATGTTGCTATAATCAGTCAGGTGTAACCGAACTCTTGATTATGAGGGATCCTGATTATGCTCGGATGTGTTTTACGTCAGTTAAAATCCTCGTAGCTCTACATTCTTATCAGTGGAAAAAGCTTCGGCCTCGGCCTTTTGTACAGCTAAGAATGTATAGCTCCTCGGGATGTATCCTATACATGAATAACGAACACATAGATGACAAAAGGTAGCGAACATCAACGAACATAAAATGAACAGTTTATCCGATGATGCTTGTTGCCTGGGAGTCCGGTCATGTATGACAAAGCCATTACACACTTCGTCGCCTCGGAGCTAAAGGATCCTATCTGACACTCGTCAGAGTGGCAGATAGGATCCTTTAGCTCCGAGGCGACGACTTATACTTTTCATCTATAGGTTACTCTGTCAATAATCGGTATATGCTTACTTGTAAAGGAAGCAGATACTGCTTTTTGGTTTAGACGGCAGTGTAGGCCTACATTATAAGGCTGAATTTGGTGGTGAACTCCAGCTGTCGTTTGATCATTACATGCGACTGTTTATCTATCATTAAGCTGTTAAGTACAGAGTAAATATCTGTTTGTTCAGTCTATTGCAAATAGAATAGATTCCTATCTACGAATCAACTTATTTTAACTATTGCAGACCATGAAATAATTAGATTGGAATTGTCTATCACATATTTAAACAAGCACTTGACCAGCGCCACAGACGGTGGTCCTACTATAGACTGGTTAACGTCGCGTGTATGATGGGATTATCTGAATCTGTGTATTTTAGGTCAAATAAATAACTCAATTACGATAGATTCACATATGCGAATATACATTTGGTCAGAACAAAGGGTAATAGTGGAAGATTGCCTTACAGCACTTTTAGGCACTGATGGTCATTTAAGTGACAATATTATAAGATAAAAACAGTGCAGTCTATTGATGAGATGGGTGATGTATAGACGATGACGTGAGGGTGGAGTGATAGTGCATGGTGGGTTATTGAGAGTGCTTTCCTTCACTCACCGAAAAAGGGTTTCATGAACTGTTATGAATTGTTATGAGCTTTAAATCTTCATTTATTTCACGGTTTGTTCATGAAAGTTCACGATACTGTGATGAATGACAGCTTAATTACCCTGGTGAGTATGGTGTCAGCTACGCAATGGCTAATTAACTAATTAATTATCAAATTGAGACTTTTTTTAGTTAGATTGTCAACCACAGGGAACTTCTGGTTGACAGTCCCTTAATTTCATGAATGTCTCATTTGTTGTTCAGGAAAATTCATAACAACTTCATGAACACATTTAATGAACGTTCATGACTGTTCATTAACTATCTCGTTTATGATTTGTTTGAGTTTATAGTCGTTTATGAATTAGCCCTGATTTATACTGAGTACATGACCGTTCATGAGCAACCCATGTTCAGGAGCAAAGGGAGAGTTCATGAACAGAATAAGTTCATGAAGTGAGGCATAAGCTTTCATGAAAGTGTCATTTGTTGTTCCAGAATATTCATAAACCGTTCATGAACACGTTGATGAACGTTCATGAACGTGCTTAATTTTTTGTTCACGAACATTCATGAACTATTCATGAATATTCAGGAACAGTACATGATCATCTCACCGAGGAGTGGACTATTGACTGAATCATTGGATACATGTATAGTACCAAGCGACAGCTTACATTTGTACGGAAGCTCATTGGAGTTACGCTTAGTTCATAAAAAGAAGAGATTATAATTTGTTAAATTAACAATGTTTTTAGCTAACGTTTTATTTAACTTATATTAAATGCAAAATACTGAATAGTCTTGTTCCACTTTTTGCGAAAGCAACACTCTTGAGGATTCTTTCGTTGTGTTGAAAAGTAGTGAAAAAAAAAGTTTTTTTGTTGATGTCAGGCGTGTCTGATGATTCTGATGTCAGACAACAACTTTTATTATTTTCTGCCTGATGGGAATCTGTGTCTGTGACAAAATGTGGTGCAATTGTTATTATCTTAAATAATATTGAGCATGAAAGATTATAAACCGCATTTGTCATACATGTGGGACATGTTAATGAAACAAAGGAGTTTATTTGTAAATTTATTTTGCACTTTAAAGCGCAATTACAAAAGCGCACTTGAAAATAGGATTCGAAGTAGCTACGTTTGCTTAAGATCCATTTAAATCAACGTAACATCAAGACTGGAAACTGAATTGTCCGGGTGTGCGATAATAGGTGGCTTTCTCACTTGTAATGTAAGCTATTCATTTGGGACATTATTATAGATCTTACTTACCGTATGCTATTAATACTGGTAATTAGGTCAGAAGTTTTTAGCACATATCTGTAATTAATTCAGAACTACATATTGTGACGCTGTTTACTTGGAAGTTTTTGATTTTTTTTGTATTTTCTCACCTTTTTTGCTGATGATTTGAAATAGGCCCATATGTAACCCAAAGACCAGGCTCAAGATCATGCCACAATAATGTACATACAGACTGACAGTCATTATTTTTTTAAAGTGTGTTGTAGATATATAATATAAACTGTTAGTTAGTATTTAGTCAAAATTGTTACACATTCATGTAAAAGTTATGTAGTAAAAATGGTGAAAATGATACATTTCATGTAAAAGTTTTGTCAAACAATTCTGAAAATATCAAAGTGTTAAAGTAAATTAATCCCGGTTGTTTAACATGTTTAAGAAAACATGATTTTTCTATTTACAAATACAGCAAATACATAACATTACATAGAATAAGCATTTATTTCATAAACGTTGGTAAATTGTTAAATTAGTGATTCTACAGGCCCGGGTAATTGATAATATTTTAAAACATACATTTATTCCGGTAAATTGTTTTTTTAATCTAAACATTAATAAATTCGCAATCCCACACAAGACTTGTTTGTACATCTTCTGTGTTTGGAGCTGATACATTAGAGACAATTTTGCCAGCAAAAGTTGTTTGTGTTATGAAAGCTGTCGAGCTTTATGGCAGCAGTATGCCGCTTAAAGGATTAAATAACGTGTTGCTCGTTAACAGCGTATTTGACTTTAAGACGAGGATCATCGTAAGCTATCGACCTTATGTCTGGTGATGTCAATTAACACTTTGAGCGTTATTGTCGCATTATTGTATAACGTGACATATTAAAGAATAAAAATCATAAACAGAATATTGTATAGGGCCTACTATAAAATGAGGACGCCCCCAGGTTTCATTTGATAATATTATTACGCCATTTTATAATTATAAGGACATGTGCATTCACCACCTGATGGACATTGCGGAGAATGAACAGGAGAAGTGAATAAGTGGGTGTTGAGGGTCAGTTACCCAGTAAACACAAAACATTTGTATAATATTTATATACAACATTTGACCAAAGTCGAAGACAAAGGGCCGATGTTGTATCAAATTTATGCAAATGTTTTGTGTTTAGTAGGTAACGACAGTAATACGTTTCACCTTATCGCGTGTCTCGTGTCGATTAATTAAGTCTGGGTCTACCTACGTTTTGCTGGCAACAGATTGAAGTTTGTAAAATCACTCCTGACAGTCCTCAACATCTTTATTATACAGTATATTCACCGTAAATAACTGAACTCTCTAAGTACCGAGCCAGCAGTAGCCATGTATCAACTATGGGAACTGACATGTCTTATATTAGGTAATTTTGGAATTCAATGGAAAACAAAAGATCACATTAAAAATTAATAAAATAATAATCAGCGGGCCTATGTTTTAAACGTATTTGCAAATTTAAAACATATGCTTCTGTATGCATGGTACATTTTATTTGGGAATTAGATCGTAGCCTATACAGCACGCATGAGCTCAATTTAACCAAAATTGGCTATTTTACAAAATGTCACTAAATCATAGAATCACGACATGGCGAGGATGCAGCTATATTTATCTATGGTAAACAGGTAAACTATCCTATTTACTGTATGCTTTAATCCTTTAATCGCCTGTTCCGACTATATTCGATTTTTCATTTTTCTATTATCACATCAATTATCACATTTTATAATTGTTAAAAATAAAACGTGACATCAATCAGCAATATTTGAAAATAGCTAACCTTCATTTTGTCAAATCTGAATAATTTTTACTCACTTGTTTCACTCACAAGCTGTGGATCGCGTCAGCGAGACGCAACTTCAAGTGGGTGAAAATTCCAGTTAAATAATTTGGCGGTTAAAGTGTTAAGAGTCTCACAGAGCTTCGAATCTACATGCTCTACATGCTCTACGGTTAAACACATCAACACATTATTTTCTTTGACCGCCCACAATATTCTAGGTCGGGAATGGAGAGTCATTTTTAATCAAGTACAGACCAATTATCATGGTAGGCCTTTGTTGCTATAATCAGTCAGGTGTAGCCGAACTGTTGATTATGAGGGATCCTGATTATGTTCGGATGTGTTTTACGTCAGTTAAAATCCTCGTAGCTCTACATTTTTATCAGTGGAAAAAGCTTCGGCCTCGGCCTTTTGTACAGCTACGAATGTATAGCTCCTCGGGATGTATCCTATACATGAAATGAAATGAATCGGGCTTTAGGCCACCTTTGTGCACATATAGGCTAAACTGGGCCAGGAGAACCTCCTGAGGATGGTGAGATGAATGAGATGACACTGTCCTCCAGACACAAGATTCGAAATTCGGGCCCTGGCGGTCTGAGGCCGAGCACGCTACCTCTCGGTCACGGAGGCTCCCCACAATACTGAGCTTTACACGTGGATGGGGAGAAACATTTTTGTTTCTTTCAAACCGCCGAGACCGGGAACCGAACCTCGAACTCTAGCGTGAAAGGCAGCGGTGCTAACCACTACCCTAGGGCCCCCGCCCATCCTATCCATGAATAACGAACACATACAGGACGAAAGGTAGCGAACATCAACGAACATAAAATGAACAGTTTATCCGATGATGCTTGTTGCCTGGGAGTCCGGTCATGTATGACAAAGCCATTACACACTTCGTCGCCTCGGAGCTAAAGGATCCTATCTGACACTCGTCGGAGTGGCAGATAGGATCCTTTAGCTCCGAGGCGACGACTTATACTTTTCATCTATAGGTTACTCTGTCAATAATCGGTATATGCTTACTTGTAAAGGAAGCAGATACTGCTTTTTGGTTTAGACGGCAGTGTAGGCCTATATTATAAGGCTGAATTTGGTGGTGAGCTCCAGCTGTCGTTTGATCATTACATGCGACTGTTTATCTATCATTAAGCCGTTAAGTACAGAGTAAATTTCTGTTTGTTCAGTCTATTGCAAATAGAATAGATTCCTATCTACGAATCAACTTATTTTAACTATTGCAGACCATGAAATAATCAGATTGAAATTGTCTATCACATCTTTAAACAAGCACTATGGACCAGCACCACAAACGCTCGTCCTACTATAGACTGGTTAACGTCGCGTGCATGATGGGATTATTTGAATCTGTGAATTTTAGGTCAAATAAATAACTCAATTACTATAGATTCACATATGCGAATATACATTTGGTCAGAACAGAGGGTAGTAGTGGAAGATTGCCTTACAGCACTTTTAGGCACTGATGGTTATTTAAGTGACAATATTATAAGATAAAAAAAAGTGCAGTCTATTGATGAGATGGGTGCTGTATAGACGATGACGTGAGGGTGGAGTGATGCGGAGTGCATGGTGGGTTATTGAGATTGCGTTCCTTCACTCACCGAAAAAGGGTTTCTGGAAAGATCTAGGGGAGTGAATCTACTCCCGGACATGCCTAGATTGAGATGGATAGTAGTAGTCATTAGTGGTCATATAAGTGACATTGTTGTATGATAAAAACAGTGAAGACCATTCATGAGATGAATGATGTATAGACAATGATGTGATGATGGGGATTTACCCCGCATACATGCCCAGACGTTAAAAGACTCGGGTTTCACTATACAAAACACAGCTCCACTATCCTCGGGTCAGATAGTCCCCAGAGAAACAATAACTGAAGATAACTCCATTCATCCTGGAGACCTAATGTCAAGCAGTCTATTGCTTTTAGCATCCTCAGGAGGTTCTCCTGGCCCAGTTTAGCCTATATGTGCACAAAGGTGGCCTAAAGCCCGATTCATTTCATTTGATTTTTTCTCAGTAGTTTCTGAAAAAAATCAGCTTGTTACAAATTTATTCCACCCTAAAACGTAATGCTCTTGGACTTGGGGTAGGCTTCCACGATGCCTTGATCTGTGAACAAATCATAATGATTAATTTTAACTTTAAATTTCAAATCATTGGTACAATTTAATTTACAGTTATATGGGAAATTTCGTCATATAAGAGAGAGAGGCTTAGAGAGACTTATTCAATCTCTTCTGTTCCGGGGTCCTGGAATCATAGCTAGGAGTAGTACTTTTCACCCTCACCTGGGAAGTGTCATTATGCATCTGTACCGTCTGTTGCATGCTGTATGACATGGTATGGAGGAACTTGTCTACAACAATTATCCAAGGGAAACTGCAAGCTCCACATGTCTTAGATTGCCAGCGGTGTACCCTGATGATTCCTCCACTCTACAGCGATACCAACGCAGCTCACGCATTGGCCGTCGTAAGGCTAAAAACAAATGAAAATGAAATGAATCGGGCTTTAGGCCATCTTTGTGCACATATAGGCTAAACTGGGCCAGGAGAACCTCCTGAGGATGGTGAGATGATTGAGATGACACTGTCCTCCAGACACAGGATTCGAAATTCGAGCCCTGTCGGTCTGAGGCCGAGCACGCTACCTCTCGGTCACGGAGGCTCCCCACAATACTGACTTTCACACGTAAATGGGGAAGAAACATTTTTTGTTTCTTTAAAACTGCCGAGACCGGGAACCGAACCCCAAACTCTGACGTGAAGAGCAGCGGTGCTAACCACTACCCTAGGGCCCCCGCCCACTACTGAGAAAACAATCCTGTAAAACATATTAGAAGTCCCCAAAGATCCCAGTTTGTATAAAGTACCAAAATTCAAGATGACCGCTAAAATCCAGTTTCGAATAAGAGAAATGGACCAAATACAATATTTTTTTAATTTGCGCCGTGACATTGGTGGATAGAGGACACCAAATAACTCACAAATCTTAGTGTGAATGTAAAACAAAAAACAAGCAATTCCTTTTGTTTTAATGACACAATATGTCGATAAATGACAATAAATATTGCATTTTTTTAAATTTCTTGCGAACCGTTTTTTTGACAATTATTACTCCTGCAATCACAGTAAACATAATAAAAGTAGCCGTGAATACCACCTGTGGTATTTGCAAACTACATAAAATCGAAATGGCCGCCGAATACAACAAACATTTATAACAGAGTTGAGACGTTAGATGGCTATCACAGCTGATATTTTTCTCTCACCAATTTTTGAATGTGTGATCGAAGTATTTTCTTTGCACAAACAATAATTTAAATAATATATTGCATTTGAATATATAGGTATATGATATATCGGTCATATGATAAATGTATAACACTGAACGCATTTACACAAAAAAAACTTGATTTTACCGAACAAAAACATGTTTTTTACAGTTTACTACCGTAAGTAATTCTCCGACATAATTATTGTGATGACTGATCCAAAATATCTGAAAAGGCTTTAGAACCTATATAATATATTTAAAATAATATAATCTATCTTAAAACTAAACTAATGTATAGGCCAACATTTTAAATAGTATACCATTTTCATCATTGTCGTTACGTTTTCTTTCACAATTGTAAATTATTGACAAAATAATGGATATAGTAACAATACTTGTATCTGTAGAAAGGGCCTAACGTTTACCAAAATATATTTGTATTGCCTAGTATTGTTTATATCCATTCTTACTACCCATGAAGATTATTCAAATCATATTCAAATCGTAAATAAACATTACAAATTATCAGTATGACCGTCCGCGGTGGTGCTACCTCCATACTGCTTAAATTGTTTTATTTTTGTAAATCCCCAGAATCTTAACTTGTTCTGATCTGTCTATCAAAGATAATGGTTTAAAAAATTGTAGTCAACCCACTAAATTTAACGAAATATAAATGAATCGAGCTTTAGGCCACTTTTGTGCACATACAGGCTAAATTGGGCCAATTTAACGAGATTTACATAGTTAGGCCTAAGTGTTTCCAACTATAATACTATTTGATCAAAGCACTATATATTGGCACACTACTTATACACACATAAATCAAAATAAAATAATAATAGGATAATAATGATATATTGAATCCGATACCTCCTATAATGTACTTTCCACAAACAATCCTATCAGATGTGTGTTAAGCCTGTTAAGCCTGTTCATCGTATTATGATAATAAAACAAATACTGGTGAGAGGGTAACAACTCATATTTAAATAGGTACAAAAACACATGCATGTACCTGCATAAGCATGTGTAGTAGAAAGAGCAGCTACTCTTATGGGATGCTAACCCGCTTGACCACTCCCCAAAATGGTATTCTGGATGAGCGCTGACCTTTTACAATAATTAATACACACCACAGGTGGCACAGACACCTTCTTCAGTGCGCCAGATACATTTAAGGCTGCCAATGGTGCATTCTAGAGCATATTTAGGTCTAAATGTGGGCATTTTGTTATTTTTGGAACGAGGGGGGGGGGGGGGGGTTGGCGCCTCTGGATCCGCCACTGAATCAACTTCTATGAACAGCCATCTGTCTTGAATGGTCATTGCTATGTGGCCCAAGGTGCTCATAACAGCTTCTACTGTATTGTTTTTCAGAACAGTACTTCTTAACAAGTAGTAATAATGGACTTAAATTGTTATTGAAATATGGAAAAAGACAAAACATAACATAATAGATGGTTTATATTTTTTTCTATCTGCATATCAGCTTTAAAACAGTATCAAACATTTATATTAGTACATCACTCGATATGGTGTAGGATACAATATTTCTAGGTAGACTTAATCGGGGATAGCAGGTGAAGCACAGAGTTTAAGATCAAATTTCACCCCATACGTAGAAGCACACCTGGAACCTAGGGTTGTTATCCTGGTGTGTGAATGGCCTGATAGTATAGATGTTGTAAAAGCAATAAGATAAATAAAAACTTGATGGTTTAAATATAGTCTACTGTTAAAGCAGCTCTTGGGATGACATCAATTTTCGTTTTTATTTTGTAATGAATTAGTGTATCCCACAGATCATGATTTTATAATTAATTTATAAAGAGTGGGTCTATTGTTGTGGATCAAATATCACCTTGATGACAAACACCATATCTTAGAGGACCAGCAATAGCAGACCAAAAATAAGGTGCGGCAGCAATCCTGTCTTGCAAAGTAATGAAGTAGTAACTGCTTACCTGAAAAGTAAACCGTTAGTGCTGTTTAGCATTGCACTGAAGCTGTTGATTATGTCTTCCCTCTCACAGAGAGGTGGGGACATGTTGGTTTACCCTTGTCCGCTCGTCTGTCCCCAGCAAACACGAGACGCTGACCTAATGCTGGTTCAATGCTGGCTCACCGTCTGCGACGCTGGCCCAGCGTCAAACCAGCACTGATTCAACTCCTCGTGTTGCTGGGTCTCAGTCTGTGCTGTGCGTCTTTTGTGCTGTGAGTCTGTCTCCCATTCATTTCTCTCCAGCGCTTTCTATGGTACAGGCTGTCAAACACTTGACGTTTACCCACTGCTGGACTAATGTTGGCCCACCGTCTACGACACTGAGCCAACATTAGCCCAGTATTGGGTCACCGTGTCGTGCTTGACGCTACACTGAATGTGGACCAACGTCACAGACGGCGGGCCAACATTAACCCATCTTTGGTTCATTGCACCGTGCCGTACCGCCAGTATGCAGGTACCGGCAGAATGAAGTACTGACTAGGACAGAATGAATACTGGCCAGCAGTAGAAGAAGAAGAAGAAGAAAGTTTATTTAACCGTAAATACATGGTTTGGGAGACCTCCATTAAGACCACATATGGTCGCTGGCATAGAGGCCACCCATTTGACAGTTCAGTTATTATGTAAATCAGGTATACAGTATGTGTTTGAAATGATTAAATATATACAAAGTGAAACTAGAAAATTATGCAGTATGTGCATTAAGTGAGAAATACTATAACCATTGATGAGAAAATACTATTACAAGAGTAACAATTTAAAATATCACAAATATACACAATGAAACGAGAAAAATTATGCAGTATATGTATCAAGTGAGGAATACTATTGCAATTGATGAGGAATACCATTACAAGAGTAACAATTTCAAATATCACAAATATGCTAAGGGAAACGAGAAAAAATATGCAGTATGTGTATCAGGTGAGGAATACTATTGCTATTGATGAGGAATACTATTACAGAGTAACAATTTAAAATGTCACAAGTATACCAAGTGAAAAGAGAAAATTATGTAGTATATGTATCAAGTGAGGAATATCATTACTATTGATTAGGAATACTATTACAAGAGTAACAATTTAAAATATCACAAGTCGTTGAGTAGTTGTCTATAATATATTTTTTTGTGTAAGTGCAAAACCCCTTAAAGCTGTGAGTGTTTACTTTTTCTATGATAGATGGTGATGTTTTGTTAACAAGAATAGGCAGTTCATAACGGCTGCATGTCTTGGCAAAATCATGTCTTACATACGGCTCGTGTATTTTATTTATATTTCGTGTGTTATGTTGATGAACTCTATAGTTAGGTGTCAGATCAAATGAATCAAAGTAGACAGGAAGAAGGTTTTGTTTACATTTAAAGTACAGTTTTAGCAATTGAAGGCGGTATATATCATTAATTTTCAAAAGATTTAGATTCTTAAATACTGGACCTGTATGAGAGAGGCGACGTTCTTTATATATGATTCGCACTGCTTTTTTCTGTAATTTAAAAATCCGTTTATTTGCATGACCCCATAAAAGAATGCAGTAATTTATGTGTGGCATTATCAAAGAGTTATATATATAACAAAGGATATTTTGTGGGAGGATGAATTTCAGCTTATTTATAATACCTATAATTCTTACTATTTTATTAGATACTTTACTTAAGTGAGATTTCCAACTAATATTTGTGTCTAAATTTACACCGAGAAAATTAAAGGTTTCAACGTATTCTAGTTCCTTTTGGTTAATTTTGATGACTGGTATTTTAATTTTTTTTTGTGGTTTTCTGAAGACCATAAATTTTGATTTGGTTGTGTTTAGTGAAAGTTTGTTTAGTTGAAACCACATATTTATTTTTGACAGTTCAGCATTTAACATTTCATCTCTATTTTTTTTTTAAATTCGCCAAGGTTAGAAAACAAAGTAGTGTCGTCCGCGTAGATTATAAATTTAAATATTTTACTGCAGATGGGAATGTCGTTTAGGTAAATTATGAAGAGTAATGGTCCCAGGATTGAGCCTTGCGGCACTCCTGTGGAGATTGGGCTATAATCTGATTTAATACCGTTGTGTTCTACATATTGTGATCGATTAGCAAGATAACTTTTTATAAGCTGCAATGAACATTTTTTAATTCCATAATAATTTAATTTATCTAAAAGTATAGAGTGATTCAACGTGTCGAAAACTTTCGAAAGGTCCAAAAAAATGCCAAATGGAATTTCGCCTCTATCCATCTCTTGTGTTGCTCTATCAACTAATTCCATAGCAGCCAATTCGGTCGAATGTTGCTTTCTGAAGCCGTATTGACTGCTATGGAATAACTTGTTCACATCAAAGTAATCGTTCAACTGGTTACATATAACTTTTTCAAAAATTTTAGATATTGAAGGTAAGATAGAAATAGGGCGATACTTTTCTATGAGTAAAGGATCATCTTTTGTAAAGATTGGGATTACTTTGGCAACTTTTAATTTTTCTGGAAATATGCCTGTACTTAAGGATTGGTTGATAGTGATAGTTAAGGATTCTATAACTGGTTCTTTAATTTGTTGTAGTAATTTGGTGGATAATCCATCTAGGCCGGTGCTGTGTCTAGGATTAAGCTCGTTTATTATTTTTGTGATTGCAGTACAGTCTACTGGCTTAAAACGGAGCCTACTATTGGTGGGATGTTTCAGATAATGTTTGTAGGATTTGTTTGGGGTCGATTTAATTGAAGACGCTAATTTAGGACCTATATTGCAAACGTATTCATTAAAGCTGTTTACAATATTCTTTGTGTTGTTTGTTAATAGTCCATTTAAATAAAAATTATCAGGTAATTTGCGTTTTTTATTATTTCTATTTAAAATGGTATTAATTGTTGACCACGTTTGCTTCATATCATTCTTATATTTGTCAAAACATGATTGGTAATATTGTTTTTTGGCAATGTAGATACTTCTTTTTAAAATGACGTTATAAGTTCTAAAATTAGTTTTTCGGGTGTGGTAATGTTCAGAATCTGAATTAGTTGTTCTTAATTTCCGGTACATAACATGTCTAATGTTTATTGATCGAATTATTCCCTTTGTTATCCAGTTAAGACATTTTATGTTTGCGTTTATTAAATTTGGCTGGTTTTGATTTTGAAAACATATTTATTGTTCTGGTTATTGATTCATCTATAATATTATAATTTATATTTGGGTCAGCTGTGGGATCATTTGTCAATAGTTCAAAAAGTTTATCTTCACTAAGTTTTTTCTTTATGTTAATGATGTCTAAGGGCGATAGATTGGGAATTGCTACGTAATCGTTTTCTTTTATTATTTGTTTTTTCTTTCCTACATTTAGAGACATAAAATAGGGGAAATGGTCTGATATTTCGCTTACGAGAATGCTTGTTGTCATATCTGCTGTGGCAGTGGAAAGTTTGCAGTAAAAATTGTCGAGTAATGTGCCTCTTCTTGTGGTTAATCTTGTAGGTAATGTAATCTTGGGGTAGAAACTGTGCGATATTACAGTGTCAAGAAATTCATTAAATATAGGTTTGTCATTTATTTTAAGTAGATTTATGTTCAGATCTCCGGTGAGAATCGATCCGGTATTGCTTTTCTCTAGCTCTTTTAGTATTGGCTCAATTTCTTGTATAAACATCTGATAGTTTTTATTAATATCACGTGGTGGTCTATACATATTACCTATAATGACGGGTTTGTTAATGTCAGAACCAGAAATTTCGATAAATTGTGCTTCAAAAATATCCGAATTGTCATAGAGATGTAAATGTTTATAGTTTAATTTGTTGTTTAAGTATATGGCTAGACCACCATGTGCACTACATATTTCACTTTGTGAGATAAAATTATAACCATCAATTTTAAATAATGATAAATCTGATTTGTCTGTTAGCCACGTTTCCTGTATGCAGATTGCGCTGAATTTACAATTTGTTAGACTGTGGAGCAGAATGACCAATTCATCAAATTTTGCATTTAAAGATTGTATATTAAGGCTTAAAATACAAAATTCGTCTTGCTTCTCTTTTAATGATTTTGAAAATTCTAAATGATCCACATATGGAGAGTGTTTTATTGTGGTAACTTCATAATCAAGGTTTTCATTATTTTCGAAAGTATTGGCATGAAGAATATGATTTAAGGAGTTATTTCGAAGACCTCTTATGCTTCCTAATATGTCAGTTTCAATAGACATTGCGATTTTTTAAATACACACATTAGATATATACATTAGGTGAAAAACAATTTATACAGTTTCGGGTAATTGAGATTAAGCGAGCCCTAGTTCCTTATACGGTAGTTCTTCATAGTCTAGGCGGCACAGATCATCTGGTGAGTCCAATATCACTGGGTGTTCTTTGCCGGGAATATTGCAGTATATTCGACCATTCTTTGTACTTGCGCGAGTCACTTTCCCACTCTTTCTGACCATATGGAACAATCGAGCACGAAGGTTAGGTTAGGACTTGGACTAATCAGTTAGGTTGGACTGATTTTTCGTCTTCAATTTTGGTTATTTGTTTGGTAAGAGTGTTTGTCATACATGATGCTATGGCCGTTGTTATGGCTTTGATAAGTACAGGGGTTAGTTGGCTGACTACCTCAGCGACTATCTTCGCCATTGCATCTGCATCTAGTCGCATGTTCTTGGTTCCTGCATGTGTCTCTGGAGATTTTTGTCCGCCTTTTTTCCCTTTTCAATTTTCGGAGGCATATTAGTGTTCAATTGTGTCTGAAGCTCGGTTTTTATTAGATCCTCAATATTTATTTCTTCGTCTGGATTTATAGTGGGTGTATTTTCAGTGCTTCTTGTTGAGTCTGAGTTTAATCGTGAATGTTTTTTAGTGTTTTTGAGCTCTGGGGATTCAGATAGAAGTCGTTTCACAGGTATGAATGGCATTTCACAATGTACATGTAGTTGTCAGCCAGTATGGAGTGAGCAAATTTACTGGCCAACGAAACTCGTCGTGTATGTAGAAAACTACGTGTACAAATGTAATACGCGACACGGCATCACGGTGTTCAATAGGTGAGATGATCAAAACTTCAGTTCACCACAAGTCAAGTGTGGTCAAGCGTGACGACTCAGTTGTGTGCGCTTTACTGCCAATCAGTATATCGATGAGCGATATTATAGTTCATTTACATAACGTGTAGTTTATAGTCTCAAAAAGATATCTTATGAACCAACCATGCTCTTCTGTTCTGAAATACCCTATTCATCTATCAATCTTGGTTACTCGGTAGCTTCAAATATCCTTGTAACATTATTATTTAGACATAATTTTCACACTTCAAGCAAGCGACGTTCCACACACCTGACCCCAATGCAAGCATTACCATATCAGCTGCTATTCTCAGTAAACACAGAAACATTTGAACAACATTTGTTCAACGTTGACACAACGTTATCGACGTTGGTCCAGCATTGTACAAATGTTTTGTGTTAACTGGGTTGAAAGCAGCCCAGCGAACACGAGGCGTTGAACCAGTGCTTGTTAGATACTGGGACAGCGTCGCAGATGCGGGTTTTTGTATCGACTGGAGTGGTTTAAATACTTATTATGGGGTTAATTGTGTTGGACCCCAGGAAAAACATTGCCTCCACCTTCTACCCAAATACTAAATCCACTGCAGAGACATCACCCCCGTCGATAGTACACGTGTACATGTAAACTGCAAGTGACATCTCTGCACAGGACAATGCTGGTCAGCGATACTGAAGGTCCAGTGATCTGGACACCCCACTGTAGAATCCCATCCCAAACAGACAAGCACACATGATGTGTTTGTAGTTGTAGCGCATCTTAAAGGTGATCTATCACCCCTTATATAGTATGAATAATTTTGTGACAAATAATTAAAGTTGCCACAAGATGGGGCACAAGTGTTTTCTTATATGGGGTGATTGAGGGTCACATGATAGCCAATCACCCCATATAAGGACATAATTATTCATACCATATAAGAGGTGATAGAGCACCTTTAAGCTGACTACTCAATTTATTGTCGACTGATTTTTACCAGTATGTGCTAGTTTGTTCTCGTATTCCTATTGCATCTAGACCTAACCTATCAATTTAAAATAAACTAGACATGAATTTGCCGAGCTCCGAGCCCTAACATAATCATATATGATGTAGAAATAAAAAAAAAACACCGGAGAAACTCATGGAATAAGAAACAAACGGCTAAAGGGGCAAGCTAATAATAATAATTTATTCAGCTCCTTGGAAAATTGTTTTAAGATTATGGGAAGATAGTTAGATTAGCTGAGTCGATATGTAACATCTGGAGGCCAACATGTGCACTTCCGGATGAAAGCATGGAAACTTGCATATAGGTGGTTCGGAGCATGCTGAATTCGATTAGGACCGGATCCACGCTGTCAATAAGGGATCAGTCCTAAAATCGAAAAATACAAAATGGCCGCCATCGAAATAAATACAATTCTATTTTTTGGTTATACCGTTGGTTATTTTTAACTAGAAGTTCAATTTCGGTTGCAAATTGTAAGTTTTGGAGATCCACATAATACTGTCGCACACAAGTTTCAAGGTGGCCGCCATTGATTTAAAAAAAAATGGAACATCAATATGAAGTATTTATTGGGTTAACATGAGTATGGCTACATCAAGGTTTTTTTCATTCTGTCACCACATAACTGATCCATTAATATATGTAGGCCCATGCGATTCTACCTTTCGAACTAAGAGTCTTATGTATTGTTTAGGCCTGAACATTTTTAAGCAGGTTGTACAACTCAAGCGCACGGTTAGTTAAAAGTCAGCATAATTACAATATATCAGGTTAACAGAAGTAATAAGCTCTCTACATCAAAGTTTTTTTTCACTCTGTCACCACATAACTGATCTATTAATATGTGTAGGCCTACGATTCTACAGTTCAAACCAAGAGTCTATGAACTAAGCATGTCTAGCCAGGCTGTACAAATCAAGCCTAAGGTTAATTAAAAGTCAGCATGGATACAATATATTAGGTTAAAATAACTATGGCTAAGTTATACATCGAAGTTTTTTTCACTCTGTCACCACATAACTGATCCATTAGGCCTAATATATGTAGGCTCATGTTATTCTACCTTTCAAACTGAGATCCTATGTATTATTTAAACATGTCTATTAAACCAGGCTGTACAACTCAAGTGCAATGTTAGTTGAAAGTCAGCATGGTTACAATATATCGGGTTAACATAAGTATGGCTAAGCTCTCTACATCCAAGTTTTTTCACTCTCTCACCACATAACTGATCTATTATTATGTGTAGGCCCATGTGATTCTACCTTTCAAACTAACAGTCTATATGTATTTAAGCATGTCTAACCAGGCTGTACAACTCAAGTGTAAGGTTAATTAAAAGTCATCATGGTTACTATATAATTCACTCCACATGTCTGTCTTCCACTAAAGAAACAGAGCTGTGTACACGGGAGATTGTCTTAATAACAATGATATCTTTCAGTGCAACGTTTTTTGCAGGCACACCTGATCAGTTCTCTGCATCCTTGTGAGGCTCCAGGAAGATAACTCCATAAAGACACCCATTTGCCCCCATTATCTAGTTTCCATCCCCACTCCGAGGGACATGGAAGAGAAGGATTGTTTTTCAAAGCTTATCCCCATATGTGGCCTGCTTGGTACGCTGCTCGGTTTACATGTTGACATAAGGCTGCATGTCATGGGGGCATACTTTCTAATTTTCTGTTTCCATAGGAAAACAGTTGTTATCTTGCTTCGTTCACTTCAGTGTACAAGAGTAAAGCAGAGTATGAGTAAAGCAGAACCACATATCTCTCCTGAACTTTCATGTCTGCATCCCTATGTTAGCACATGTGATAATCTTTGAAATACCTAGTTTGCTTCAGAGAATGACTTCCACACCTCACATGCTGTTTTCTTGCCAACCGAGCAGAATGAAGATGTTATATCACATCCAGTCAGTGCGTCCATGAATAACAAACAAACAAAGTAATGAACACCCAGTAATGAACACCCATCTCGATGGCGATAGTATGAGCCGCAGTATACCCGAAATAAGGACCATGTCCAAAAGCCAATCAAATGCCACAATCGTCCATCACAATGCGAGCACCAGAGCATCTGTGTCAGTGGCATGTAGCATTTTTTTCCTTCCAAGTTTATAGGCGTGGAAGTAATTAAGCATCATTCTATAATCCGACTCTACATGAAAGCATGGCTCTAAATCAGATGTATCAAATAAGGCTGATGAGGCTACATGTTGGCCTTTGGTTGTAAATAAAATATCTGTCCTCTTTGGCATGTGCTTTACGGCTATCACTCATGTAGGTACGTGTATCCCAGACAATATCCTTCCTTTTCACATAGTCAAGCTGTTTCTTTAGATATGAGACAAACACGTAATCATGGTAATTAGCATAGTCAATGAATATGTTTCGAAATTTGTTGTCGCATTCTTTTGATCTAAGACATGAACAAGAGCAGCCCATCAAATATTTTTACCTCCATTGTAGGTGCTGCCTCTGGACGTGGGGTTAGAGTTTCCAAACATTTCAACAAGTCCGCTATTATCATTGAATGGTTTATCCATCTTAAGGAGGTGTGATTCACAAAAGTCTCATACTGTTCCCTTCCCATGGCCTCTGCTCTTGTAATATTGTCTGTAGCATTATCAGCATTGTCACCTTTGTGTCCAGTGCAAAGAGATTGTCACTTGTTTCTGTAAATCGCTTGCCTAACTCATCAAAAACATCTATCATATTTTGCACATTTGTTGCAAACCTCTATAGTAGACAAAATTTGTTCATGGTGTTTATCACTACATAGAGTGACGTTTGCAGTCGTTAGTAGATTCAGCCAACCACTGCCATCTCACCAGTGTCCTGAAACGTTTAGCAGGGCTATTTCGATATGGATTCCACCCATCATAACAACATATTTGCTGTCACCATAGATATCTGGCCAAGACCACGGTATCTTCTTTGCAATAGCAAAGAGAGGTTGATCGACAGTCAATACTGGAAACTGTCCATGATTTATATGTTCTGTAGCTTTAGCCATCACATCCATGCCATGCTTCACCAATGCTAGTAAATGTGCATTATCACGAAACAAGCCCAGATATTGCTGGTGGCCTTCGGGAGGCATCTTGTAATGTTGCAAAATGCGCTGACCAAGAAATGTTGTCATGATCTCCCAATTTTGATTTCTTGAACAACCCATTGGCTGCCTTTGCGCATGACTGCCGCTGCTCGTCATAGTCTCTTTTAGATTCTTCTTGTATGCACGTCCCTTTGTTGTGTTTGGCATTGGATCATTAGGAAATGTGGAGTGCGGTACAGAATTGTTGTCAATGATAGGTGTAGTATGTAGTTCTCCACCTGCAAATTTATTAAATTCATTAGTAACATGGTGTGTCAGTGAAATGGCTGTTCCACAAAATGACGTTTTTGAGGATGGGTTATGATCTATGTTGTCCAGGTTACCGGTTATGAAGAGTTATTGGAACTGTTGGACACACTACCCCAGACTGTTGTAATATTAGGTCATATGATACAGAGTCTTTTATCAAATAAGATATCTATTTCTAGTTTGTTGTGAAGAAGTATGTAGAGGTAGTCTAGTTTCTCTTTCTCTGCTGTGTCTTGTATGTTTGGAAATAGATTATCTTCCGCCACATTTAACAGTGCTCATTAAATGTCAAAAGGTCATATATTGATAGAGCAGCTGTTTTGACGACATGGTTATTTTCCGTCTGGGTTTGGATGTTTGTGCAACCAAGGATCATTTGAACTAACACAATAAGATAAGCTGGCTTGTCATAATAATGTTCATCTGTCAAGGATCCTGTAAATTTGTATTGTTTTTGAAAGATCTCCTTCCTGACTATGTTTGCTGCTCTAATAGGAACATCATCATCACTCTCTTGATCTCGAGCTTTGACGTCCAACAGTGTTTCACCAACGTCATATTTAAAGGGCAGCATGATCTCATATTTGCCTTTATGTGCTTCTAAGTCTGGTATTTGTGTAAGAAGCTTCTCCTTCAAACGCGTTGCGTGTGTCCTTTCTGACATATTGCTACCAAGCTGCTCAAGTTTTAACATATATAGTTGCACTAGGTTCGAGAGCTTAAATATGTGTTAAGTTTGATTTTCTGATTAATGTATTTCAACAATGAAAGGAATTAGTTCTACCAATGCTATTGCATCAGGGCCAAATCTAAAGTTTGTTTCGATTCGGTTTGTATTCGATAAATATTCATGAAATGTGTCAGGCACTGTTTTGGTATGCTGCATCATTATTGCAATCACGTCTCCAGATGATAGTTTTGCTAAAATACGGGTATCGCGAAGTCATGTCACCATCTTACGAACAGTCACATCAATTTGAAAACTGTCCAACTTAAATACAAATCTTGATACCAGGACACAATGTCTGTGAAAGAATATAGTAATTGTGTGCAAGTTTTCTTCTGAAATAAAAAAAGCATATGTGTACCAGAAGAATGTGGACTACTTTTTTAAATCACGGTTTTCAAGAAACACACTTGTCTTATTTAGGTTATTATAAATAATCTTATTTGTCTTTCAAAAAAGATTTTCCAAGTCAAAATAGCACAAAATCATAATCAGGTATAGAATTATTAATTTTGATGGCGGCCATTTTGAATTTTTTTTATTTTGAGAGTGATCCCTTATTTTGACATGTGGATCCGGTCCTAATCAGATTTAGCATGCTCCAGACCCCCTATATGCAAATTTTCATGCTTTCATCCGGAAGTGCCCATCTTTTTGACATATCGACTCAGCTAGATAGTTTTACTAAAAAAAACCAAGCAAAACGCATGTAATTTTTGTATTTCATTTAAATAGATATATTAAACATTTATCATGTAAAAATCAACATAGTATAGACTATCCAATTATTATGAAATGGCTATACATTGCATGGAGAAATATACGGCTAAAGGGGAAAATAAATAAGAAATTGTTAAAAAAACGATTGTTATGTTAAGAAGCGGCAAGAAAAGTAATTAAACACATTACATGTAAAATTGTGTGAAACGGGAAAAACGAAAAAATACATGAGGAAACGAACGAATGACATATAAACGCCTGACGGGACAAGCTAATTATTATGCTTTGCTGAGAGATAATTCAATTTGAAAAATGAAATGCGTTTTAGATTGTATTAGAAAATACGGCTGAAAGTTAGTAAGATAATTAAATATCGTCAATAACAGTTAAATTCCTGTCAAAAACAGCATAGACTGAAGCCAGGCTAGCATTTGTGCAGCTGTCCCAGACGAACAACGAAACAATACGTGGTCAGCCAGACTTGACTAAGTGCCACAGGACCATGGCCCAGCGCCTGCAATCGATCGGAAAGATCGACTGGCCTACATCACGCCACACCACTGAGACCGGCTGATCCCTCTGGGCTGATCCTAATCCCACACGCACCATATGGCCAACCAAGCACCCCTAACACACCCATCAAACCAGTGTTGTTTTAAGGTTGGGCCAACGTCGAAGACGGTGGGCCAACATTAAAACAACAATGGCTGAACGTCTCGTGTTTGCTGGGAAGCTCACTAAAACAGATGGCATAACAATAATGACTTAAAGGTCTAATGTAAAGGCTGTTTTTAAGATATTTTTAAGATTAAAATATATATCGGAATAGCCCTTTCATTGATTTTTATAATTTAGGGTAAAATATTGACTTTCTGTGAACTATTGCATTGAATATAGTATCATCAAAGACCATGTACAATAAGATTTACGGATTTCACCATACAAATGTGTGCAATACATTGTGCAGTGCTGTCCCCTTTTAACGGGAGTTGGAACTACGCTTTAACAAGTGTATCATCATATAGAACAAGTGATAATTCCACCACTTTAGTCTCAAAATAAAAAATAATGTTTTTCTAGGTTTGACAGTTATGACAATATATCTGCAATATTTATTTTTGGAACGAAAATAACTGCTAATATAGCAGAAAAGTCATGTTATATTATCATACAATTTTAGAGATTAAGATGTCTTCATTTAAATAACAGAAGAGCTGTGTACAGAAAGTACACAAATATGTGGGCACAGAAAGGGAGGGGAGGGTCGATATGTCGTCAAGCATAGCGACCACAAAGGAGATCGGGGTAAAACATTGGTAACAACCAATACTTGGCAAACGTGTCTTTTCAAACTTTTTTTATTTAAAAAAATATACTTAGAACACAAAAGCAATATTATAAAATTATAATATGTAAGCCTTCTCTCTCGGACCACTGCCATCAATGTCACTGAGGACTGGAGCACTAGCAGTATAATGATCTCTTGAAAACAAGACACATTCATTTTTATGACACAATTTATTTATAGTTGAATTTTTAATTTTTATATTTATCCTGCCGTTACTGGTAATAAGGTGTTTATTGTTATTGCAGTACTTGGTGTAGTCGAATTGGGATATAAATATGTAATAGTAACGTGAAACATTCACAACTTGCACGTGATTTAGTGTATTTGATGAACGTAATAATTTGATCTCTGTTGTGACTCTTATGTAGAATGTGTTCAGGTATATTTTCAAAAATTCGTTCATCTGAACCAATTAATTGTATTAAGGTTTGACGTGAAAAGCCCAAACCTTGAATATTCAAATATTGCTTCTTAGACGGAAATATATGCAATTTATTACAAAATTACTTTGCATTGATCACATGCAGATCGCGACACTTTGCGACAAAGATATCCACATATATACAAGAATATTCTCCTCCTCAATGGTAATACCCGTTTGTGGCGTTCAGCATTGAATTAGCTAATTCTGTGACAAAATCGCTCAGATCAGGTGAATCAGCAGCAAATTATCCGTGTCATTAAACTATAATATATAGTAATATTATGCTTTCCATTGCCCTTATCTTGGTTTTCTTTGCCCGTATCTACCCTTACACACATCGTCACCTGCCAGCAGATACGAGAATAGGAACTAATGATGGGGTAATGCTGGACCAGCATTACAAACCTTGGACCAGCATTACACTATAATTGAGTCGACGTCTTGAGTCGACGTCTCGTGTTCGACAGACGTGGTCGACTATAAATAACATTCTAAATAAAAATAACAAGAAACATAAACTCCCAGATTTGTTTAATATAAACGGGTCATTAACAAACAATAAAAAAGACATTGTAAATAGCTTTAACAGATATTTCTGTAACATTGGCCCAAAATTTGAATCTGCAATCACCATTGATTCTAACAAATCTTACAACCATTATCTAAAAAATCCCACAACTGCGACATTTCACTTTGAGCCAACAAATAGCAGAACTGTCACTAAAATAATCAATGAACTTAAAACAAGACATAGCACCGGTTCGGATGGATTATCCACAAATTTATTACAGTATATTAAAGAACCCTTAATTGAAGCAATAATTATCACCCTTAACCCTTCTGAATACAGGCATTTTTCCTGAAAAAATGAAAATCGCAAAGGTAATACCAATTCAAAAAAAGAGGATCCATCGCTTTTAGAAAATTACCGACCGATTTCAATTTTACCATCTATCTCTAAAATTTTCGAAAAAAATTATTTGTAACCAAATTAATCACTATTTCAACCTAAATAATTTGTTCCATAGCGGTCAATACGGTTTCAGAAAGCACCACTCAACCGAATTGGCTGCTGTGGAATTAGTTGACAGAACCACACAAGATATGGATAGAGGAGAAACTTCTTTTGGTATATTCTTGGATCTCTCTAAAGCCTTTGATACATTGAATCACACAATACACTTAAATAAACTAAATCATTACGGTATTAAACACTGTCCATTAAAACTTCTAGAAAGCTATCTCTCAAATAGATTACAATATGTAGAAGACGACAATATTAAGTCAGAATGCATACCAATTACCAAGTTCCTCCGGGTTCTATCTTGGGCCCACTATAATTTATTATTTACTTAAACGATATTTCTTTTTTAAGTAAATTATTTAAATTCACTGTATACTCAGATGAAACTACACTATTCGCTAATTTCAGCGCAATCTCAACGGAAATAACAAATTGAATAAAGAATTAGCAGAAATAAGCACTTGGTTGAAAGTAAATTATCACTAAATTCTGCTAAATCGAAATTCATGATATTCAGAAAACCACAGAAACAAATTAAATTACCAATTGTCAAAATAAATGGAATACAAATTGAATGTGTTGATAATTTTAACTTTTTAGGGGTGATCATTGACAAGAATCTTACTTGAAAAAAACATTTAAACAAAGTCTCAAATAAAATAGTCAGAATAATAGGTATAATAAACAAACTAAAATTCACTCTTCCTCAAAATATTCCCAATAATATCTACAATTCTCTAATAATATCACATATTAACTATTGCATTCTTTTATGGGGCAGCGAAAACAATCGAGTTTCTAAATTACAAAAAAGAGCAGTACGAATAATACATAAGGAATCTCGCCTGTCTCACACAGATCCGATATTTAAAGAATTGAACCTCCTAAAAATAAACGACATATATCGCTTTCAACTATTAAAATGTTACTTTAAATATGAGCATAATTTACTCCCGGAATACTTTGATGTATTTAATCTTAGGCTCAATTCTGAAATCCAAGCTCATAATACAAGAAATCAACATAAATTACGCATACCTTTTGTAAAACATAATTTTGCCAAAGCTTGTGTTCGATATCAATTACCAAAAACTGTAAATAGCATGCCGCGATCAATAACCGATGAAGTACACACTCATAGTTTTAACGGGTTTTCAACGTATGTCAAATTTATATTTTTAGACACATATGCTACTGATTGTAATATCACAAACTGCTATGTATGCAGTATCAGTTTGCATTAGGGAATTCTGCTCTGTGGGGCCAAACGGCAGAATTAGCCTATTTGTAAAGCAGGCAGATGCTGCCTTTTGGCTTTGCACGGCAGAATCAAAGTTTATTTTTTCATACTTTATTTTAAATAACTACTACGTCTATAGGTTAAACTTTATAGTAAAGCTATTATATTCGCTCACTTCACATGTATAGCCCATATGTATACTACTCATAACTTCAAAATGTTATATGTTTATATAAATGATATCATGGATGGCCTCCATGCTAGCGACCTTGTGGTCTTAATGGAGGTCTCCCAAACCACCCTGTAAAAAAAAATTCACTTATCTTTCATCTACTTATTTTCATGGTTGAATAAACACTTCTTCTTCTTCTTCTTCTTCTTCTTCTTCTTCTTCTTCTTCTTGTTAGCTGAGCGTCACATGTTGTTTGTAAACAATGAATATGCATACTTGTTTATACGGGCGCATCAACCCCTGAGGTACCAAAGGGAAGAAGACAATTAAAAAGTATTGATAACTAACCACCAAATTATTTGATAAAAAATAGAAGTAAACCTCCGTCAAAACCTATTTTTATGATGTTTATGATGTAAAGTATGTCTTGTTTTTAATAGGATCAATGTCATATTTACTCGTCGTAATATATGGTAAAATCATACTTGATAGATGGCAAAAGCATTAGTTCCAACTCCCAATACCGGGGGACATCACTGAGAGCGATTTCACGTTTCGGGGAGAGTTGACTGTCTTATTGTACATGGTCTTTGGTATCATCGGATAGCTGTTTCCTCCAATGTATACGTCATGCCGGGGGAATTAATATTAAGCCAGTGATATTGAGTTTAGCATGAATATTCGAACCAGTCTGATCGCTTTTGAAATCATGTGAATAATGTGACTAGTGCTCAGGTGTTGATGCTTATGTCAGAACATCATGGGTGAACACGATGACCATTGGAGTTTGCACGGCATGTACGTCTCAACACTTAGTCGTAAATTTGTTAGAGTAGTGAAGCAAACTATATATTTAAGCATAATATTAAAATACACCACTACATCATTTTTTTTTTGTATTTTGTGATTTTTTAATGTAGATTAAGTAAAGACCAATTATCATGGTATGCCTTTGCTGCTATAATCAGGCAGGCAGTTGTGACCGAGCTGTTGATTATGAGGGATCCTCATTATGGTCGGATGTGTTTGAAATCAGTTAAAACCCTCGGAGCTCTAAATCCTTAGCTGTGGAAAAAGCCTCGGCCTTCGGCGTCGGCCTCGTTCCTCGGGCTTTATCCTATACGTAATCTTATTATTATTATTGTTATTATTATCTCAAATGACACATACCATCAATACAGGTTTGTTCAAAATGAAGAGCAAATATTTTAAAAGACAATAACACTATGAAACCCTGTTTAATATCCTATTTTTGTCCCACACACTTGCCATAGCGATGGTGAGACGCCTCCCACCTGTCTGATTTTGTTATTCGTTGAGCATGACGTTTTTCCTTATATATCTTTGTTGACGTCACTGGCGAACATTAATGTGATTCGTGACATGTCCGGGAGAATTAGATGCATATGACAAATTAGTCTGGCAAGTGTCAGGGAGTTACAACAGTACACTATTCACTTGGAAGCTCCAAGCAGACGCGAGGGAATAAACCAATGTTGGTTTAATATTGGTTATCCGTTGGAATTGTCGGCCCAGCATTAAACCAGCACTGGGCTTAGCCGTGGCATGCTGTATTTGTGTTACCCGAAAAAATCAAGTTTTTCAACATGTCGGTGACTGAGAGCGATTTCGACCTTAAGTTCCCCAAAAAATGTCCATACATTTTTAATGACATTGCGGAAATTGAGCTGATCGGATGGTTGAAATGCTACTAATTAGAAAAAGTTTTTGACCTGATTATGCAAGGCCTAGTCTTATGTATAACAGGCCAGAGAAATGTCCTACTATTTTGTATGGGGTCAATCTGTGGCTGAAACCTCCGGCCACGCTGGGGCTACATTGGGCCATGAATTTCATCAGCTAATGTCACACAGCCATTTAATCACAGCAGGTCGGTATGCACGTACTGTACATGTACAATATTCTGACGTCTAAAGCTGATCACCGCACTGAAAGAGTAAATATTTATAATGGACGTAGATCCATAACATATGTATTCAAATAAAGCGAAAAGAGTAAAATATTTATGATGATTTCGGAAAGAGCTAACTAAAACATTTATGATGATTTCAATATTTCAGCTCTTTAAGGGTTAGGCCTTATTTACGCGAAATGAAACAATATGTTGAGAATAGGATTAATCTGAATTAGATGCAACCATGTAATTTTATATGATATGAACCAGTGTTGACAATTTTATTAAAAGTTTGAAGATTATTTACCCTGATGACATCGCAAGGTGAGTAGCCTGGTTTAGTCGGGTAAATGTTACACTGATCAAATGACAAATTCATCAATCAACATAGATTTAAATCCCAACACCAATGCAGTGTTTCATATCCACCTGATATATTAATCAATACATAAACAAAGGTTGTCCATGTAGTCAGTTTGCCAGGCCACCCTATTTAGCTGAACATTGCAATGCTAGAAGCACAATGGTTTGTTTTTGCTTCAGATATTTCTAGATTGTAAAGCCACAAGTTGCATTTTTTTTCATCCTCGATTATTTTATTTATTCGCTGATAACTCAGGGGTCGTTTGTCATAGAATTATAAATAGGGTGTCGAAACCCATGTTTGGCCTGTCAAACATTAAAATGGCGCTGGTTACAACGATATTATGTGTATACTTAACCATCTCTGCTACTATCAGGATGCTTACAGTGCTTAGAATTTACCCGCTGACACCGGTGCCGCTGCGGACATACAATCAATTTTAATAGCTAATAGGCTATACAATCAATTTTATTAGCTGTAAGTATTTTTTTCATTTTTCAATATGCCCCATTTGGGCCTTTATTTTTTACACCAAGCCATAGGTGCATTTTCCAACTTGATTGCCCCCCCCAAAAACTTGTGAACTCAATACAATAAAAACCGTTGGTCAAAATGCTTTCACATTTAATGTGTTATGACTTGAGTGATTATGACATTCTTCTCGTCTATTTATTGGTTAACATAGTCTTTAACGGACATTACCCAATATGGCCGCCCAACGGAACTTGTGAACGCGATATAGGCTAAATAAATCTCATTGGTAATTGGTGTTTTTTAGTACTATATTAATTTATTATGGTTTAATCGTTGGGTTCTGTCAAATACAATTTAAAATTGGTTGCTTTCTCAGTGAATATATCAGAGGGAGAAGACGCAGGTGCTGCCTTTGACACAACTGTATGTTGGTTTCATTATGGTTGGTAACGGAATGAACTTTACCATGTTACATGGTCTGAAACAGTAATGTGCAGTAGTTAAAATACAGTCATGTCAAAGCTGTTTATGACATGTAGATGTGTATATTTTCATTGACAAACACGACATAAAATTATGTTAATTGACATTTTGCCATCATATACATACACAAGTATATAGCTGAATTGTAATCATTCAAATAATATACATGTGCGAGCCTCGACATTAACGTTTATCCTTCTTAATTAAATAATTTAAATTTTCAGCCACTTGAAATTGTGTCTCGCTACCGCGACTAATTTTTGTTTCATTTGACACGTAACACATGAAAATTCTGATATTTAAACACTAATCTCATTCCCAATAACTGTCATTTAAGCAGCTGATAAAACGGATTAAAATCGCCTATAGTCGTGATCAGCAGGCCAAGGGTTAGTCCTTTAACCGCCGGTGCAGTCTATAGTCGTTTTTTTACATTTTTTATTATCATATTCCATTTCAGCTTTTAAACCTGTTAAAGATAAAAAGTTACATTAATCAGCAAGATTTAAAATTTGTTGACTTCCATTTTGTCAAATCTGAAAAATTTTCAGTCACTTGAAGTTGTGGATCGCGTCAGCGAGACACAACTTCAAGTAGGTGAAAATTCCAATTGAATAATTTGGCGGCTGAAGGGTTATTGAACTATACTACAATCAAAGACTCCCTCTGAAAATATGTATATCAGTTACTTGGTCTCTAATTCACGGAGCCAATACATCTACATGCACCGTTGATTAGTCTAATTTGCCAGGCTTGCTTATTATAGAGATATAACCGTGATCATGTGTCATAATCATAATCGAGGCCACAACAGGCTCGTCAACAGGGAGCCGCGCTGCTGAGGGGCTAGGTATGAAAGTCTGGTCAAATATGTGAGATTTAGGTAATTTCCGGAATGTTAAGATTGTTTTGGCATTACGTATTTGCACAGACAGGGCGTTCCATAAGGCTGGACCAGACATAGAAAAAGCTCTTGACCAGTCTTAGTCTTTATACGAGGAAGAACACATCTATTTGAATGTGTTAGCGTAGATATTGTGAGCATTACGGCAAACAAGTACATGTAAGTCAGCCAGATTTAAGGTTGGTTGTCTTTTAGGGTTAGGAATGTTATTGCGCATATATTAAAATAAATGCGAAACTTGACAGGAAGCCAATGTAATCGTTTTAAAATTGGAACGGAAACGACAAAATCTTTCCAATTTAGATTGGAGCCATAATCAGTTAAATATTAAAACAGCGCAATTGATGACTAGTATCTGTTGGTTGAATGCCACGTGGCAATAGTTCGTTGTGCCTTCTAAAATTATTATTGGAAGGGCTGCATCGCGTTCATGAAAGACAAAATGGCTCCCCAAAAGGAAAGCATGGCACATCGTCATGTGTATTGTATTGTGATCTTTGACAATTATTGAACAATAGCTCAACACATTGACCCGGCTACTTGATAAAGGCGGGGAAGTGGTTGTGCTGCATATGGAATTCTAGAAGACCTTTTATTCTGTGCCACATGATACTCAGTTGCATTGGTCGTTCCAATGCGGGAGAAGGCAGAGAGTTGTTGTCCATAATGCTAAGTCATCTGATACAGACCGGTCACAAGTGGAATAACACAGGGCAGTGTTCTAGGCCCAGTACTATGTGTTGTATACATCAACCATCTGCCGGTGGCAATGAAATCACTTGTATACATCTTTGCAGATGATTCTAAATTCTGCCGTGTGAAGAAATTTTACAGAATGACCTGGTGAAACCAGAGAACTGGCAAGACCTCTGGCTGCTTGGATTTCCTGAAACAGAAGTGTAAAGCCATGACAGTCAGTAATGAGTGCCCAAAAGGGAAGACGCAAAATACAGACTACTGGGTCATGACCGTGACAGAGTCTCTTCAGAAAAAGATCTTGGAGCAATAATTGACAGCCGGTTATCTTTTTCAGAACATATACAGACAACAGTCAACAAATCACACAGAGTTATAATATAGGTTGGTCCATTGGGATGAAATAGACGCCCAGAAAAAAACAGACAGTGCGTGATGGATAAACATTTATTGACAATTAAAGCAATAAATGATTTTGGTGATGGATTACGTGCATGCACATGTTATATAATTATACGCATAATTTAGGCCCTTTCTCCCACCAATAATTGATTTTGAAAATATCGAACAATCACACAGTTAATGGGACTGTCACACTACGTATGAGCGCATGAGCCAACGTATGCCAACGTATGAAGAAAAATTGTCAGAACGCTGGCATACGTCAAGAACGTTAAGCATACGTTAGAAGCACGTTATGAACACGTTGCTACACGCTGTTACACGTTGTCATTCGCCCGGCCGTCTAAAAATTTTGAGCATGGTAAAAACTATCGGACATATGAGTTGCGTATGAATATACGTTACTCACACGTTAGACGTACGCAACACGTACGTTCTGCGATCTTTGCGCACGTCGCACGTACGCAACGCATACGTTCATATACGTTATTTTCTAAATTCAATGTAGGGAACGCATAGCGACGTTTAATGACAAAATACCCAAGTTGTCCCTCAAAGTGGTTGTCACATTATTTAGAATAAAAAGTGGTTTCAGTTGAAGAGTTGCATTAAAGTGATGACGTTATTATGATGAGACATTTGCAAATTCCCAGCAATAAAATGTGTTGGTTAAATGCTGTTTTATGCTGGTTCGCCGTCTGCGATGCCTGTCCAGCATTAAAACAATGCTGGCTCAGCATATTGTTCTCTCCAGACAGTGTTATGTATCGCCCTTTTGGAAACAAAGGTCATATCCCAGCAAACTCGAGACGTTGAACCAATGCTGGGTTGATGTTGGGCCGACGTCGTAGATGATAGACCAACATTATATATATAGCATTTCACCTATACCCACCCTTGTAAAGCAACCCCTCAGAAGCCAGAATGTAGTCAATTATTCATGATAAATTACTGAAACCTAAAATCTGGCAAAGGGGTGAGTCTTAAATGTGCTTCATTATCAGGGTTAATTCTTAGTTATTTAAGCTAAAAATCAAGGGAAAATGGCAGCAATGCCCAAAATAAAATAATATTTGCAAATTATAGGCCATATAATTCCTGACGTTTTGACTGGACAATTATCCAAAAAAGTAAAAGTTTATTTTCTATACGCCAATGGGGGGGGGGGGGGGGCTCTTCAAAAAGGCACTATCCCAATACTGAGATACAGTTTTATTGTTGTGATTAAAAAATTGGAAGTCATATATTTTATGTTATGACAAATGTACATGGGTATACAAAACACCTTGCGAATATATGTTTCATTCCCACAATCGAGGAAAATATAATCAGATTATATTTTTCTTGCTACAATGAATATAGCGAAAAGACAAGAAGCCATTATTTTATTATCAGATTATATATAGCATAGTATATCAGCTGTAATCAAAGGCATCTAATAAATCATCTCATAAGGCAATGAATGCATTAAATTAGCCAAGGAAGGTTGACTCAACTTTGTCAAAATAATAAATGGCGTCTATTGGAATCAACTGTTTAGCAAGTATCATATTAAACCTATTGTCTCAACATGATGATCAAATAAAGAACTACTACACTCAGAATTGATTTATTATCATACGTTAGGCGTACGTCTAGTACGTTACTCATGCGCAACACTGACGCTACACAAACGCTATCAATACGTTCAGAGCGCTAGCCACACGTTTGTCTCACGTTGGAACACGTTACTACACGTTGCACACACGTTACGGGTAGGTTATAAGAACGCTACGCATGCGCAATCTATACGTTATTCATACGTTAACAGTCTCTTAAAACAAAAAAGTTTAACGTGTGCCGACGTTTTAGGTGATTTGTTAACACGTTGGCATACGTTGGCTCATACGCTGTAGTGTGACAGCCATTACGGAGAACAGCATTAAATTGTTTCGGAGAAACCTTGTATTCCTTGATGGACCATAAGCAGGGCTGGCAGAGCCCCTCTGACTGGTCCTGGAAGTTCAGGGTTTTCACTTGATTAACCACCACCCCGTCGCTCATTCTTTCCTTCGGACCTAATAATTCGGTATGCTGATTAGAAGTGACAATCAGAAATATTAGTGAGAACTAATATTGAATAGTTAAATGTCAGAAACTTTTCAGTTATGATAATATTATTGATATATGCTATTGTAGACAATTATGAACATGCCAGGCTATTATATAGGTCTTAGTGTACATTACTATATATAAAACATGATATTTATTGACCGGTTATATGACAATTACATATTTATTTGTTATCAAGCTGATATTTGAAAAATCAATTGGCAAACCACATCTCGTGCACAATAGTTATGCAATCATTTTTCATTTTTCTGTCAACGGCAGTGGCAGTGTACGCACACACACGAAGACATAGCTTAAATACATAAAATATGAAGAAAACGACAGGAAAAAACGTTGGTACGGCACTACAATGTAATGCCTGTCTCAGACGAGCGCGGTTCAAAAGCGGCCAAACCTTATTTACACCAACTTGAAGTTGTGGGTCACGGTAGCTAGAAACAACTTCAAGTGGGTGAAAAAATGCCTGGTTCGTCCCAAATTCACGTTAAAATTGGAGATGATACGTAGGCGACAGGAAATCTTGGTATTCAACTCGACACGATGCGACATACCATACTAATTGTGTGTATTCTGCGCCGTTCCGAAAGGTCGATAGTTCGACAGGTCATCATTCCGACATAACATAATATAATGGATTAACAGTTACTAATATAAAGAGGATAATCCCCATCACCTCCAAGGCTTGTCGGCATATTGACCTGTCGGAAAATGACCTGTAGGAATATCGACCTGTCGGAATATCAATTTGTCGGAAAATCGACATGTCGGAAAAGCAGCCTCCCGGAAAATCGACCTCTCGGAATAGCGACCTGTCGGAAAAGCGACCTGTCCGAATGTAGACCCTGTCAGAATATTGACATGTTGGAATAGCGACCTGTCGGAAAAGCGATCTGTCGGAGTATAGACCTGTCGGAATATAGATCTGCGGAATATCGACCTGTCGGAATATCGACCTGTCGGAATATAGACCTGTCGGAATATCGACCTGTCGAAAGAGCGACCTGTTGGGAATTGGACCTGTCAGAATATAAACCTGTCGAGATATAGACTTGCCGGAATATCGAGCTGACCCCGCGAAACAGGCGTTCAGGTACCAAACATTGTTGATTGTGGATACCGCGTAAATACCATGTAGCCTACCTGTGGCCTATAGGAGACCTATACCTGTCCAGCCACATTCGTACCTCCCCATGTGACCTTGAATGGTGACACACGTACGATTACTGAGATGAGAGATGGCGACTCGGATGCAACACCAATTTTTATCACGTTTTGGTCGGGCGTGACTTTTGAACACTTCAAAAAATGTCCGCAACGCAAATTTCACCGTCAGAATAGTTATGATTTCACACGGACATCCTAGTGTGAGATAAATGAAATGAATCGGGCTTTAGGCCACCTTTGTGCACATATAGGCTAAACTGGGCCAGGAGAACCTCCTGAGGATGGTGAGATGATTGAGATGACACTGTCCTCCAGACACAGGATTCGAAATTCGAGCCCTGGCGGTCTGAGGCCGAGCACGCTACCTCTCGGTCACGGAGGCTCCCCACAATACTGACTTTCTCACGTGGATGGGGAAGAAACATTTTTGTTTCTTTCAAACCGCCGAGACCGGGAACCGAACCCCGAACTCTGGCGTGAAAGGCAGCGATGCTAACCAGTACCCTAGTGTGAAATAATGTGGGTAATCCAGAAGGACACACACCCGTGTATGAACCGTGCTTGATCCGCGCTTGCATGAGCCAGGTTTAGTTTAATCCAGTATATAAATATAGTATATAAATGATACTGGCATAGACAGTTCAGCTGGCCACTCTACACAACTCTATGAGTCAATCATGGCTATATGTTCTCTATCTGGACAAGATGAGAAAATGAAATGAATCGGGCTTTAGGCCACCTTTGTGCACATATAGGCTAAACTGGGCCAGGAGAACCTCCTGAGGATGGTGAGATGATTGAGATGACACTGTCCTCCAGACACAGGATTCGAAATTCGCACCCTGGCGGTCTGAGGCCGAGCACGCTACCTCTCGGTCACGGAGGCTCCCCGCAATACTGACTTTCACGCGTGGATGGGGAAGAAACATTTTTGTTTCTTTCAAACCGCCGAGTCCGGGAACCGAACCCCGATCTCTGGCGTGAAAGGCAGCGGTGCTAACCACTAACCCAGGGCCCCCGCCCGGGCAAGATGAGGCTTAACGCGCATAACAAATCGACTCGTAATTACCCAGTAAACACAAACACATTTGTATAACATTTGTACAATGCTGGACCAACGTCGAAGACGTTGGGCCAACGTTGTACAAATGTTATACAACGGTTTTGTGTTTGCTAGGTTATCAATGAGTATCACAGTCATCTGTAGAGACACTGGTGACACTGGTAGGATGTCAATGAGTACAGTCAGCAGTGATTGTTATGATAAACATTTACAATGTTTTTCTGCTCACCAAATAAGCAAATATGTCGGATAGCAAGAATGCTGTTTAACAGCTATAATTATGATAATGTACATTACCAATGCCACCAATAATATTTCAATAAATTATCTATATCACCTTTAATTGTAGCTCTCGTCTGAGCCTCGGAGATGTACAAGGACATCAGTGCGTGTATGGCGTTTTGTACGCAGTCTGATGGCCGAATACAGTCGTCTGATACCCGAATGTGTACGTTGCTTAGCGCATACACATAATCTGACAAGACCTCTTCGGAATGTCTGCCCACTAAGACTGTACAAGAAAAAGTTGGCCGCAAAATTGAAATAGTAAAGGAATTGGAACACTTTTTGTACAAGTAGAATCTTGTGTGATGGTCTAGTTTTCTCATTGATCAGTGTTACAAAGTATAAGTAAACTCTGAGGGCGTGGCCAGGAATGTTACAAATTAAGAACACAGTGGAGATAATGAGAAGCATCTTTGTAACTTTCATCTGCAGTCTGTTGTAAGATGAGTCTATGAAGAGGTCATCCCTGCCATTTGCAGTGTGACTTATTTTCACAGTAGTACTACTTGAGGACTCTTGTGAGTTTGTAAGATGGAGCTGGTCCGCCATCGGCTGTAGAGTAGTGGTTGTGGCGGTGGTTTTGCATGGTGTCCTCGTCCCTCTTGGTAACAAGCTCTGCAGTTGCACGCTGGAATCACGAGGGGTAACTTCTGAGTGAGGCCTGGCCAGCTGTGAGTGTAAATGCCGATAAAACTCAGCCAGCGTTACAGCAATGCGCCCGTTACTACCCACAATGAGGATTGTAGGTAGGATCAGTGTTATAAAAGCATCCACGTTGCTTATGTTCATCACCAGATGGAAATAGCGGGGCACAATGGCACAGAACAGGCGGCGGTACAGACGGTTTTCAGTGACCTGTGCTGTCCAGAAGGCGAAGCTATAGAGAACACCGGCGAGCACCGCCAGCCCAATCACCACTTTCTTCGCCCTGCTGGCTGTACACATCTGCTGGCGCTTCAGAGGAAATCGTATAGCGAGGTACCGCTCTACGGTGAACGCTACCACGTACCATACACTGAGGAAACTACTGACATAGGTCAGGTAGACTAACAACTGACACCAACCAGGTTTGTGGTACACGTGAACTCCAATGTTGTCAGCCCAGCTTAAAAAAACGGTCAGCAAAAATACGCTGTCAGATATGGCTAAGCCAGCTAAATATATGCTGCTGGACATCTTTCTCAGGTAGGTACCCATAAACACCATGAAACTCAGCAAGTTTCCAAGAATACCAACTGCCACCAGCACGGGTACCAGGTACATATCCAACAGGTGTACCGCCCTGCGAAACGTGGCCATGTTGGGATCAAACAATGTGGTGATATTGGGGTAGAGTTCTGTTTTGTTCTTGGAAATATCATCCACAATTTCTTTTTCGTACATGGCTCGAAAACTCTCATTGTATATGCCGGGCAGCGCACTCTGACTGGTCATAGTTGTATGTTGTTCAATGATCACTTCATATTATTATGTTATTCTCGGGTTTAAATATGAATTATACCGTGACGATATATCCTGTATGTATTCACTGTTGATCTGATGTATATCCAAGGGTCGGATATGAGGAGTACGTAGGCCTATTTACTTGTGTGCTGGACAATTTTTGTCACTTCTTATTGGCAGTTGTGTCATTCTCTGTCATCATTTTTACACTCATCAAAATTATTATGTGACCACTTTTATCCGCAAATGAGATCCTATCCTGTCATATTCACAACAAATAATCTGTAATCACAATACTTTTGTTTTCGTGAGTATTTCTTAAAACACATAAGGCTTTATATACGATATCAGCTTCTTATTAATGCAATCTTGTGATCTGATTTTCAGCATTATCTTAGAGTCAAATATATATCCTAATTAGTTTATTCAATGACTCTGTTTATGGTTAATGTTGCCTATTTTGATCACTTTTTGTTTTCAATAGCATGGTAATTAATGTGAATTATTAAATACAATTATGGTGAAGTTCTTCTTGTGAAAAGTCTTGTCAATCTCAATTAATTAGCGTACACTTTTGTTATCTATATCCATCACTTGTCACGTGAGACGTGAGACTAATGAGAACCTACTGGTAACGTCCTGGTGTCATCTAATTATCCTTAATGAGGTTGTCCATCATGTAGATATCGTCGTGCATTGTATTATGCTCGCACCATGCGTGACATGCTTTGCGCGCTGTCATTATTGTACCTTTGCTTGTTATCCTGTAATCTTCAGTCACTACTCACGTATAATTTCGAATGTAAGAAATCCTGCTTTAATTTCTCATAAAACACGTTTTTGTTTACTGTCAACTTTCAAGAACACTCATTTTGTATCCAATGCCACAATTTAGGCCTACATATATTTTTACAATAAAAAATGTTCTTATATATGTACGTGCTAGTATAGCTCAATTATTATTGATGACTTGTATCCAGTGCCGTTATAACACCTCGAGTAGCAATGTTTGCTGAAAGCAAGGAGTATTCTGGCTGAGAGTGTTGCGACTGAGGTTTACCACTTTAGTAGCAATAAAGATACCCAGTATCTTTTGTGAGCATCACAGCGGGAGAGATGTGTGAGGATTTGGCCAGGATACACGGATCACTTGCCGTGGGCGCCACGGCGGCTAAATGTAACATGAACAAGCAGGAGCAGACCCACAAGCTCACGAGTGCCGACCACAAAGTGAGCAGACAAATAAACCATTGTCATGCGTGGTGTTCACTTTCAATCCCGGAGAGTTGTGGGCGACCTCTGTGTCGGCAGACAGCGTCAGATAAGGTGTGGTGATAACTCTGTGCCGAGAGTCTACCTCCAACTTGGAGTCCTCACTTTCCTGCCCGTCTTCTCAAGTAAATTCTGCTGCTTCTGCTGCTGCTGTTGCTTCTGCTGCTACTGCTGCTGCTTCTGATACTGCTGCTGTAGCAGCTGCTGCGGCTGCTGCGGTTACAAATTCATCCTTCGTTCTCCTTGCGTCTGGTTCTATCTCGCAAAGGCTAATAGAAGTAAATGATTCGTTTACAAGTAAGCAGTTTTTTTTTGTTTGCTTTTTTTCCTGCTCTACTCTGCGAAGCCAAAAGTCAGTATCTGCTTACTTTACAAGTAAACACAAAATACATTTTGGCTTTGCACCGCAGTGCTGCACCTGACAGCATTATAGTGTAGTAGATAAGGTAACCTATTGTGCATTTTATGATTAAAGCATGAAATTTCTACCACTTGTAGAACATATCCTAAGGGTAATTTTTAGATGTGGAGGTAAACTGGATTTGACCTCTGATGACCTCTAAAGGTCATTGACCTCGAAAGGTCAAAATATTCACTGGCATAGCCAAAAAGTAGTTAAAATTGTATATTACAATGTCTATGATTTGTTTCTGTGTCCCAAAAGTGCGTCAAATACTCGAAGAGACTGCTTTGAATGATAAACATAACATCAAGGTCATGTCAAGGTTACACCAAGGTCATTTGAAGGTCAAACTGGCAGAAAATGTTCACTTTTTATCAATTTCCACGCTGTTGTTGTACAATCATTTATTACAAGGGACTGGTTTTGACATATCCTTTGTCCTATGTATTTTCCACACACATTTAGGATATTAAGGGATGTTACAACCTTGGCAAGGAGGCTAGGTATTTCACTTAAAACGCTCCTTCTTCAATATTTAGTTGAACAGGCCAAATTACAATTATGCAGCATTGTAGAGCATCAGCTTGGGCTCCCATAGCAAAATATTGACAAATAATTAGGTTATGAAGTTTGACATGGGGTGGGGTTGTATTTTACTGGAGTACCATCCGAAAGCAATTTGAAGGTCATGTCAAGTTCATTTCAAGGTCAAACTGGCAAAAACTGTTACCATGATTTTCAAATGTGTCCTCACTTAAAGGAGCCTGAGCTTCAGTCTGGTGGCATGTAGGCCCTATACACTTTTTCTTGAATCACATCTATCTACATCAACCTAACTTAATATGCAGGTGAGCCATATCTGATAATTTAAACATTTTTATCTATAGGCCTACTGCAGATAGATGCATGTTGTAAGCCATGTGAGCCATAGGTATATGGCGTTGATGCCATAACCTTTAACAAGTCTCTCCAGTCTAATGTTCCAGGTAGCTGAAAGTTGTTAGAATTGAGACCAAATAAATTGAGAGAAAATGATGGCCATTTATACTGATTATAATTGGTCGGTTAGAACGTTGAATTGTATATAATGTTAGAGTGACCCTAATATCCTAATAGAAGTGGTGAGCAGGTTTTTATCACACGTCCGTAGGGGAAGGGGGGAGGGGGTTAGTCGCACCGGGATCTATCAGACGGCACTTAATTTTTATGGGTGCAATAACTGAAAAACTAGTGGTCATTTTTTTTGAAATTTTAAATCACATTCTCATCAACATGGGGAGGTGCAAGTGATTTTTTAAACATGCTACCATAATGCCAAAATATCTCCCAGAGTTCAACTTCATAATTTGTTGTGGGCGCAAAAACTCAAAACCTTAATCAGAAATTATCCAAATCTTACAATCACATTCCCCACAATATGGAGATGTACAGGCAATTTGTTCAAGATTTCACTGACATGTAAAATGGCCGCCACAAATCAACTTCATAATTTATTGTGACCACAAAACTCAAACTTTGTGAGAAAGTAGTCAAATTTTACAATCAAATTCTCCACGATATGGAGATGTGCAGGTGATTTTTTAAACATACCGGATACTAAAATTAATTTCAAGGCTACATCAATTTGTCAGATAGCTCTGCAAAATATCGATGTCATGACTGCCTAATTTTCTCGCTAAATTGAAACGACATAATCAGGCTAAAATGATTGTGTCGCTTTAAGACCCCAGCTGTCACCATGATATAATAAAACCGATTATTACATCGTTCGGTATTCATTTCATAATTCAATACTAGACCGCCATAGCCATAACAAAATACCAGATCGTTATAACGGAATAGTAGACCGTTATAACGAAATACTATACCGTTATAACGGAATAGTAGACTGTTATAACGAATTAGTTCGCCGTTATAACGGATTTGTAGGCCGTTATAACGTGATACTAGAATGCCATATAACGAAATACTAGACCGTTATAACGGGATAGTAGACCGTTATAACAAAATACTAAAAAGGTATAACGGAATAGTAGACCGTTATAACGGAAGACTAGACCGTTGTAACGGAATAACAGACTGTTATAATGAAATACTAGACCGTTATAACGGAATAGTAGACCGTTATACCGGAATAGTAGACCAATATAACGTGATAACAGACCGTCATAACAATATACTAGACCGTTATAACGGGATAGTAGACAGACTGTCTAGTAGACAGACTAATCCGTTATAATTGTCTGACAGTTATAACGGGTTAGTAAACTGTTATAACGAAATAGTAGACCGTTATAACGAGATACCAGACCGTTATAACGGAAGAGTATACCGTTATAACGGAATAGTAGACCGTTATACAGTATTGGTAGACCGTTTTAACGGATTAGTAGACCGTTATAACGGATTAGTAAACAGTTATAACAGATTAGTAGACTGTTATAACGTGATACTAGACCGTCATAACGAAATCCTAGACCGTTATAACGGGATAGGAGACCGTTATGACGAAATACTAAAACGTTATAACGGGATAGTAGACCGTTATAACAAAAGACTAGACCGTTATAACGGAATAGTAGACAGTTATAATGAAATACTAGACCGTTATAACGGAATAGTAGACCGTTATACAGATTAGAAAACCGTTATGAAGAAATACTCAACCGTTATAACGGGATAGTAGACCGTTTTAACATATTAATAAGCCGTTATAACGGATGTGTAGGCCGTCATAGCGTGATACTAGACCGTCATAGCAAAATACTAGACCGTTATAACGGGATAATAGACAGTTATAACGGATAAGTAGACCGTTATAACGAAATAGTAGTCCGTTATAACGAGATACTATACCTTTATAACGATATAAGAAACCGTTATAACGGAATACTTGATCGCTATAACGGAATAGTAGACCGGTATAACGGATGATTAGACCGTTATAACGGAATAGTAGACCATTACAACGGATTAGTGGACCGTCATAGCGAAATACTAGACCGTTATAACGGGATAGTAGACCCTTATAACGAAATACTAAACCGTTATAACGTAATAGTAGACCGTTATAACGAAATACTAGACCGTTATAACGGAATAGTAGGCAGTTATAATTAAATACTAGACCGTTATAGCGGATTAGTGTACATTAGTGTACCGTTATAACGGAATAGTAGACCGTTATGACGTGATAACAGACCGTCATAAGGGAAAACTAGGCCGTTATAACGGGACAGTATACCGTTATAACGGATTAGCAGACCGTTATAAAGAAATACTAGACCGTTATACCGGAATTTTAGACCGTTTTATCAGATTATTAAGCCGTTATAACGGATGTGTAGGCCGTTATAGCGTGATACTAGACCGTCAAAGCGAAATACTAGACCGTTATAACGGGATAGTAAACAGTTATAACAGATAAGTAGACCGTTATAACGAAATATTAGACCGTTATAACGAGATACTATATCGTTATAACGGAGTACTTGATCGTTATAACAGAATAGTAGACCGTTATAACGGATTCTTAGCCCGTTATAACGGGATAGTAGACTATTATAGCGGATTAGTAGACCGTCATCACGAAATACTGAACCGTTATAACGGAATAGTATACCGTTATTACGAAATACTAGACCGTTATAACGGAATAGTAGGCAGTTATAATGAAATACTAGACCGTTATAGCGGAATAATATACCGTTATAGCGGATTAGTATACCGTTATAACGTGATACTAGACCGTCATAACGAAATAAGAGACCGTTATAACGGGATGGTAGACCGTTATGACGGACTAGTAGACGGTTATAACGAAATACTCTACCGCTATAACGAAGTACTAGTCCGTTATAACGGAATATTATACCGCTAAAACGGATTAGTAGACCGTTATAACGGATTAGTATATGTTATAAGGGATTGATAAAAAATCTTATTGTAATAAAAACACTTTGTTTTGGCTGATATAGTTTTTGCTCTTTGAATTATCCACGCCTGTATTGATATCTGGGCGGATGTAGAGCTCTCATCTTTGAGAATTGAAAAAAAATAAAAATGGCTGCCAAGAAATCGCCGAAATTATTATGCTTTTGCCAATTCTTCTTATTAAAAATCCCTCTCTCAGAGTATTCCACGCCGCGATAATTACATAATTGCACCTTCTATTTATTAAGCATATGAGACAATGAACAGTAATAATCTACTTGTTCACTTGTATCCTACACAAGGGGAGGCACATTCAATTACAAGGGAGGGGCGGAGTATTTTTATCTTGTATTATATGAACCAATCGATGTGGGGCCTACATGGCGGTTACAGTTGACATCGGCTTCATAAAATTGTGCTTTTTAGGTCAAGTTAGGATCATTTCAAAGGTGTGTATTTTAATATAATATATTGGGACATATAATCACTGTGTGTTAAAACTATCACCAAATTATCAATATCATACATATTCTGCAAATAAAAACTCAATTTCAAGAGGTCAACGGAGTTGTAAGTAAGTGAGAGTATATATTTTTAGGATTTTTGCCAGTTTGACCTTCAAGTGACCTTGATATGACATGTACGTTACTTTCAGACGGTACCCCAGTAAAACACAGTTCCAAACCATATGATCCTTCATAACCCAATTATGTATTGATATTTTGCCATGGGAGCCCAAGCTGATGTTTCACAATGCTGCAAGATGCAATTTTTGCTCGTACAATTAATCATTGGGAAATGAGTGTAATAAGGGGAATGAGGGTGTGATACCCCTCCCAAGGCTGACACTGCCCTCAATTTCCTGAAATTTTTTTGTGGAAAATATGTCTGACCAATAATATCTCAAAATCAGTCTTTGTAATAGTTAATTGCATCACTAACCGCGTTGAATTTTATATAAAGGGGATATTTTCACATTCTTTTGCGATTTTGACCTTGAAATGAACTTGATGTAACTTTGCTATGACCTTGGTGTTATTTTTATCAATAATAGTAGTCTCTCTGTGCATTTGACATATTTCTGGAATACAAAAATAGTTTATAAATATGGTACCCGGTAATACACAATTTTCACCACTTTTGGCATTGCGAATGCTTATATAACCTTTCGATGTAGATGACCGCTAGAGGTCGTCAGGGGTCAAATCTAGCTCACCCCCACAATTTAAAATAAAGATCAGGATATGTGCTAATAATGGTAGAAGTTTCATACTTTAATCATAAAATGCACACTTGTTTTATTATGGGAGCCAAACGAGTACACTATGACCCAAGTATTTTGCCGAACTTTCTGATTTTTTTTTTTACATATTTTTGACAGTATGACCTTGAAATGACCTTGATATGACCTTGACCTTGTTTTTCGTCGTTATCCAAGTAAAACATAATCTCAACCCATGTTAGACTTCATAGCCCAATTATGCATCAACAGTTTTCCACGGGAGCCCAAACTGATGTTTAACAGCTGCTGCACACTGTAATTTTGCTCGTCCAATTAAACATTTAGGAAAGGGTGTAGTAAGGGGAATACTTGGGGTGTATCCCCCCCCCCCCAAGTTAGATACTGCCCTCAATCTCCCAAAATGCGCGTGGAAAAGATATCTGACCAAGACTGTGTCAAAAGTAATCCTTTGTAATAGATGACTGCACCACTAGTATTGTTTAAATTGATTAAAAGTGGATATTTTCACTATTTGTGGCCATTTTGACCTTCAAATGACCCTAAAGTAACCTTGACATGACCTTGATGGTATTTGTATGATTACCAAGAGTCTCTTAGAGTATTTCGCACACTTATGGAATACAAAAACATTTCATAGATATTGTAATACACAATTTTCACCACTTTTTTGCTTCGCAATTAGATATTTTGACCTTTCAAGGTCAATGACCTCTAGAGGTCACCAGGGGTCAAATCTAACTTACCTCCACATCTTAAAATAAACTACAGGATATGTACTAATAATGGTGGAAGTTTCATGCTTTAATCATAAAATGCACAATGGTTCCATTATGGGAGCTTAACCACTACACTATTAATAAGGCTACAACCGATAGAGCTCAGTCCCATCGCCTGCGACGTTAGCCCAATATTGACACGGAACACAGTACAAGATGATCCAATGACGGCAGCCAGAAACCTCTCGTGTTCCTGTCGCCTCGAGCAAACCGCCACGACTGGTTAGGCCATGATTGGGCTATGGTTGCTTACTGGTGGAGAGAGGCGAGAACCCGGCAAACACAATACTCTGAACGAATGTTGACTTGATGTTGGGCCAACGTCGTAGACGTTGGGCCAACATCAAGTCAACAGTGGTTCAAAGTGAAGGCGTCACTGTATTGTCTGCTTTTGTCTGTTTTAATTAACCAATTCCCGAATTTGAATTAGAATTAGATTTGTAGGAATTGGGAAATAGCTTAAAATTTGAGTTAAAAAGACAGCATTAACAAAAATATCTCACTTTTTACTAATTACCAAAGGTCTTGAATATAAATAATTACTGTAGTAGTCATTAATTTAGATATTTAAATTTCACGGCAACCTGAATTTTGGAATCACTTCGGCCCATTGGTGATATCAAGGAAAATAAATCACAATCAATCAATGAAGTAGTTTAGCTATAAATTAAATAGCTATATTGCTTTAATATCTGCACAAGTAACCACCGTCTTTACTTTCTATAATAATTCATTTCTCATTACAATTTCAAGTTACGTTGAAGAGGCAGACCATAATATAGGGTATTAATTATTATGACATATACCATGTGTAAAATGTTACAAAGCATTGGCACGAGATAGTTGAAACATGTATACTAGTATATACTTTATATCTAAAAAAACTGTCATTAATCAAGAGGGTCGCATTATCACGTTTGCTAATAAAAATAACGATAATTTTGGATTTACGCAATCAATTCTCAATATATATAGGCTTTGGAATCTGTTCATAATAATTATGTATTCTATGGGAACATGGATACAAAATGCTTCACACGTAAAACATAAGAGAATTCCGGGGAATCCCACAACACTTGCGGCGATATTCGTTTTTGTTCTTGATCTAGAAACAATAATGCCAAAGCTTGCTGTGCTAATAATAGCCATGGGGATTATTGGCAAGTCCTCGACCAGTTGTTGCTTGTTGAAAACAATTAGGCCTACAGTTCCATCGCTGATTTGTATACAAGTCAATTGTTATTGTCCAGGAATAATATATGAGGCCATGTTTTAAAAGCAAGCAGACGGGCGCTCTTTGCATATTGGGTATGTCCTGCGGCATGTAGGTATGAAATCATCTGGGAGACCGAATATAAAAGAAGCACGCTCGCATGCAATTGAGATGGTGTTTGTGTTTATAGCGACCGGGCATGCTGGGTGTTCAGCCAGAAGTTTCATGCTGTCATGAAAGTAATAAGCTTGTGAAACTTTGCCGGGATAGATTCTCAGAACTGTGAATTTAAATCGTTTAATGCCCCGTTTTTGCAGTCAAAATATATAATACACAAAAATATGACCAAAACCTAACCTAAACCATCGTCATAGTCCCGTTTTTTTCGAAGAATAATGACTTTATTCCCCTCTTGACTGAGACATCATTGCCGTTCTCAGATGACACACTTGAACATGCATGCTCCGCACACGCGATCAAGTCACCCTCTCATTGGTCAAGTTATGTTTGTTTGTTTGTTGAGTTAGCGAGCCCTATAACCGGTCTGCCCGGGCCTTTCGACAAGTGTCAATTGCTTTGAAACCTAGCCACGAGACCAAGAGCTACAAACAATCAGATCACTAAGTAACAAGCTAGACAACCACACTGTGAGTAGGCCTAGCTAAGAATTAACCCCTCGGTCCGCACGAGGCTTGCCAGTGTACTGTCACGCTGGGGTTAGAGTAGGCATACCCCGACCTCGGCCCCCATGTTAATTTCCGAGGAGGAAGCCAGAGAGAGCTGAACTTCACTATTGCTGTGAATAGGTCAAAAACGCCCCTGATATTGTGGTATCACCACCCTAAACTGGCACTCCCAGGAGTGTTAAAAATATGGCGGGAAATCCCGTCATTATTGTTTTTTCGTTACTTTTCAGTTATTGTTTTCATTTATTTTAAACTAGTGCTGAACGATTCTGCTAGTTTGGGTATGAAGATAGGCATTTTTAAATTGTTCTGCCCAAATACTATGAACTATATCGCATATAAGCTCGATTTTCAAAATGAATAAATGTAGGCCCTATCACTGACACGCAGGTCGGATGCCTCACCAAATTTAAAATAGCATGTTTTCGGTGTTGGCTCATTTTTTTGGACACAAATTTTTCACTGAACCAATTACATTTTTATGTGGCTTAGAATTTAGGGTTCAACCCCTTTGGATTGGCTACGACCACCCGTTTCAGACAAAAAAATTATACAATTTTTGCTGATCCTTGTCAGCACATGCTGTCACAATTTACAGTAACCATTTGTATCCTCGTTTACGACCACTTATAACAAATTATGTAGGCGATTTGACTTTGCAGAATACACAAATAAGTGAACTAAGAGGGTGCTCTGTAATCATTTTTTTTTTGGCCCACGGGGGAATTTTGGAATAGCTCGAGATGCATCTAGTGTAGCCGTGGAACCTGTTTCAGCCACTGGGGCTACATCCAGTGCACTTTTCCCACTTTCACATTAGCAGGGGTGAATGAATTTCGCTGATTTCCATGTAAATTTTCAATGAATTTTCCACACAATAAGCTGAGACGCAGCTGCAGGCCGTGGCCCAGTTGATTCGCCCACTGACTTCGGCTACCGCTACTAGCTAGACCTATCCTATAGTCTAGGTCCTATAATATGCCAATTTAGTGTGTATGACTAGGCCTAAAGCTAGACCTATACATACGCCGGTAGGCTTCAATACATTTTTGGGTAGGCCTATACAAATGCAAGAGGTCTTGCGTACTCCCCCTCCCCCTCACACACACGGGCGGGGGCCCTAGGGTAGTGGTTAGCACCGCTGCCTTTCACGCCAGAGTTCGGGGTTCGGTTCCCGGTCTCGGCGGTTTGAAAGAAACAACCGAGAGGTAGCGTGCTCGGCCTCAGACCGCCAGGGCTCGAATTTCGAATCCTGTGTCTGGAGGACAGTGTCATCTCAATCATCTCACCATCCTCAGGAGGTTCTCCTGGCCCAGTTTAGCCTATATGTGCACAAAGGTGGCCTAAAGCCCGATTCATTTCATTTCCCTCACACACACACACCCAGGATACAGACAGTTTACAGAACAGTCAATTGCCATTCTATGCATATTTTCGGAGCCCACATCTAGGCCAGCCTGTAACGTTATTAGCCCACTGGTAGGCCTAATCACTGATAGCCTGTAGCCTGAATCATGCATATTATAGGCCTGCATAATTACGAGGGTGCACATGGGTCCTGGAAATTATGGATTATTCCTAGTTCATTTTTTACCCATATTTTGGCCTCGCTTTTCGCTTTTTATAAGGGAAAAATGACATAAATATAGATAAAAATATATATCAATTTTCAGGTTCATTTTTTACACTATTTATAAGCTGAAATCCTCGATGTTCGGACCCTGAGAACAGGCGATTCGCCGTTCGTTTTTTAACCCATGTGCACCCTCAATTATATAGATGTTATTAGTGGCTGTGTTTAGAGGCTATACTTGCTACTGTTACAAGAATATCGCCCTCCACTACGCATAGGCCTAACACTTTGTGAACCTTTGTGGAGGGTGGCATTTGCTGATTAAAGTGTAGTCTAGGCCTACACTAAACTGGTACAGAAAATATAAGGTCTCACACCACACCCATCCCCACGTTGGCGTATTGAAAAAGAAATTGTAAAAAATATAATGAAAAAAGTGGCCAACGAATTTATGCGCTAGGCCTGAATTGCGGTGATCCGTGATCTAAAGAGAAGGCGGCGCCACAGGGGTTTGCCCTGCATTTTTTAAGGGAGGCTTATAAGTTTGGCAAAACATAGGGTGGCTATGTGCCCTCCTCCCCTTGGATCCACCACTGCTAACCTCTACCCATGCAAACACCAATTTTGTCTATCAATATTACAAAAAATATGTGAAAAACCAACAGAAAGCATAGGGCCTGGACCTATTTGTTAAATTGATCGCTCAAAATGGTGCATTTATTAATATAGGGGACTATTGAAAACATTTTGCGAAAAAGACGAATATCCCACCTGGATCGGGCGAAAAAACGGTCACTTTCAAGATTACTATATGGGAGCCTATGACAAAAATATCACAATAGCCGTCTGTTGTGGGTGGTTATTAAATATGTCTGAAGTTGCGGAATAAGTTCTCCGAAAATTTGTTTGTCCCCGGAAAAATTTAAAAACAAATCCTGTTGACTTACAATTTAGGTCTGGATGTGACTCCAACCTAGGAAACATTCACTGATTTTTAAGCAGGAGGTCAACCTTGCTATTAACTATAAGTATTTTAAAATTAGATTGATTGAACAGGAATAAGCAAAATGTTTCAATTTTATTTCACACTCATTATCAATACAAGTATATTATAAATTTTTCAACTAGGCCTATCTGGAATAATTTCTCATCTGTCCCAGCAATATTTTTTTCTGTGACTAATAAATTTGGTTAGCAACAAATTTTTGCAATATATTGCTAATTTAAAAAAAAATAGACAGTAATATCCCTTGCTAATTGTCAAGCATATTATTTCTAGAATGTGAGTGTAGAAAACTTCAGACTTAATTTACATTTCTATAATTCTTAACATTAGTTTTCATCCACATTTGTTACCCTATTATTCAGTTCTGATATTCCTCTCATTTTATTATTACATTTGTTGGAAGATATTGCATGTAGTGTATGCCCTATATACAATTAAGGAATGGAAAACACTCACTGAACTGCACAAAAAACTTAAATTCTAATATATAATGATAATATTAACAACATGTACGATGTGTATTGTAAGTGTTGTTTTTATATGCAATCAGAGCATTCACCATTAATAAATACACTACACCAGATGAATTATATCTCATTTGTAGAGGCTATCATACATGGCGGCCATTTTAAATTTCGGTAAAACCTTGAAAAATCACCTGCACATCTCCATATTGTGGGGAATGTGATTGTAAAATTTGAATAATTTCAGACGGTCAATTTTACAGTTTTTGCGCCCACAAAAAATTGTGGAGTTGACTTCTGGCGGCCATGTTGAATTTGGGTAGCATCTTTCTAAAATCACTTGCACATCCACATGTTGCTGGGAATGTGTTTTGAAATTTAAAAAAAATTGGCCAAAATATTTTTTTAAGTTTCAGCGACAACCAAAAAATTAAAGTTGAACCGTGGCGGCCATTTTGAATTTCAGTGAAACCTTTGAAAAGTCACCTGCACATCTCCATATGGTGGGGAATGTGATAGTAAAATTTGAATAATTTCAGACAATAAGTTTTAAAGTTTTTGCGTTCACAAAAATTTTTAGAGTTGACTTCTGGTGGCGATTTTGAATTTTGGTAGCATCTTAAAAAATCACTTGCACATTCCCATGTTGCTGAAAATGTCCTGTTAAAATTTAAAAAAAAATTAACTGGTAGGTTTTGAGTTTTTGCGCCCACAAGAAAACCTGTCGCCGTACAGAATCCTGGCGCGACTAAAATCCTCCTTCCCCTACGGGCAGGGGATAAAAAAACTGGCATTAATAATCATTCTATGAATTAAGCTAAATTAGTTAAATATCTATTTTTGATCAATATTTAATAAATTATATTATTTATATATGATTTGAAGCTGGAATTTACATAAATGCATAGGACAATGGTTAAATCACAATTTTAACCTTTATATATACCGGTTAATAAGGAGTTGTATTTTTTTATATTGTCATAACTTGATTACATGTGTGCTCATTCTCACTCACTTTGTTTATCACTTTATGCTATTAATTTATATAGGTTGTATCAATCAACTACCTTTTCTTATTATCTAAACATAGCTTTTCTTATCAGCTGAATACATGCATACATATTTTCAATAGAAATTTTAATACCTAATATCTGAATATGATGTACTTTTTCATGTATGATGTGTATTAGGCCATGAAAGGGCTAATTTTTAATTGGTACCCCTTAGCAAAGATGTTAAAAGTGGCATAGATTTAACATGTTTATAGATCAATACATGATATCCAATTACTACTCAATATTGTCATTTACAACTGTTTCCATAAGAAAATGACAGATGAAATAACATCACTATATAGGAATGCAGACACAATGTAGACAGTTTGAAGAAGCATTACATTTTTACTTCTACCATAATTCTCATAAGTAATCGCAATTCAAATATTCCTAACTTTCACACGCCCTTCAATTTAGTGTAAGATATCACATTTTGAGTCAGAATTGCCCAATTATATCACTGCAAATTGTCTAAACATTATTTGACACTCCAAATTACCATGGGGTCCCTCAAAACCAAGTTAATTGGCTGAAAAGATTAAAAAATCATTGTTTGACAATTCATTATTTATTAAATTGATCATTATATGTACATTCATTGCCTGGAGGCCTACTACCAAATTTGTATATGATCATACCAAGCAAAATAATTCATGAACATTAACCTAAGCTTCTACTTGTAGTTTCAATTTTAATACATACATGTACATCCTCATTATGATTGTGATGTAATATACTACTACAATTGATTAAAAGAATATTACCGGTATTCAAAATATACAAGATGTGGGTCAAACATGTGAAATGTGAAAAATATGTGCTGTTTAATCATGTTAATATCTCTTTTGAAAATGTGCATTGCGACAGATTCTACTACAAAACACTGGTTGATATGCCAATTTCATTGTGGCAATTTCATTGTGGTGAAGTGCAAGGTCAGAGAGATAACAGGTTGAATATAACTGTTGTAGCAATCTTGTGATGCACATGTTTTTTTCCAATGAGCAGTTCACCATAGACACTTCTTCCCATTGAACTTGTTGCATGAAGAAACATCATGTCTGCAAATATATACATTTCATTGTTTAAATATGGAAGTATTTTTTCTTTCATTTAAAATGACAGCAACAAATTTTAGTCAATATGTTGTACCTGTGTTTCCCACACTGAAATTTTTGGGAGTCATTATTCAATGTTATGCCCAAAAGATGAAAACATAGAAATAATAAGATAATGTACCAACTGTTAATCAACTTTTCATCCACTTTGAAGAAAATTAATCATATATAGCTAATTTGATGCACACTCATTTCATTTCCAACAACTGCTTTAACCTGCTATTAAATAAAAAAGATTAAAATCAACTGAAGTGCTGATTAGCAGTGGGAGTGTTAATCATTGTTTGACAAATCATTATTAAATTGATCATTACATGTACATTCATTGCCTGGAGGCCTACTACCAAATTTGTATATGATCATACCAAGCAAAATAATTCATGAACATTAACCTAAGCTTCTACTATTAAATTTTCTATAATTATAATTACTGAGAAAAACAACAGTTCTGAACTTCACAATGTTTGAAGCACAATTTTGAATACATTTAGAAAATTGACAATTTATATTTCAGTGCAAGGGTTGAATTATTTGAGATTATTACAAAGTACATAATATGCACAATTTCTAAGTTAGTGCAAGTGGTGAATTACTTCAGATCTAATCTAGTTAAAAGTTATCATTTACTTTGTAATATACAATTCTCAGTATCAAATGAGAGGAAATTAGTTATACAGAATACAGATTTATACAGCTGTGCACTTTTTTAATTAGAATTTAGGCAAATAAATAGTAAAAAGTTAAGAAAAATATTAATATTAAGTAGGGATGTTAACCTGCATTTTTTTTAATGGGGCACAATGTGAATTTAGTTGGCCTTGTTCCTTTTGTGTCTGATAAACTGAGTTTGAGACTCCTCTCAAGGAAATTTTGGTTGTCAAAAAATGATTTTCGAGAGATTTTCAGAAAATTCCTTTTGAAAATGAGGTTCAGTACCCCTTTACCACCTAGTATATGGATCCACTACTGATAATCATATATGGGTAGCATGAGCCACTGTCTTAGCTAGGATTTGACAACTGCCCTTTTTTCCAATTACATATTGCATATTATGTAAAGGAAGAAAATGCACCTAACTGGCTACAGGTGCATTTTCTTTCTTTACAGTGTAATTTGGACAATTTTCCTGTCTTGATACCCATCCAAAAGATGGGTCGCTGGCTAACACAGTGGTATCAGCATAATAATAGATTTCACTTGCATTACATAATTTATGACACATGCAAATATTGATTATCACAAAATGTGTGTAAAGTTTTGTAATAAAGTAATGATTCCTCCATTATTGAAATTAAAATATAATCCATGAAATATTTTAACACATTTGTTTAACATTTTTGAGTTAAATGCTATTGCATGGAGGTAGAAAAAAAAATCGGGGTGAAATGGTTAACTTAACATTACTGTAGATCTCATAATTTTTGCGTGTTCAGATTTTCGCTAATGTGTGATTTTACACGAAGTCTAGAATTCGCAAATTATTTATTTCGATGATAGGTAGAGCTATTATAATATTTAATAATTTCGCGGGATTCCTATATTCGCGAATTTGTCCTCCTCTTGAAATTCGCAAAAATTAAAACCTTGCAAAAATTACCAGATCTACAGTATTATAAACTGGGATGGGGCTATTCTTATATTGTTGGTTTAAACATCTCTATTTTTTTATTGGAACAATAAAAAAAATGTAATACAAGGCTCCTATCAAAGAGGCTATATTCTCAATCCCATTTAGTGGCACAGCTAGTTTAACAGGCGGCAGGCAGACACAGGCAGGCTATTACCGCTACAGATCTTAATGAGCCTAATAAGCGGTTGGTGGGTGGGGGTGGTAGTGACACAGCTCAAATAGGTAGTATTAAAGGACAAAAGTATTGCAATTATAAAGTTTAGCTGATGAAATAAAGCAGTTTAAGGAACTGGCTCAGACTAAAATCATTAAAAAATCGGTGATTTTATTTTGGCTTATTAATATGACCATATAATGTGAACATGTCCATAGACTAGAACTGCAAAAGCTTTTTATTTTTTGTGCTGCGCATTTACCAGTTAGACTAAATATATGGAGACGTAATTCCCGTATTTCTCATTTTTGACATGGTTGTCCAAAATAAGGCTATATCTAGCCTAACTGGTAAATTCGCAGCACAAAAAATTAAAAAAAATTGCCTTCCTAGTCTATGGACTGACATGTTTACATCATATGGCGATCACCGATTTTTTAATGATTTTAGCCTGAGCCAGTCCCTTTAAACTTATTCTGTTAGGTGCATTGATTGCCCAAATGTACACATATATAAGGATCCATGAAAAAAAAGTTTAGCAGGTCAACTTTTAAATTTATGTAGGTGTATTTTCCACTCTTTTCAGATTGTCAAATAAATATGCGAGCAATTTCTGTCACAATTGAAAAACATAATCAAAGCTGATTTATCAAGTAGTTCAAGTACAATTTATAGTCAGGGATATGTAGACCTCTAACTATATCATGTAGATGCAATATGCCATATCATATGATCTGTAGGCCTAATATTAGACCTAGCTAGGCTATTTTACACATTTTAAATTTAATTACATCAAATAGTGGTATGGCTGGAGAAGTATATAACTTGGCCACACCTGTTATAATGCCTGTTAAATTATACAGACCCGACCTTGAAGCCTAAAATATTCTTGAATTACAAGACCATAGATTTTGGATCACATTGAGTATCTAGACGGGAGTCCTTGCAGTCATTGAATTCAATTCTATCCTGACAGTCCAACCGAGCTTTTCGGTATCTACTTAGTCAATACTCATGAAATTTGAGCCATGTAGGCATCTAGCCTGAAAATTTTGTAAAAAATATTTTAAAAGCTAGACCATTTGACATGTAGACTAGTTAGCAAATTTATTAATTATGAGGCCCCACTATAAAGTTTAAAAAAAAACATTTTAAAACTTCATTCCGGTTTATTCTCCGAATTGTATTACTGTTATGTACCTGGATGTCAAATGGTCTGACTTTTGAAATACTCTGTCTATGGGAAGTTCGCAAAATTTTCAGGGATGTTGCCAAATGGTCCAATTTACAAATAGTCTGTGTGTACAACAAAATTCCACAAAACTTCCAGCAATGTTGTCATTGTTGAGGGAAAATGAAAAAATGACCCCAAAAAATTTCACTCTCAAATTTCGAATAGCGCCTTTATCTACTCCCACAGACTGTAGACAGCAGGGCTCGACACTTAACGGTTGCCCGATTCCCCAGGGCAACCGACTTTAGGTGGGCAAGTAAAAAAATTCAGACAGTGGCCCCCTGGGCAATAGCTTCAATTTTCACTATTTTAAATTTGAGCGACTGTCACAACAGACATTAGCATGTCAATGGCAAGTCGGGCAAGTGATAAACTTGGGGGGCAAGTATCCCAAAAATGTTCTTGCCTTCGGGCAGTTAGTGTCAAATGGTCACACTTGTGAAATATACAATATTTTGTTACAAAATTTTCAGGATCGATGCCAAATGACTAGAAAATAATAGGCCTAGACCAGGCTAGAGTTTACAAAATTTCATGAAATTCACTTGAGAATTTAACCTTTAAATATTGAATGACTGGATACTGAAAAGCTAACTTTCATTTTGGACCATACTCCACCGTCGGACAGACTATAGAATAAGCTAGCACTTGACCAGCAGGACAGCAGTATTAGCACTGAGTAGCAGGTCGACCGAATCTAATCACTGACACTGACAGACTGAAAGAGAATCAGAATCTGGGTAGGCCTAGGACTAGGAGACTGTCAGTGTCAGTGAGTGGGAATGACTCTCACTCTCACTGTCTCAGTCTCACAGTCACTGTCTCAGAGGGATCTACGGGGGATGGGGGGTTGTGGCGGTTGCACCCCCCCCCCTCTTGCTGGCCCATGATGTGCCTGTGAGCATCTACAAATTCTAAATTTTCTGGAGGAGGGCCCCCAGACCACCCGCAACCCCTCCCTTCATTTAAATCTGGATCCGCGCCTGGTAGTCCAGTGGTAGGCATACTCTTGACTTAAGTCTTGAGAGTTGAGTGTCACTGACACAGTGACAGTGATTCAGATTGTGATGCGACTGAGTCACTGATGACACTGACAGTGTCACTGTGACTGTGTCAGTGCTGACTGATGCCAGTGTCACTGTCAGTGATGGTGATTGGTGCTGTCAGTGTCAGAGTCACTGACTGTCAGTGTCAGTGTCAGTGATGTGATGATTATTATACTGGCCGTCAAATCAACCAGGATTGCATGATTTTCGGCGATTTCTCCGTCAATTCTGAACCGATTTTTTTCAAATTTTACAAAGGCCATTTTCTATTCAAATCCTAACCGCCCTGAAAATTTCATAAAATTATATATAGCGTATTTCAAAAGTTAGACCATTTGACATGTAATGAATTTAAATTACAACGTTCCTCTTTAACCCCATCAAACTAATTTTAGAATTTAAAACATGGCAAATGGTCTAATTTTTGAAATATTAAATATTATTTTGCGAATTTTTTACCCCTGTTAGGATTTTAATAGAAAATGGCCTCTGCAAAATTTCATGGAAATCGGTTCAAAATTGACGGAGAAATCGCCGAAAATCATGCGATCCTGGTTGATCATTTTTAATTTGACGGCGAGTAGGGCCTATAGGCTATAGTACGTCTGTAGTATTACCCGAGGCTGAGTCTGCCTGAGAGTGGCAATCAGGCACTCTAACTTGTGTTGTGAGGGTAGGCCATGAGGCATGACCATGTCATGATGATGACATTAAGATTAGGCTTAAAATTAAATGGTGGCCCTGATTGTTTTATATCATGCTTACATGTACTGTTCACTGAAATAAATCAAAAAAAAAAAATCAAATCACGAGCTGACATAGCTGAGCCCGAGGGGCCTGAGGCTGAGCGATAATCGAAGTGATTACATTTACAGTGACAGTCTGGCCGACGGTGGAAGCAGGCCTGGTTAATTACTTTAAAAGTTATTAATGAAATCAAATAATACATACCAATCCATAATTAAACCATACACTGGTTTCATCTTTCCAATCTTTTTGAAGTTGTTTGATCGGTTGATGGTCTTCTTACATTTCTTAAAACATGATTCCAAAACCAAAATATTTTCACCTGACAAATCTTGGTGGAGTTGGACTTGCCCACTGGGTGACCTTATTTTTTTAAATACCCTACCTTTAAAACTTAAACTCATTAGTAATCTTAAACTTGGTAAATATCGCTAATATTTGTTTTTATGCATCTTACAGGTTGAATTGTAATTTTGGTAGTCTTTTTAAAAAATGGAAATTATTTAGAATAGCCGGATATTTTAACTCACTTGACCGATGAGAAGAAGAATTAATCGCGTGTGCGGAGCATGCATTTCCAAGTGTGTCAGCTGGGAACGGCTGTGATGTCTCAGTCAAGTAGGGAATAAAGTCATTATTCTTGGAAAAAAGCGGGTCTATGAGGGTGGTATAGGTTGGGCATCGGTCATATTTTAGTGTAATGAATATTTTGACTGCAAAAATATGTCTATTAAACGCTTTAAATTCACATATGTGAACATCGATCCGGGTTCGGTGAAAATTCGTTTCATAAGCTGTTTACTTTTTAAGACTCTGGGTCTCAGATCCGGTCCAATCTCCGGTCAGTAAGTGTCCCCATCTACATCTCAATTGCAGGCGAGCGTGAAAAGAAGATCCCAATTGCCACTTCGTTCTGTATGGATGAAAAGTTGTATTAACGTAATCTGTCGGATGTAGTTCATCCATAACTTCCCTGTACGGAATGCGGCCACATCGACAGAAGCTCTCTCTATGACAGTAACAAGGTCATTGATCGTTAAATCAACCTAAATATCATAAAAATGAAGATATTTATGAATCAATTATGTGTATTTTCGACGTAACTGATCAACATCAAGATGGGTTTCAGTTAGGAGTAGGGTTGTGAGCGCTGCAGATGTAAGAAAATGGGCCCAGAAAGCATGCCCATTAAGCTTGTGATGTGAAGTTGCGTTTGCATAAACTGTTTGCCAGAGAACATCTAAACCACTTCCAATCATAATGTAGCCAATCGCTCCAATAAACGACATTAAAAGGTGAAATCATTCAAGTCTGGTGAAAAGACATGTTTTCAAGTCGGGAAGAGGCCGCAATTATTTCAGATGCTTTGATATAAAGGAGTTGACCGAAGGTTATATGGGCCATGCTGATTGACTTGATCTCAATATTTGGTCCTTCGTACAACACTTTGTCTCGGACTTTTTTTTTTCAACTTGACAAGACCCCTGACCCAAAGTTGGTATTACAGTTGAGCTCGTTTTATATTTAGATGTGTGCTTGACTAAGTAACTGACATTTATTTATGATCTGACAACATCCTGGGTGAGCGGACTTATCCCCTTTGTATGTATGTGATAACCATTCAATGAAAAAGTTCATAAGCTTAAACTTTCTTCTGATGAAGACCAAAACGTGTCCATTTCCACTGGTTGTTCTGGAGGGTTGCACGTCGTTGTCTCTCGTGTTTTTTCTTCGTAACACAAATCAAACACAACATCTATCCTACAGCTGTTTTCGCCAAGGATAAGTAATGCCAGCATGACATATGCAATTCGGCAGCCGCTTGATGTGGAGCCGACGTATTTTTTAGCTCATCGGGCCTGTGGCTCGTCGATTGTCTGACGACATTAGTTTTTTTATCGTCGAGAAGATCAAATATAATAAGACTCATTAAAATTTTTACCAGACGTCGGGTTCGTATTTAGGAATCGAGTTGAGATAAGATTAAGAACGCAAATCATCGCACAGAGATCGCCCAGTGATCGCCCGACATAGGGTCATTGTACATGTGCCTGAAAAAAAGGTGTGGCTAAGAAATATTTAAATCGTTTGACGACCTCTGGGTTCCAGGAGAAAAATAAAATCCAACCACGTTGGTAGGTACGTCACGCTCTACATACTCATCTTCTCATATCCATTCAAAATGCAGCGAATAAAGTAAAGTCAGCATCAAGGCCAGCAGCTCAACAGCCTGCTCCCACTTTAACAGTTGAACAGCCTGCTTCCCCTCTAGCACCTGACCATTCTGCTCCCCTAGTATAGCAGCTGAACAGCGTGCTCTCCCTCTAGCACCTAAACAGCCTGTACCCCCTCTACAACGGCCTGCTCCTTCACAACAGCAACTGCACAGCCTGATACCCCCCCCCCCCCCAGGACTTGGACAGCCTGCACCCCCTCTAGCATCTGAACAGCCTGCTCCCCATCTAGCACCTGAACAGCCTGCTCTCCCTCTATCACCTGAACAGCCTGCTCTCCCTCTATCACCTGAACAGCCTGCTCCCCCTCTAGCACCTGAACAGCACGCACTCCCTCTAGCACCTGAACAGCCTGCTCCCCCTCTAGCACCTGAACAGCCTCCTCTCCCTCTATCACCTGAACTGCACGCACTCCCTCTCGCACCTGAACAGCATGTACCCCCTCTAGAACGGCGTGCTCCTTCACAACAGCAACTGCACAGCCTGATACCTCTCCAGGACTTGGACAACCTGCTCCCCCTCTAGCACCTGAACAGCCTTCTCTCCCTCTAGCACCTGGACAGCCTGCTCTCCCTCTAACACCTGAACAGCCTGCTCTCGCTCTAGTACCTGAACAGCCTGCTCTCCCGCTATCACCTGAACAGCCTGCACCCCCTCTATCACCTTAACAGCCTTCTCCCCCTCTAGCACCTGAACAGCCTGCTCCCCTCTAGCACATAAAGGCCTGCTCTCCCCTCTAGCACCTGGACAGCCTGCTCTCCCTCTATCACCTGAACAGCCTGCTCCCCTCTAGCACCTGAACAGCCTGCTCTCCCTATAGCACCTGAACAGCCTGCTCCCCTCTAGCACCTAAACAGCCTGCTCTCCCCTCTAGCGCCTGAACAGCCTGCTCTCCCTCTAGCACCTGAACAGCCTGCTCTCCCTCTATCACCTGAACAGCCTGCTCCCCTCTAGCACCTGAACAGCCTGCTCTCCCTATAGCACCTGAACAGCCTGCTCCCCTCTAGCACCTAAACAGCCTGCTCTCCCCTCTAGCGCCTGAACAGCCTGCTCTCCCTCTAGCACCTGAACAGCCTGCTCTCCCTCTCCACCACCTGAACAGCCTGCTCCCCTCTAGCACCTGAACAGCCTGCTCTCACTATAGCACCTGAACAGCCTGCTCCCCTCTAGCACCTAAATAGCCTGCTCTCCCCTCTAGCACCTGAACAGCCTGCTCTCCCTCCAGCACCTGAACAGCCTGCTCCCCCTCTAGCACCTGAAAAGCCTGCTCTCCCCTCTAGCACCTGAACAGCCTGCTTTCCCTCTCCACCACCTGAACAGCCTGCTCCCCCTCTATCACCTGAACAGACTGCTCCCCTCTATCACCTGAACAGCCTGCTTTCCTTCTAGCACCTGAACAGCCTGCTCTCCCTCTAGCAGCTGAACAGCCTGCACCCTCTCTTGCACCTGAACAACCTGCTCTCTCTCTCTAGCACCTGAACAGCCTGCTCTCCCTCTAGCACCTGAACAGCCTGCTCTCTCTCTAGCACCTGAACTGCCTGCACTCCCTTTAGCACCTGAACAGCCCGCTCTCCCTCTAGCACCGGAACAGCCTGCTCTCTCTCTAGCACCTGGACAGCCTGCACCCCCTCTGGAACCTGAACAGCCCGCTCTCCCTCCCCACCACCTGAACAGCCTGCTCTCCCTCTAGCACCTGGACAGCCTGCACCCCCACTGGCACCTGAACAGCCCGCTCTCCCTCACAACCACCTGAACAGTCCGCTCTCCCTCTAGCACCTGAACAGCCTGCTCTCTCTCTAGCACCTGAACAGCCTGCACCCCCTCTAGCACCTGAACAGCCTGCACCCCCTCTAGCACCTGAACAACCTTCTCCACCTCTAGCACCTGAACAGCCTGCTCCCCTCTAGCACCTGAACAGCCTGCACCCCTCTAGCACCTGAACAACCTTCTCCACCTCTAGCACCTGAACAGCTTGCACTCCCTCTATCACCGAACAGCCTGCTCTCCCTCTAGCACATGCACAAATCCAGCACTCCTGATCATGGCGATTCCAGTACTAAGATAAATAAGAAAAACGTATGAAAAGAAGTTAGTCATATAAACGTTTAAGCAATTTTTTAAATAACATCATTAAATACATTAAGTTAAATTTAAATGTAAACAGAATTAATAAGAAATAATGCCATTAGGTATAATAAACTCTAAAAAACAATAATATGTCTTCAACATCGTTTTGAAAAGTTGCAGTTTATTCCACAGGGCTGGCTCTTGCACACTAAAACCTGCCTCTGTGGCTGGCCGCTGTCTCACAGGCACTTGCAACTGGGTCTGTAGACTGTCTGATTATGTATAAGACCTTGTTAATAACATCTCAACTGGTCTTATATGTAGCGTGGTGACTGACCATGCAATGCCTTGACGATATAACAAAAATGAATGGATCAGGTTTTAGATCACCTGCAAAGCGGGGGACAAACCTGCTATCTTCAACTTGCCAAGCATTAGGCTGTAACCAATGCACCAGGACTCATGCCTTTGAAAATATATAACATCACTTTAAATCATATGCGCTACCTTATACCGGCAGTCAATGTAGTTCTGTAACCCTTACAGCGCGGGGATCGACTTTACATTCTGACGTCTATAGAGGTCAGATTCTGACGTCTAAATTAGTCAAACCCTCACTATAAGATAAACAATATTTGTAATGGCCATAGACCCTTAACATAGGTATTTAAATGAACCGGAAAGAGATAACTAATACATTTATGATGATTTCAAATTGAAAAATACACTTTCACTTAGACAGTTTCTATGGCAAGATGTTTTCTTGCACCATGGAGATAGTAGAGGTATCTTCATGCTTGCAGAGAGAGTTATCATGTACATCACAACTGTTATAACGGTCCATATAAAAGGACAAGTTGCGTTTAAATGTGGTCCCCTTGATAAAAGAGTAAAATATTTATAATGGCCATAGACCCATAACGTAGATATTCAAATGAATTGGAAAAAGCTAACTGAGAAATTTATGATGATTGTAAATTGAAAATAATCCTTTGTTCTCTTGTTTTATATAAATATATTTTATCGCTTTAACCCATTAGTGCATGATCTTTTTTCAATATTAAAAAATAGTATGATGAATTTATACCCATCATGGCTTCTAAGGCCATTCAGAACTAAGGCAGCTTTTGGAGCACGGCAGCTGTTGAGAGCACGACATCAGCAGCTGGGAGCACCACAGCAGCTTATAGAAGCAACGCAGCAATTGTTGGGAGCACTGCAGCAGCATGGGGGCATCACAACAGATGCTGGGACCACCGCAGCAGCCGCTAGGAGAACCGCAACAGCTAATGGGAAGAGCGCAACAGCTTATGAGAGCACCGCAGCAGCTGCTGGGAGCACTACAGCAGTTTATGGGAGCGCCGCAGCAACCCCTGAAAGCACAGCAGCAGCTGCTAGGAGCACCGCAGCAGCCGCAGCAGCTTATGAAAGCAGCACAGCAGCCTCGAGGAGCACCACAGCAGCTTCTGTGAGCAACGCAGCAGCTGTTGTGAGCACTGTAGCAGCATGTGAGCACCGCAGCAGCTGCTGGGAGCACCTCAACAGCTACTAGGAGCAATGCAGCTGCTTATGGGAGGACCGCAGCAGCTGCAGATGATGATGGAGCACTACAGCAGTTGCAGCGGCTAATGGGAGCACCACATTGAGCACCACATTGAAGCACCGCAGCAGTTATTTATCTATAACTACATATATTTGACACATACATCACTCATAAAGAAACTATAATTTCAAAAGTGTTTATTATGGCTTGGAGTAAACAAAATGATGGGAAAAACTCCCATAGATGAGGCAGTAAAATGAATACGCGCTACCAGTGTTTTTCTAGGCGCATATCTGATAAACAGTATCCTTGGATATGTCCATTATCTCCTCATCATAACATATATTGTACACCCACAATTTGTACTTTGCGGGGCATGTTGTAAAAAAAACTTTCAAAATAGTTTCACATGACAAAAACCTTTCAAAATAGTTTCATATGACACTTAAACCTCGAAATAATATTCTTGGGATATCCCTATAAAATTATGTTCTTAAAAAAACCACGAAAATCCCCATATATAGGTAATGGGCTAAAGGGTCCCCTTAGGCCATTTTGTGGCTTTCAATGTTGTCAATTTTGAAAAATTAATTTATATGAAGCTATATAGCCTACTGATCTTAACTAAAATTACAATAAAGTCAAAAAACTATTGTAAAGCACCGAAAAAAAGTGAAATAATTATATTTCCAGGTCGTATATAGTCATGTAAACAAAACAAGTAAGCAATATATAGCACTTTACACCACATATTCACACATCTTGGACGGTAAGATCAAAGCAATCACCGCTAATTGGTGTCTTATAGTCAGGACATGGAGGGATACACCTGCAGCACTGATTGTCTGCCCAACGCTGGGCCGACGGCATCACCATGTGGCCCAATGCTGTAGGAACATTTAACCGTCCTTTATCAAGTGTTTAGGTATACAAAAAGCTTGTTTGGGTTTTAAGCGCTTCATAGAAATGTTGATAAAAAAATATTTTTCAATATCTAAAAAAAATAAAATCATGATCGGGGGTATACACTACTTCATTACAAAACTAAAAACGAAAATTGATGTCATCCCAAGGAGCTGCTTTAAGGTTGAATGTGCTTCTATACCTCGAGGTGACATGGGGATGTAGAGAGGTGAGATGCTCATGCCATATGCTGATCCTCATTGGATATGATTGCTGTCACATCCCATAAGAGCAACTATGCTAAGGAAGAGAGATATTCCGTCACATGGTTACACTGCTCACCCTAGACACTGCTCCTTCGCATGTTAAAATGTGCAGATGGTTGACCCCGCTCTCAATTTCAAGTATTGTAGTAAGCTTGTGATTGGCCGGCTGTCTTGCTAAAAGTACCCTGTTCGGCTGGCGAGAATCTTATGGTGGCGGAGGGGTGGGTGTAGACAAACACCTGTGTGGAGCCCAGCCATCGCGAGCATTTGACCCAATGCTGTTTCAATATTGGCCCACCGCCAACGGCGCTGGACCAACATTGAAACAACATTGGGTCGAGTCTTCGTGTTTGCTGGGAGAGCTGTCCGCATTTTGATACACGCGTGCCGTCTGTGTCTGGTCGGAACAGGCAGCACAGTGCTCTGTGTATCACATGGTATGGATATTAATATATACTAGTATATGTCATACGTTACAAGGTAGTGGACAGTCTTGGCACTTCAAATGTTTTTCACATGCTCTCATGTCTTATATATACGGATATAATGATATATTCAGTAAGAATAGATGATAATGTGTCAACAACCTTTGTCAACAGCAGTGTAAAAATATTCGTGATCGTAAAATGAAATGAATCGGGCTTTAGGCCACCTTTGTGCACATATAGGCTAAACTGGGCCAGGAGAACCTCCTGAGGATGGTGAGATGATTGAGATGACACTGTCCTCCAGACACAGGATTCGAAATTCGAACCCTGGCGGTCTGAGGCCGAGCACGCTACCTCTCGGTCACGGAGGCTCCCCTATTCGTGATCGTGGGTTGAAGAAAATTTACGTCTAATATTTTAATTGTAATGCCTACTGATTTAAAGCATAATAATTTTAAGCAAAATGCATAGAGAGTTCCTTCAAAGCATACTTTTATTTTTTACATTTTCACTGTGTTGATTGGCTTTAATTTATCACCGATAGATAGATAACTTGCCTCCGGGCGCCCAAATGATGCTGGAAGATTTAAGTGAATAGTAAGATGTCCGAACGTCTTCGATCTCTGAGTGTAGCCTGACGGCCACGTCCGGCGTCTGCATGGTCTGTCAGTCATCAAACAGATCGTCGCCTCGGAGCTAAATGATCCTATCTGCCACTCTGACGAGTGCCAGATAGGATCCTTTAGCTCCGAGGCGGCGAGATGCCGTTCGTCGATCACATGATGATTACGATTTTTCCCGGCACTTATACAATCGCCCAGGCGTTCTTCGTGCGCTGATCGTCTGATCTTGACCCCATCTTGGTCAGATCTCAGACAGTAAGTGAAACTGAAAATATTTCTAGTCCAGAGCACAACTGAATGACACAAAAGCTCTTTGATTCTCTATAGAAAATCGGTAACTCAGCTGGCTATTATGACCATAGCAACCATAAAATCAATCTATACGCGATAGCCTGTGTATTACACATGTCACATTACCTTAAGATATATCAAAAGTATCAATATTTGTTCAAATATTTAAATTAGTGTTGTTAAGGCATTGGGGAAGATGTTCTTTTGGATTCCAATCATTGACAGAACTCACCCAAAAACATCACAGCCTATTTTAATAAGTGATTTATTCATGCAATGTTCAATCATGACCTAGTTAATAACATGCACCCGGTGTTGCGATGAAAAATAAGTTGACTAATCATGTCGGAAATTCTCAATGGGGTGCCAACTTGTGTGATAACTAAGCGACGAAATATGTCCCTGAACCGCTATCCCCAGTTCTGATAGTCCACGGAGTAACAACAGTTGATGTTAACTCCATTTATCCCGTGGGAGTGACCTCATGTGAAACACGCGATGGTTTAAGGCGTTATCATGACCACATCAGTTATCACCTACGCGAAAGCTGCATTAGCTCCTCTGTTGAGCGAACGAACAAGGGTACACCTCTAGTAATCCCCCTCATATATTACTAGTATAGCCAAATTCATGGAGGCTGCAGCTTGTTTTGTATGGTTGTTGTGGACTACTACTAGTGATCCCGTACCCAGTCTGGTACATCACGGGAAACAGTGACCACAAAGGTCACGGAAAAACGTGACGTTTATTCCGACCAAGTGATATAGTAAGGACAATCACTATTTGTCTTAAACTCTGACAGGAGGATTGCCTGTTTTAAACCGTTCTGTTTAACCCTTTAAGCCCTCACGATGCATTAAAGCATCATTTTACATCCCTGAAAACACACCTAATTTTCCTACAACCAAGGGTTTTAAAACAAAAAATTCCATGAAACTGGTTTACCAATACATGGTAATTTTCTTAAATTTTTAAACCTCATTAAATCATCTTCATCCACTACAAGTCGGGAATTGCGACAGCAATTCGCGGCTTGTAGTGGATGAAGATGACTATGGTAAATTCAGCCTTGAAAGGGTTAACAAACTTCAATATACACACATATTGCTCATAAACCAATCTATTGCAAGCAGTCCTCCTGAGGCAGAGCGGTGTTAAGATTAGGCCTAATTCTGAAATAAAATCACGATTTATCGTCCATTTGTTTATAATATGTGTACATGTAAATATATTTATATACACACATCTAAATAAATAGATGGTAATAATCACTGTTTGCTGAATTGTATCAATATAGATGGATATGTATTTAATATAATATTCGCACAGATACACACACACATATATCTATACACATCTTGATAAATATGCAAATAATATACATTCGCTACTATAAATAATTTCAAATCAGCCTAAAACAAGAATGATATGTGACTAGCGCAAATGGCTGATTTTCAAAAATAGACCAATCTGCCAGCCAAATGCAAACTGATCCGGAATTAGATTACTTTTCCAATCTCCTTGCAAAGCCGGATTGGCAGATTGCTCAATCTGGTTTCTGATTGATAGCAATCTGTGCCAAACGAGCCACATAGTTAATCAATCCGCAAATGAAATATGTGCCTGTGATATAGGTCGCCTAATTCAATAGATACCTATATATACTCATCTTTCAATGAAAATATGCTACGTCTGGGGTAGACAGTTACCGTATTAATATTTCAAAACTCCAACAATCCCTCGAAAAAATCGATAGAAGTTGTACCACACCTTCCCACCGCGTCTCCTATAGCAACACCTATATTTATCTACTTTGATTTGTGACGAATTGTCTGGACTTTCTACGTCTTTCTCAAATCGACATATTTGCTCAGTGGTGACATGGTGAGGTGAACACAATAAAAGCTGTCCAAAGTACAGGCAGACATAACCAGAACATACCGATTCAAATATATAATGCTCTCTAATAATTTCCAATCAATTCTGGTATGAAGGTGTAGTACCCCAATCAACGCATTGCTCTGATGCGGTAGCTTTTGTGATACCGTGGCATGAATGAGACAGTTGCCAACATCGTCCGAATCGAGGATGGTGTATTTTTCATCAGATGTTCATGCAAGCTGTTTCTTCAACCTCTCACAATAATATAAGTAGCTACAATGTGTGTCATCGAAATGAGGAGCATGTAGTGCCCGAGCAAATGAATGTCCTGTCATCATCTTGATAATGACATAGCTAAAAACACTTCGCCACCACCACTAAATTATTATTTTAGTCACCACCCAGTCAAAAGCTACTTCAACAAAGTCTAATCACCACTGCTGAGAGTTGCATTTTACTGCCATAAGCAGACACCAATTTGGATTATATAGGGTAATCGAATGTGAGCAGACATCAAGTTCGGCAGATTGCGGTCATTGTATGAAAAATATACTTAAAGTATATAGCTGACAATCTTTGAAATATATGAGCCTATATATTTAGGTCTATCTAAGAAAAATATTACCTATATCGTGTGGCTATATCATAAACTGTGACACCATGTATTGCGTTTGCAGTTAATACTGGTTAAAGCATTGTATGCATATCTTACTGACTGACATGGATATCCGCCCTGACGTTTTGTTACGCATGACAATAATAACAAGCAAGACCAGCAATATCTGAATATAGTAGTAGCTGGTAGTCAACAAAATGACTTCAGACCGATTTCCATTCGAAGAGTCATAACTGTCAAATATTTACTTCCTTGGTGTGGGAAATTTATATGTAGACTGAACATAACGAACACATTTCTACGTCATTATTAGAGTCCTCATTTCATTGGATTGCCACCCATACGTTCGAGCAGCTATACAAAAAAAGATAAAAAATAAACACGAGCTCGTGAACAAACGTTGGTTTGATGCTGACCCGTCATCTTTGACTCCAGAAAATAGGCGATAATCTGACCCGATGTTGGGACAGCTTCGCAGATGCTAGGCCCATATCAAACCAGCTCCGGGCCAATTTCTCCTGTTTGCTAGGACGGGGCTCAAGATTGCAAAATGTTGCGCCACGCAGGTTTCGCCCGGGAGGTTTTGTTTGTTGGCTCTGGCTGAGCTGTGTGTGCTGTTCTCTGTGATTGGCATTTGTTTGCTGCGGGCACAACGCGTGCTCCATTACATCCCATATGTATACAACCGCTGACTGATAAAGTCCTTGGGAGTTGTAAGCTTGATTCTATTATAGAGAAAATAATTATATGAAAAAATATGTTAGACTGCAAAGTCAAATTGCAGCAGTAGAGGCCCATCCCACTAAGGATTATCTTAACTTTCTCTTTTTTTATTAGAAAAGATAAGATAAATCCTAACTTTTCTAATGTAAGTGAGAGAAAATTAGGATAATCCTAATTTTAAGATCCTTAGTGGGATGGGCCCCTGAGCTTACAGAACTAGGCCCAAGCAGGCGCCTCGTACATTCGGATCTACGAATCTATCGAATTTCGTTCTTCCTCCGTGACCCAACTTTCTGTGATACAGATTAACCTGTCAAATTGAGTGAATAAGGGCTGGCATTGATAGAGGATGTGCAGTGTTCTCATTTCCGCGTGCTGATAATAACCGAGTGAAGAACCCATCTGTCTCAGTTCTGGTAGACACAACACCTATAATGGGACAGGTTATGAACGGACATTGATTTCCTTGAGAGATAAAAGGCACACACTTACAAAGTCAAACAGCAGTATATACCTGGTTAGATATAGAACGTTACTGCTGTTTGCATTCTCACTGTAGTACAGTGAGGAATGTAGCAGCACCAGGGGTTGGGATGGGCGGGGGTTCTGGTGTTTTAGTTAACCCTCATATCGCTGAAATATGTGTGTACAAACCATGGAGACCAAAGGGTTTTTTCATTTTGAAATCATCATAAATGTCTTATTTAGCTTTTTCCGCGTCATTTGAAAACCTATGTCATGGTTTTACGGCCATTGTATTTTCCATAGTATAGGGACTATGCGTGGGGCGAACCTCGAATTATGTGTCTGCAAGGAGGTTCTTGTTGTCAAATTTAGCCTGTGTGTGTAAAAATGTAGCCTAAAACCCCTTTTATTCGCTCCTTCATTCCTTTTTCTCCATTCATTAATTCATTCACTCGTTCATTCATTCATTCATTCTTCATTCATTCATTCATTCATTCATTCATTCATTCATTCATTCATTCATTCATTCATTCATTCATTTATTTATTTATTTATTTATCCATTAGTTCATACAGGATAGTTATAACAGCCAAGCATGTAAAGCCCACGTTGTACGAAAGCGCTATTTTTATTAATTTATATCGCCTAACTGTTCTTCCAATGCTTATTTTGTTTGGAAAGAAAGGTTTTAGCCTTGGCATATAATTCTGTATGTGGAATACGCGTGGAATACCTGAATACATGTACACCTACAGCAAATTCAAAAGAGAATGTTTTCAAGGTCAGCAAGGTTGCAAATGGTTCGGTACTAATTTTACATCGATCGGAGTAATTTCAGCTATTTGAAGTTTTGGATCGGTGTAGCTGGACAAAACTTTAAATGCTTGTTTTCGTGTTTGTTTTCAGTGTACATGACCAGTGTGTGTGTGAGTAAGGGGGGGGGGGGTGGGGGGTGGCGGTAGGGGTAGTTCTGAAGTTCTAAGACTTGGTAGGCCTGACTACGTTGTTGTGCAAACGCAATAGTTGTCAGGTGACTGATTAATCTGTTAATCAGGGCTGTATACATTTATCAACATTTTTAATGATATATTACGTAACGACCCAAAATTCTCTGATATAGTTTTTTTTCTGCTGATTATATATCTTTGGGGTCTAAATAAAGATATCTAGGGTGGTGTGGAGGTGTCACATTTGAGCAATTTTAATTATTCAAGATGGCCGCCATGGACACAAAAAACTCTGAAAACGCCTCAGTTATGATGGACTCCCTTGATAAAGGGCAAACACTCGGTTTATATGTCTTGTAGTAATATAAGTTTGTCAAATTTTATTCACATAGATCTGTTTTACATCTCCATAGTTTGAAAATACAATAAGGGACATCATTTTGGAATTCAAAATGACTGCCGTATGGCTAAAGGTTAAGTTATAATCAGATGAAACAAAATTATATAATGGGCAAACGATAACATTAACAAATTTTTTGGGGAGCCCTGGGATATACTGAACAAGAAATCGAATGTTAACTTTGAAAATATAGGGACGCAAACCCTATTTCGACGACTTACATAAAGGTACCCTAAATACGTTTCTAACCACGTCGCGCAATTTAAATAAGGGGGTAGGGTTACTTGATTGTACGTTACATCCATCGCAACTGCTATATAGAATATTAACGGGAAATGAATTCCGCTTCTTGTGGTATATAAATCATAGCAGTGTAATAAACATATGTCGCTTTATGTATGCCTAAACATAATTTATTTTGAAAATCAGCAAAATCCACAACAACAAAACCCCGTTGGGAAACAACATTTCATCAAACGTGTTTTACATGTATCCACATTTGGGCCACGGTTTTTCAATCCAGGTATGCTTATAAATAAATCTGGATGTTATGTGTGCTTTGACATTTCACACAATTTTTGTGAAAGATAAATACAAAATGGCCCGCCATCTGTTTTTTTTTAATATGTATTTTGTGCATTTTACTTGACTCTGCATTGAAATAATAGACATCAGGCAAAATTAGAGCTATGTTATAGAGCTATGTTTTATTTTATTTGTATATATCGACACAAAAAAATAAATCGAAAATAATTTCCTACGTTTTTTAGTGAATACCTGCAGGACTTCTCGCTCATGTAAATTGTATATAGTATAAATGTCTGTATTACTTTTACATTCTCTTGTTCCATTTTTTAGAAGTGATCTTGACCACTGGTGAAGTGATCACAGCCACTTTAACAAAAGTTATTTTAGCAACTACAAAAGTGATCTTGACCACGGAAGAAGTGATTACAATCACTTAAAGTGAGATACTTTTCAAAGTGGCTGTGATCACTTCTTCAATTGTCAACATCATTTTTGTAGTGGTTTAAATATTGTTTAAATTGGTTGTGGTCACTTCTTTAGTGGTCAAGATCACTTTGTAGTAGCTGAGCTATTTTTTAAAGTCGATGTGCTCACTTCTTCATTGGCCAAGATCACACATTGTGGTGGCTTAGATAACTTTATCAGTGGCTGACATCAGTTTGTTAGTGGCCAAGATCACCGTTACAGTGGCTGAGGTAACGTTTAAATTGGCTGTGGTCACTTCTTCAGTGGTCAAGATCCTTTTTGTAGTGGCTTAGATACTTTTTAACGTGAATGTGATCACTTATTCAGTGGGCGAGATCACTTTTGTAGTGGCTGTCACTGGCTGAGATAACTTTTAAAGTGATTGTAATCACTTCTTCAGTGGTCAAGATCACGTTTGCAGTGGTTTAGATAATTTTCAAAGTGGCTTTGATCACTGCTTCAGTGGCCATGATCACATGTGTAGTGGCTGAGATAACTTTTAAAGTGGTTTTAATCACTGCTTCGGTGGCCAAGATTACTTTTGTAGTTGCTGAAATAACTTTTAAAGTGGCTGTGATCACTTTTGAAAAAGGGCACCAGAGAATGTAAAAGTAATAACAAACATTTATATCATATACAGTTACCATGAGCGAGAGGTCCTGCTTGTATTCACTAAAAAAACGTTGGGAATTGTTCATATAGAGAGATAAAATACAAACTTAGTGTTTTGTTGTATACATTTCGTATTTAATAAAAATAAGATATTATATATCCAAGTAAAAACCTTTGATAGTAACTGTCAACTGATATTAAAGATGTTGATGTATTTTTTTAACTTGGGTTTTTCTTTTTTGTTTCGATATATACTATTTTTCAATCAGACGGCGGCCATTTTGTAATTGTCATTTTTTGTCATTTTTTATATAATATAAGTTTTTTTATATAAAATATAGTTCTAGTTTTTGCTCGATGTCCATTATTTTGATGCAGAGTCAAGTAAAATGCACAAAATTACATATTTAAAAAAACAGATGGCGGCCATTTTGTATTTTTCTTTCACAAAAATTGTGTGAAATTAAAAAGCACACATAACATCCAGGCTTATTTATAATGGCTCAAATGTGGATACATGTAAAAACGTTTGATGAAATGGTGTTTCCTAACGGGGTTTTGTTGTTGTGGATTTCGCTGATTTTCAAATTAAATTATGTTTAGGCATACATAAAGCGACATTGTTTATCATACTGCAATGCGTTATATACCATAAAAAGCGGAATTCAATTACCGTTCATTTGTTATATAGCAGTTGCAGATCGGTTTACCGGAACAGAAATAACATACATTCAAGTAACCCTACCCCCTTATTTAAAATTGCGCGACGTTGTTAAAATCATATTTAGAATACTTTTACATAAGTCGTCGAAATAGGGTTTGCATCTCTATATTTTCAATGTTAACATTCGATTTCGTGTTCAGTATTTCCAAGGGCTCCAAAAAACTTAGTTTCGTTAAGATGTTGGGGGGGGGGTGGAATTTTGTTTTATATGATTATAACCGAATTTTTAGCCATACGGCAGCCATTTTAGATTCCAAAATGGTCTCCATTATTGCATTTTCAAACTATGTAGATGTAAAACAGATTTATGCGAATAAAATTGGACAACTATTCATTGTTACAAGACATATTAACCAAGTGTTTGCCCTTTATAAAGTCGAGTCCATCATAACTGAGGAATTTTCAGAGCTTTTTCGAGTCCATGGCGGCCATCTTGAATAATTAAAATTGCGCAAAGGTGACACCTCCACACCACCCTAGATATCTTTATGTAGACCCCAAAGATAATTCATCAGCAGAGAAAAAAACTATATCAGATAATTTTGGGTCAGGCCAATATTGGCCATTCTGCTGCCGGACTATATGCCGTCCCTTCATCAGTGTCCATGCCCGTTTTAATATGCGCGCTTCACATTATGCGCGCGTTAGTAGAGAATAAACGCATGGCATGGGAGGTAAGGTACGTGGGCGGAATCATCACTGTAATTATGACATCATTTCTCACGGGATAGATATGTGGCAAGCGGTGGAATGGCTCCTGAAGCAATCGCTCGACTTGCTGCCTTCCCAGCACCCGTGGGGCTTGGACTGCAAGTGTGGTGTGTTTTTGGTTATATACTATGATAAACCGATATTTATCGTCGTAAGACTCGCGATAATATTCTGGCCACGTTCAGTATATAGGAAAACCCCTCATAACATCCTGATTAATTAACCCATTTTGTAGTCCCCGAATGCATTGGCAGGGGTTTTATTATTATCCCCGTATTTATTTCTGACAGTACTGTAACCATGGTAACCTCATCCTGCTCAAAAAATAATAATGATTTATTTTGTCGACAGGTGAATGTATCATGTATCAGGATGAATTGCGTAATGATAGAGATGTGCTCGATCCGACAAACAGCAAACGGAGACGTCTAAGACGTTCACGAATAACAAAATGAGCCCCCAAGACACCTATCGCAGCAAACACGACAATCAATGTTGGTGCAACGTTGAGCCGACGTCGTAGACAGTGGCCCAACCTTACACCAACATAAGTTCATAGTATCGTGTTGCCTGGGAGTGGTCGCTCACCTCAATTCCATATTGATCAATTGGTACAGACCCGACAATCAGGCGCAATGTTGACTTAATGTTGGGCCACCTTCTGCGACACTGGCCGAACAGTAAAGCAAGTTTGAGAGGATGTCCACCAGATATTCTGGGAAGAATACACCAGCGTCCTTGAGGCTGAATGTTATTTTGATTGTGTAATAAATCTGACATATAGCCTAGGCGTAAGCAGGAGTTTAAATGCAGGCGCACGGGAAGCAGTCAATTTCCAATCTACATTTGCATGATTTGGCTCACTGTCGCAAAATACTCCTGAACCAGGGTATTGTTGATTGTCGTAGGTAACGATGAGTAGAATTAAAAACTGAAAGATGCAACCTGGCATCAGTAAGGATATTTAGTTATTCAAATAACGCCAAGATGGCCGCCATAGTAAGCCTATAGTCATACTCTGGAAATCGTGTAAATTATTTATTTTTAACTCATTTTTTTTTTGTAATACACCATTTCAACTCGTTTGGTGGTTAATGGATCCAACTAGACCACTCCCAAATAATTTTGGGAAATATCTACCCTTTTTTCACCTTATTATTGGGTCTTTGTTCATAATTAGTTTTAAAAGTCAAGGTAGTGGAACATATCATCTGGGCACAGTGGGGTGGATGGATTTAATCAATAAAAGGAGCAAAGAAGTCAAGTGCAAACAAATAAAATAGATTAATTGAGGACACTTGCCAATTAAACGAAATGAGGAGGACATATTCATTAGTGTAATACTATGTTGTAATCCTCGGCAAAAAATATGTTTAAACCAAATGAAAGGAATGTGATATTAAAGTAGATATACGATTTATATGTTTGTATAAATAATGTCGTCACAGTTATATCATGTAAACAATCCCGAATGCAGGAATGGTCTCTGGTAGAATCACAATATTCCGATATACGAATATATCCGAGATTGGTCTTCAACGGGTTGAAGATATAAACAAATTCAAACAATCAGAAACACATTCGGAAGTGGGTGGGTTCACAGCTGATACTATTTGAATTTTAAAATACTATTGGAAATACATTGTTTTGTTTTTTCACTTTTCCTCAATGCACCTACACGGTGTTTTGAAAACCACCGATTTCTAAGTGATCTGTTTGTAGTCCTACAAATCAGAATACTAATCATTTAATAGTACATACATTAAGGATTTATAAATTATTAATGATTGCTAAATCATTAATGATTGCTAAATTATTAACGATTGTGAAGTCATAAAGGATTGCTAAATCATTGTGATGGCTGTCTTTTATCATTATAGTACCTTTGCAGTCCAGTTGCATTTTTTCACTGAACCACGCAAAATACCGCTGAACCATGTTTTTGCTGATTCGCACATTAGTAAAGATGTACAGAAGTAGAATCTGAAACATGCAACCTGACATCATTCAGCATTTTTATGTATTCCAAATGGCGTCAAAGATGTCCGCCAGCGTATAGTCATACTTTGGAAATCGTATACATGTAAATTGTTTCGGGCCTACGATAAGCCCAATTTTCTTTTTTAATACACACTTTCAACGCGTTTGGTGGTTAATGACAAAAGTTTGGTGGTGAATTAGGCCACTCCCTGATAATTTTGAGGACAATCAATCCCTTTTTCATATATAGTATATTTAGATATATTTAAATTCGTTTTATTATTGGATCTTTTTTCAGAAGGTAGTGAAACCTACCAACTGGGAAACATTTGAATTCAACAAAACTCAACGAAAGGAACAAAGAGGTCAAGTGCAAACAAATGAAATAGACTAATCAAGGACACTTGCCAAATAAAAGGAATACGATATTTAAGTAGATATACTATTTATAGGTGGCTATAAATAATGTACGCTGAAGGCATATATGTGGCACGTGCATTCTGGTCATGGTGAACTAAAATTGATATACCTTTTTTAGCACTTATATGACCATGATAACAAACACAGACATCTGTAGGCCTACTGTTTGAAAATATGTACATAATCGACACGTAGAAGTATATATTAGTTAGAAAGTATTTATTATATTGACTTAAACAGGATGTAACGACTGAAGCGTTGCGTCATTTGTCTTGCGTTGTTTACTTAATTAAAGATTACTCTGACAGAGTTAGGATTATCCAGACAAATGAGATGAAATCACGCAGGCTCATCTGGTCCACTAGTAATTGAGGTCGGCCACTGTAGTTTGGAGGACAATCGATTGGTGTCTGGGATGCTTAGATCCATACTGGCCAACGTGGAGCGGTGAAGACATAGCTATTTGAAAACTAATGATTATTTCAATCGAGAGCCTAACATTAATCGCATAGACCATATCAACCAAGCACTTACAAAGATTTGAGATTAGGACCACAAGATTTAGGCAAAAAAATAAAGATTTGTGTCACAAAAATCACATTTGATGCCTTCATTGCTTAAAAAATTGCTCATGAAATTGCATACAGTAAATCCTATACAATTTGTATAACTAGCGAGCATAATATGCTTACCCAGTGTTGTTTCAATGTGAGACAGATGTCTACATGGTCTTTATCGGGGGAGTATTTGTTACCATGAAGGTGTTTTTTTCAACACTTTCACTATTTAATAAATAGTCTGCTGAGACTTCAGCTACGTCTTCAGCCAACAGGCTATGCTGAATCTATGTCGGATCAATGATGGCCCGTCATCTGCGACACCGGCCCAGCATTGACACAGCATAGGGTCAACGCGACGTGTTGGCTTGGCACTAGTACCACACTCTATACAAAGAAATAAGAGAAGAAATGTTCAATGTCAGAAGCTCTGGGAAACATCACTTTTGTAAATGTAATAACGTCTACCTATTAGTTTCCTTTTATTCGAGAAAGATACATATCTCTCACACTAATTTACCAGAGAAGCACCCGAAGCATTGGCCTGGGGCCTACATCACATTTATGTAAAACAAAATGACGAAATGCATTTTGTTTTTCATTATAAACCAAGACTTTTAGGGTCTAGATAAGAGAAACCTGGAACAAATTCAAAACAAGCTGGACATTTCAGAAAATGTTCAGTAAACTACCCCCTACAGCATACTAAAAGTCCACAAGAATCCACCACAAGCCATTTGAGAAATTCAAGATGGCGTCCAAGATGATTGCCAATTTCACAATTTGTCACATCTCGGGATTAAATCATAGAAACGTAAAAAAAGAGTCAAAGCATATGTTTTTGGGGGCGAATAATTCGATTTTGACGTTTTATCAATTAGGTAAAAAAGGGCTATTTTTGTTCACATTGAAAAAAAAACCTTAACAATGTCTGTTTTCTATATGGACGGGTCGCTTAATGTTAACAACCATTTATACTCCAAAAACATTCTAAAAAAAGTTTTCCCGTGGTTTTGTCATCCATGGTATGTATTTAATAGCAGGCAAAACGTATATTAAAATCTTACAACCAGAAAGGTGTTAAATCAAAGTTGGCCGCCAACGACTCCATTTAAGAGGAAAATAGCAATGAATAATTTAGTATATAACTTTGTTTTATGTCTACTCAAGGCAATAAATGCGGTAAAATTCACTGGTGCAATGTCATAACTTCCGAATTATAACAATACTACAAGCTGCATGTGTGTGTATAGTGATGTAGGTATAGCTTGTACAAAGTTCTTGGATATACAGCAGTTATTCCGACTTATTTTAATGAAATTCGCTCGAATATTTGTGGCTCATCACCAAAAACAGCAGTGTGGAAATTGACTTAATGGTGTTTTCTAAAAGCATTGTTTGCCCTTTTCACTAAGATATATTTTTAGATCATGCATGTCATAGTTGTCATGGAAACAAGGTTGAATATCCACTGGCTCTGGGAGTTAAATTTCGAAAAAGCATTGAAATTCAATAATTACATGTTCATGTGCTTACATCTTTTATTAGGCCTGGCCGTAGGCCGGTAGCCTATTTAGTTTATTTTGCCTGAGGTTGTGTCCTATTCAGGGGAAAGAGGGGTGCTGTGTGTGGGAAACGGTAGACATGTATGCATGTGTCCTTGTGAACGTTTGAGGTCCCAAGGCTAAGTACTTCCGTCTTTAAAAAGTGTTGAGAAAAAAAATTCACGAATAATTATAGTGATTAGTGCCTCAAGGATTTTGATTGGAACACTGCTGGCCTAGCGTCGCAGACAGTGGCCCAGCATTCAGCCAATGTATCATGTTATCTGGTGTTTCTGGCGCCGGGATGTAAAGCGTCACCCGCATAACAGTCATGCAGCAGTCAGAAACACGGTACAATCACCCAATGCTGTTGCAATGTCGGGCCAGCGTCGAAGACTGTGGGTCAACATTAAAACAGCATTGGGTGAATACCACGTGTTTGCGCGAAGTATACAGCAGAAGCAGTGATGGACTAGTGTTGGGCCAGTGTCGTAGACGATTGACCGTCATTGAACCAGCAATGGGCTGCGACGCTGGCCCAACATTGAACCGGAATTTGGTCGGTAGGCCTACATCCTCTGTGCGAGGTACATCGTGGGCAAGTATTGAATCATTGTATTGAATGAATGTTGGAATGATGGAAGGAATACACGTTGAAGATATATTTTAACTTGTCCCCTTGGTTCTTTCTTTAATTATATGAGAGATATTATTAAGGAACAATCTCTGATTATATCCCGAACATGAGGAAAACCAATACACTGTTATGTTTAGAAAATATTAAGCAGATTTTTTTGTCTATAGTACTCAAACAGACTAAAGCCGGGCTCGGAGCTCAGGAACTCTTGTTCAAATTTTATTTAGTTTTTCTATCAAGCTAAGACATGTGGTTGTACACATTCTCACCCCCCACTTCTCCGACATCAAAAAGGGAACCCCTTAAATGCTGAGCTCTTGGTTAAAGGGCGACATGGAGACTTTAGAGGCATTGGGAAGATATAAGTAAGTAAGTAAGTAAGTAATTGTTTATTAAAGTGACCAGTACATACATATATTTCACATAGTATAATAATACACGAAAATAAATACCCAGCCCTCTAGGGCTTTTTAGTCACTGTGTTATAACATTTATAACAACTTATTTATAACAACTATGACAATACACACATATATATATATATATTTGAAACATGGATGAACAACCCTACTAGCAGATGAAAAATAAGTAATATAAAAATAGTAATATTAAAAAAGCAAAAGAAATATGTATTTTAATTAAACATAACGTTCTGTCTAATTTGCCAAGCTCCATATATAAAATTTATTGCCAGTTTTACAAATCTGTCGTCCATCAAAATTCTAAATTTCTCAGTATCCGTATATTGAGGGAAAAGGCAGTCTAAAGATAGAACATTCTGATATAGTTCAGTTCTCAATTCCTGATACCTAGGGCAATAACATAGGAAGTGAATTTCATCTTCTACTAGATTCAAATTACATATTTCACACAACCGTCGAGGAAGTGGTACTAACACCCGGCAACGAGGCATTAAAGGGAGAGGGGAAGGTATTAAATGGTAATGGGATGCTTTAAAACTCGTCAAAAGGTGACAAGCAAGCGCTAAAGGGTGACTAGGATAAATGGCGATTGGAATGTGTTGAAGGGTGATTGCGAGGCGTTAGCGAGTCACTGAGGGGGGGGGGGGCGTTAACCCCTTAACCGCCGGTGCCGCATATATTCGGGTTTTCATTTTTCATTAGCACATTTAGTACTACATGGTGAATATGTCAAAGATAAAATGTAACATCAACCAGTAAGCTTTGAAAATAGTTGACCTTCATTTAGTCAAATCTGAACAATTATCACTCACTTGAAGTTGTGGATCGCGTCAGCGAGACACAACTTCAAGTGGGTGAAAATTCAAATTGAATAATTTGGCGGTTAAAGGGCGACAAAAAAGCATTAAAGGGCCATAGGAAGGCGTTAAAGAAAACATTATGGTCCAAATTAGCTGATCAACCTTATATCGACAAATATGACATTGAGCCGTCAAAATACTATGAAAAAATGCAGTGAAAAACACATGGAAAATATGTATCACACTTGCCTTCTATTTTATTTGTGGAAAATGCTTTTTGGATATGAGATGAAACTACTTTTTGTTAGTCAAATCATTAAAACAAGGTATTACATTGGCTATTATTTGTATTTGTTAGAACAATTTCTTCGCTCATTTAACCTTGAAATTGACATTTCGACTTTGAAGATGAAGTTGAATCACTAAAATAATACCAGAAATGGTAAACGGAAAAGAGGTAATATATGATTAATTGTTCTTAGCCTTACCTATAACAAAATCTTATGTTGGTCGCTTGACTTAAAAATTTACGTTTTGAATTTGTAGATGACCTATAATCATAAAAAAATCATAGTTTTGTATTCATGGAATTTACTTGTATCTTGAAAATGACCTTGAATCATCAAAATTATACCATAATTGGATTCTCCATTCAAAATCATATCAAAACCTAACTTTGCCGTAGGCCCGGTAACACTGACCGTCATTATATCCACAGCCAGCTGTGGATATACGTTACTCGCGCTGCCTACCGGAAAAATCTGATACAATAAAATTGAAACGAATATTCCAGTAGCTTATGAAAACTTGGCCATTTCAAGCAGGCGTAAACTTGTGATCTTTTTGAACTATTACATTTAAAATGGAGGTCTCTGTGTTAGAGCCTTGCGATGTGATCAGGACAGAAGGCCACCTTGAATCACAAACATTATACCATAAATAGATTTACCAGTTAAAATCCCATGAAAATAAGGTATTAAATATGTTCCCAACTTTAATTGATAAACTTATTTTCGGTTACTTTACTTTTAAAATTAAAATTTTTCCATTGAAGATGACATTAAATCATTAAAATAGTAAAAGAAATGGATATTTCAGTCAAAATTACATGAAAAAGAGGGATTACACTTGTTCCTACCTTTATGATTTTGCTAATTGATACCTTGTGATATTGTTCATAAATGAATTACGTATACTTAGGTTTACAGTTTTCATATATGTAAAAAAATAACTACAAATATTATTTTCGTATTTAAATATTGCTGAAATTGAATCCCTCACCCCCAAAAAACATATATTTAGACTCATTAAAGATGCTGATTTTAACCCAAGATATGAGAAAATTTGAAATCTGCGGCCATATTTGACGCCATCCTGAATTCATCAAAAGGCTCAGGGTGGATTCTTAGGGCCTTTTATTATGTTGTAAGAGATAGTCTTCTTAACATTTCCTAAAATACTCTTGTTCTATTAAGCATATACCTTTTGGGTGGATCCGCAAAATGCAAGAAATTTACAACCGTAAATATAATTGCAACAAAAAAGGGCCACATCCTCTACCTCCGGCCCAAGCAGACACAAAACGTTGAGCCAATACTTTCATTATGTTGATCCCCTGTCCCAGCATTAAACCAGCATTAGCTCAACGTCTCGTGTTTGCTGGGAGAGCTTCAATCACCACATTCATCACCAGCCCACGCCTTCTTAAGATTCACAGCCAAACGTCCAGTAACAATGCCATCAGTCATTATACAACGGATAATTTACAAACGTATGAACATGAACCGTCAAACTCTCCATCTTCTCCAGCCCTTGAGATCGTTAATGCACCCGTCCAGCCGCTCCATATCCGGCTATAAAGGTTGAGCCACTTTTTTCATTCGAAGGCAAACAGCAGTGACTGCTGACTTGAAAAGTGAGCAGTTACTGCTGTTTGTTTTTGTTTGGATCTAGCTTTACAAGATGAAGCACCACTCCTGACTACACCGGATACGTATCACGTATCACCAAGCCCCGGACCAGGATAACCTAATAACTCGAGGTCAACGCTGACAAGCTAATCATTATCAGTGCCGTGGCTGACACCTACCAGATTTAGGCCAATAACGTTCAAACGATTGATGCATACAAATATATATCACTGAACCCTAAAAATGTGGTCATTATGCAAATTTCGAGTTGTCGCATGACTTTCTAGGCCCACCAGCTCAAAAGATACAGTAACGACTGGCGGTGATAATTCGCTTGGAGGTATATTTTACATATTTCGGCATGCGTTACCAATAAAAGCAAAACAAATGTATGCAGAAGAGAATGCAGTTGTTAGCAATGTACATCTTGTACAAGATTTAGATGCGGGTGAGAATCTGGAGTTATTTAGCCAGGAGTGGACAAGTTGTCATCATCCTGTTTTGAAGCAGATCGCCTCTTTACCAAGGATATACTGTGTTCAAAGAAAAAAAACGACTATTTGACTTCAATTCAAACTGCTCTTGGCAGTGCATGGATACAAAAAGGATTGTTTTCATCATTAAACAATCCTATGGTAATCTTAGTAGACGCCATTGCATTCATTTATTCAGAATTACCAACAGCTTGGTAATAGCACGTCTCATTAAAATCCAAAAATGGCATGCTACTCACAAATAACTGTTACTCTGCTCACTTTGTTGGGGATCGGTATGATGTCTCCCCGGAAGCAAGTATTAAAGGTGAGGAGCGCTAAAGAAGAAGTAAGATAAGCTGCAGTAAGATGAGGAAATACAAACCACACGACACGCCATTCCTGATTGGTAAAACTTTGTTCACAATACCGTGAATATTTTCAGCTACTTGAGAGATACATCCGCTTTGTTTTATAGTGTCAATTTTGGGTATTCTTAGAAACTGTTACTTTAAATCGGCTGTGACTGTGCGATATGCCGTCTAACCCTCAGAATTACATTGACAAGTACAATCAATCAATCAATCAATCAATCAATCAATCAATCAATCAATCAATCAATCAATCAATCAATCAATCAATCAATCAATCAATCAATCAATCAATCAATCAATCAATCAATCAATTAAGCAATCAATCAATCAATCAATCAATCAATCAATCAATCAATCAATCAATCAATCAATCAATCAATCAATCAATCAATCAATCAATCAATCAATCAATCAATCAATCAATCAATCGATCGATCGATCAATCAATCCATCCATCCATCCATCCATCCATTCATCCATCAATCAATCAATCAATCAATCAATCAATCAATCAATCAATCAATCAATCAATCAATCAATCAATCAATCAATCAATCAATCAATCAATCAATCAATCAATCAATCAATCAATCAATCAATCAATCAATCAATCAATCAATCAATCAATCAATCAATCAATCAATTTTCAATCAATCAATCAATCAATCAATCAATCAATCAATCAATCAATCAATCAATCAATCAATCAATCAATCAATCAATCAATCAATCAATCAATCAATCAATCAATCAATCAATCAATCAATCAATCAATCGGGGCCACGAAATATCATTTGGTTGCCACGAACTAATAATAATAATAATAAAATATATCATAGTCCTAAATCTGCAGCCACCGTAATTGTCATTTGAACCATCGACTTATCCTTTTATATCAGAACACAACTTACATACTGAACGGATGATTGATGAATTCGAAAAAACAACTTCAAATCATTGGAAAATGTTCTCTAAATACATTAGATCCCACCCTATTATACAAACATGTGTTTAAATAATAGCGAAGTGAAAACATTTTTTTCGCAATATTTCTTACAAAGCAGACCATTCAATCTTGTGAACCCGATAGCCAGACTAATAGACAAAACAAAATAAACTGGTCCAGTAAGCCACGTCGGGTGGTATCAACATCTGAGTACCTGGATTCCCGACTAGTGTGACCTTGACCTATTTTCTACAAACATCATTAACGTCCCTCCGTCATTTTATTGGTTGAGTAGGCTGTTTATATAGGTCATTAGATAAACCCATACCCGCTAATTAGGCTAATGGTGAACTTTCTAAGCCGATACAAACAATATTGGTTATTTTGTTTGGTCGTAGAGAGGTGTTATAGTCATTGTCCAGAAGCGTTCTATCCGCTCCCAAAATTAATACCAAACTAAGTAATCTTGTGATTGCAGATATTTTGTATGTCTTTTAGACCAACCAAGACATTGCACTCACAAAATAAATGGAATTTCCGGCATTTAGTTAAGCTCACCCGTAGATTTATATCAAAACATTCATCAAGCTATATGAAAAGTAATTACTTCCCATTTTGTCGACACTCTGTGACCAAAAATGAAATGAAACCCCTACGCCTACAACAGGCAGTAGGACTACGTGTTGTTCGGTACAATCTTATTGAATTGCTAACTTTTAACAGTGTTTATTATTTTTCATGATATAAAAGAGAGCATGAAGTATCAGCTGTTTAAATTTTTATTTAATATATTCAAACGTCATTCCAAACAATCACCCAGGTTTCAGTACTTCAGGAATTGCTAATTCATCTGCAGCCGGTTGTTACTATGCTGCTCAATACAGAACTGGAAATGACTAACATTTCACATTTCGTTTTAATAATGCTAATGGACGTAGAGTTGGTAGGACAAAGCAAAAACTGTAAGATGTGTCCGCCGTCTGGTAATTGAATAATGCGTTATTTCCGGCAGCGATTGCTGTCAATAATAGTACAGCAGCAGACACCAAAAAAGAGCCATATCTAAGGAGCTACCTAAACCGGCGGTACAACATTTGTTCACATGTCTAGAATTGTTCCCAGGGGTCTCTAGATACAGAATCTGGTTGATGACATTGCCGGAAATGGGGGCGGGCTGAGAATTTGACACTTTTGTACACCTACCCAATTTTTAGAGAAAATATTCTCTTAAATATGATTTTCGCGTCATTCTCACTCTATTCTTTCGTCACTATGTTTAAAAACAAACGTCATCCACTGCCGACTAAGGGAGGCATCAGATAATGTTAACAGGAGGGAAAGGGTTCTAGTGCCTGCACTGATATTCAACATGAATAAAAATGATTCACGATAAGAAGCTATGAAAAAAAATATATATTAAGAGGGAACAACAAGATGCGTGAATAAAACAGTGTAACAGGACTGTGTACTATAACTGGACTTGAATGACTTTCTTTGATTACACAGTTTGAATCAAAAGATCAGAAATTTTCATTTTGACATTTTTGGTCATATGGATTTGTTTATTTTCAGAAATTGTACAATTTTAATTGATTTCTTCATACTATTATTACAGTAAATACAAGGTGTTGTATCTCATGTTGGTTAAATGGTGGTTCAACACCTCCCACCCAACACCCAATAGACATTGGTTCAACATGTCTAGTGTTAGATTGGTTACGAGGCTTCTGTGATCACTCATTATTCCATAGCGCTCCATCTTCATGATGAAAGCAGTAGGTGGTGAAAGAAGCAAACTCATCCCTCAGTCAGCACTTAACTCCGGAAGCGCTGAATTATAAAAAAGAACTGTGGAGACCAAAGGGTTTTTTTCAATTTGAAACTATCATAAATGTCTTAGTTAGCACTTTCTGATTCATTTGAATACCTATGTTTTGGATCTACGGCCATTATAAATAATTTTATGATTGAAGTCGCTCCCCGCGCTGCAAGGGTAAACATATCCTCACCCTCTCTCGATGTATTCGTACGTGTATCCTCTCAACACTATGGGACACTTTTTGCGAATTAGCTTGCTTCTAAGTAGCACTCAACAAAAAGAACAGAATTCCAAACTGGACACATATTTTATAATGTTTGTATTTTTTAGGCGCCCGTATTGATAAAAGGGTTGAAAAAAATATTCAAAATAAAATCTGGGCACAAATATTTTTCAGTGACCTACAAGTGTATATGGCCGAGGGCAATGAATAAAACAATAGGGAAAATAAGTAAAACTACAACCATTTTGAACAATTTTTCGAATTGCTGTCAATTTTATTTTGGTGTCTTTCTAAAAAATTGTAAAATAGGCCCTAGGACTTAAAGCGTCCTGTTTGGCAAAAAAGAACCAAAACTCTCTATATCCCAATGGTCAAGCTAAATAAAAATCGCAGTGAAAATTTCTTAGCTTTTGTGAGTACGAGGGCTAGATCTGGCTCCCGGCCTAATAGGTAAGGCGATAGGAAAAATAAATCTATACATCATTCAGTGGAGCGAAGGTGGTCTGGTATTTTTGTGTTTGAATGTCCCTCCATTGTGCATGCAGACTTCAGCCTTATATTATACTTGTCATTACTGTGACTTCCGTTAATGCCTCCTTACTGTTTTATCATGAAATACGTTTCATCGCAAAACTAATTGAAATAATTAAATACATATTATTATCTAAATCAGTTATATAGCATAGATTAACGATGTAGTAGCTACATACCAAACAAACACAAAACTTTGTACCAATGCTGATGTATTATTAGTCCAACGTCTGCGACACTAAACCTACATTAAATTAAAATTTGAGTTCTTGGGGATAGGCTTACACCATCTGAATAAAACAGCCGGCCAGTCACTAGTTGTTTAATGACACGCGCAGGAATAGGCACCCAGCCTAACTTTGTCATGCTCCCGTATAAAACTGAAGCACTGAGGGCGCAAAAACTAGCATGAATGTACATGTGCACGGTGCAACGATGATCTAAAGAAGGCATTCTGTTATGCAACGTGTTTTGTTTGACGTGCGCAAGCAGGCCGAGCTGGGACTGACGCCCACATATCTATCAGAGAGCGAACATGAGAGGAAGGAGGGCGAGAAATCATTATTACATTTACAGTGTCTTCCAGAGATGTGATGTGCTTAACCTTTTCAAGCCTGAATTTACCATAGTCATCTTCATCCACTACAAACCGCGAATTGCTGCCGCAATTCTCGACTTGTAGTAGATAAAGATGACTTGCTGTGGTTTAAAAATTAGTGAAAATTACCATGTATTAGTAAACCAGTTTCATGGAAATTTTCATTCTAAAACCCTTAGTTGTAGAAAATTTAGTATGTTTTCAGGGATGTAGAATGATGCTTTAATGCATCGTGGGGGCTTAAACGGTTAATATGATTTTAACCCTCACAACGCTGAAATAATTTTGTATAAACCATGGAGACCAAAGGGTTTTTTTCAATTTGAAATCATCATAAATATCTTTGTTGGCACTTACTGATTTATTTGAATACCTGCATTATGGGTCTACGGCCATTAAAAATATTTAAATTCTTTCAGTGCGGGGTCGTCTTTATACGTCAGAGTCTGACGTATAAAGATGGTCCCCGCCCCGCGAAAGTTAAGTAATATTAAGAAAGAAAGAGTGAGGTAGAAAATGAAATGAATCGGGCTTTAGGCCACCTTTGTGCACATATAGGCTAAACTGGGCCAGCAGAACCTCCTGAGGATGGTGAGATGATTGAGATGACACTGCCCTCGAGACACAGGATTCGAGATTCGAGCCCTGGCGGTTTGAGGCCGAGCACGCTACCTCTCGGTCACGGAGGCTCCCCACAATACTGACTTTCACACGTGGATGGAGAAGAAACATTTTTTGTTTCTTTCAAACCGCCGAGACCGGGAACCGAACCCCGATCTCTGGCGTGGAAGGCGGCGGTGCTAACCAATACCCTAGGGCCCCCGCCAAGTTATATTTACATACATTGTTACATGCACCAACATGTTGTCTTTGTATTCTACGTCCTTGTATGTTTTAAAAGTCATGTATCTTTATATAGCTACTTTTGTGACAGTCTGGTGGCAATTTCCTGATATTTCCTCGCTTCGGATACCGTTGAAGTTCGGAAAATGATAAGGCAAAGGTTTTTTTAAGTTTCAATGCTATATGGCTCAATGTCACTGCAGTTTAAATCTTGTCTATATTTGTTTTATAGTTATGCACCATTTCTAATATGAATTCCGTCTTTTAAAACGTCATTTCAAATTCTGATTGAATACATTTGATAACATTGTGGATTAGCTTTGCGTTACAGCGGAGAGTTCGGAAATTATGAAATATCAAACAATAGTATCGCCCTGATCAGTGTTGTACAAAGCTCACCAATTATGAGAATAATTTGTCCAAAAATATATGATTATTTAAATAATTGCATACAGCAAAAAGTGAGAACAATCTGGACAAAAAAATAACTTTTGTCCAATTCGTCTTTTCTTTCGTCACTATGTTTAAAAACAAACGTCATCCACTGCAGACTAAGGGATGCATCGGATAATGTTAACAGGAGGGAAAGGGTTATAGTGCCTGCACTGATATTCAACATGAATAAAAATAGTTCACGATGAGATGCTATGAAAAAAAAATATATATTAAGAGGGAACAACAAGATGCGTGAATAAAACAGTGTAACAGGACTGTGTACTATAACTGGACTTGAATTACTTTCTTTGATTACACATTTTGCATCAAAAGATCAGAAATTTTTATTTTGACATTTTTGGTCATATGGATTTGTTTATTTTCAGAAATTGTACAATTTTAATTGATTTCTTCATACTATTATTACAGTAAATACAAGGTGTTGTATCTCATGTTGGTTAAATGGTGGTTCAACACCTCCCACCCAACACCCAATAGACATTGGTTCAACATGTCTAGTGTTAGATTGGTTACGAGGCTTCTGTGATCACTCATTATTCCATAGCGCTCCATCTTCATGATGAAAGCAGTAGGTGATGAAAGAAGCAAACTCATCCCTCAGTCAGCACTTAACTCCGGAAGCGCTGAATTATAAAAAAGAACTGTGGAGACCAAAGGGTTTTTTTCAATTTGAAACCATCATAAATGTCTTAGTTAGCACTTTCTGATTCATTTGAATACCTATGTTTTGGATCTACGGCCATTATAAATAATTTTATGATTGAAGTCGCTCCCCGCGCTGCAAGGGTAAACATATCCTCACCCTCTCTCGATGTATTCGTACGTGTATCCTCTCAACACTATGGGACACTTTTTGCGAATTAGCTCGCTTCTAAGTAGCACTCAACAAAAAAAACAGAATTCCAAACTGGACACATATTTTATAATGTTTGTATTTTTTAGGCGCCCGTATTGATAAAAGGGTTGAAAAAAATATTCAAAATAAAATCTGGGCACAAATATTTTTCAGTGACCTACAAGTGTATATGGCCGAGGGCAATGAATAAAACAATAGGGAAAATAAGTAAAACTACAACCATTTTGAACAATTTTTCGAATTGCTGTCAATTTTATTTTGATGTCTTTCTAAAAAATTGTAAAATAGGCCCTAGGACTTAAAGCGTCCTGTTTGGCAAAAAAGAACCAAAACTCACTATATCCCAATGGTCAAGCTAAATAAAAATCGCAGTGAAAATTTCTTAGCTTTTGTGAGTACGAGGGCTAGATCTGGCTCCCGGCCTAATAGGTAAGGCGATAGGAAAAATAAATCTATACATCATTCAGTGGAGCGAAGGTGGTCTGGTATTTTTGTGTTTGAATGTCCCTCCATTGTGCATGCAGACTTCAGCCTTATATTATACTTGTCATTACTGTGACTTCCGTTAATGCCTCCTTACTGTTTTATCATGAAATACGTTTCATCGCAAAACTAATTGAAATAATTAAATACATATTATTATCTAAATCAGTTATATAGCATAGATTAACGATGTAGTAGCTACATACCAAACAAACACAAAACTTTGTACCAATGCTGATGTATTATTAGTCCAACGTCTGCGACACTAAACCTACATTAAATTAAAATTTGAGTTCTTGGGGATAGGCTTACACCATCTGAATAAAACAGCCGGCCAGTCACTAGTTGTTTAATGACACGCGCAGGAATAGGCACCCAACCTAACTTTGTCATGCTCCCGTATAAAACTGAAGCACTGAGGGCGCAAAAACTAGCATGAATGTACATGTGCACGGTGCAACGATGATCTAAAGAAGGCATTCTGTTATGCAACGTGTTTTGTTTGACGTGCGCAAGCAGGCCGAGCTGGGACTGACGCCCACATATCTATCAGAGAGCGAACATGAGAGGAAGGAGGGCGAGAAATCATTATTACATTTACAGTGTCTTCCAGAGATGTGATGTGCTTAACCTTTTCAAGCCTGAATTTACCATAGTCATCTTCATCCACTACAAACCGCGAATTGCTGCCGCAATTCTCGACTTGTAGTAGATAAAGATGACTTGCTGTGGTTTAAAAATTAGTGAAAATTACCATGTATTAGTAAACCAGTTTCATGGAAATTTTCATTCTAAAACCCTTAGTTGTAGAAAATTTAGTATGTTTTCAGGATGTAGAATGATGCTTTAATGCATCGTGGGGGCTTAAACGGTTAATATGATTTTAACCCTCACAACGCTGAAATAATTTTGTATAAACCATGGAGACCAAAGGGTTTTTTTCAATTTGAAATCATCATAAATATCTTTGTTGGCACTTACTGATTTATTTGAATACCTGCATTATGGGTCTACGGCCATTAAAAATATTTAAATTCTTTCAGTGCGGGGTCGTCTTTATACGTCAGAGTCTGACGTATAAAGATGGTCCCCGCCCCGCGAAAGTTAAGTGATATTAAGAAAGAAAGAGTGAGGTAGAAAATGAAATGAATCGGGCTTTAAGCCACCTTTGTGCACATATAGGCTAAACTGGGCCAGCAGAACCTCCTGAGGATGGTGAGATGATTGAGATGACACTGCCCTCCAGACACAGGATTCGAGATTCGAGCCCTGGCGGTTTGGAGGCCGAGCACGCTACCTCTCGGTCACGGAGGCTCCCCACAATACTGACTTTCACACGTGGATGGGGAAGAAACATTTTTTGTTTCTTTCAAACCGCCGAGACCGGGAACCGAACCCCGATCTCTGGCGTGAAAGGCGGCGGTGCTAACCAATACCCTAGGGCCACCGCCAAGTTATATTTACATACATTGTTACATGCACCAACATGTTGTCTTTGTATTCTACGTCCTTGTATGTTTTAAAAGTCATGTATCTTTATATAGCTACTTTTGTGACAGTCTGGTGGCAATTTCCTGATATTTCCTCGCTTCGGATACCGTTGAAGTTTGGAAAATGATAAGGCAAAGGTTTTTTTAAGTTTCAATGCTATATGGCTCAATGTCACTGCAGTTTAAATCTTGTCTATATTTGTTTTATAGTTATGCACCATTTCTAATATGAATTCCGTCTTTTAAAACGTCATTTCAAATTCTGATTGAATACATTTGATAACATTGTGGATTAGCTTTGCGTTACAGCGGAGAGTTCGGAAATTATGAAATATCAAACAATAGTATCGCCCTGATCAGTGTTGTACAAAGCTCACCAATTATGAGAATAATTTGTCCAAAAATATATGATTATTTAAATAATTGCATATAGCAAAAAGTGAGAACAATCTGGACAAAAAAATAACTTTTGTCCAATTCGTCTTTTCTTTCGTCACTATGTTTAAAAACAAACGTCATCCACTGCCGACTAAGGGAGGCATCGGATAATGTTAACAGGAGGGAAAGGGTTATAGTGCCTGCACTGATATTCAACATGAATAAAAATGGTTCACGATAAGATGCTATGAAAAAAAATATATATTAAGAGGGAACAACAAGATGCGTGAATAAAACAGTGTAACAGGACTGTGTACTATAACTGGACTTGAATGACTTTCTTTGATTACACAGTTTGAATCAAAAGATCAGAAATTTTTATTTTGACTTTTTTGGTCATATGGATTTGTTTATTTTCAGAAATTGTACAATTTTAATTGATTTCTCCATACCATTATTACAGTAAATACAAGGTGTTGAATCTCATGTTGGTTCAATGGTGGTTCAACATCTCCCAACCAACACCCAATATACATTGGTTCAACATGTTTAGTGTTAGATGGGTTACGAGGCTTCTGTGATCACTCATTATTCCATAGCGCTCCATCTTCATGATGAAAGCAGTAAATGATGAAAGAAGCAGACTCATCCCTCAGTCAGCACTTAACCCTTGAAGCGCTGAATTATAAAAAAAACTGTGGAGACCAAAGGGTTTTTTTAATTTGAAACCATCATAAATGTCTTAGTTGGCACTTTCTGATTCATTTGAATACCTATGTTTTGGGTCTACGGCCGTTGTAAATAATCTTACTCTTATAGTGCGGGGATCGACTTCAATCATCAGAATCTGACGTCTACAGACTTCAGATGAAGTCGATCCCCGCACTATAAGAGCTAACATATCCTGAGCCTCTCTCGATGTATTCGTACGTGTATCCTCTCAACGCTTGATAAAAAAACAGAAAGTACTACAGATCAGTACTTGTTTTCATCACTGTTTATTAATGGTTTTAATTGCAGCAATGGGTGACAACTAGTATCCTTGTCATTAATCCCGAATCAAAATTGACCATATTGATTATTTAATAATGCTACTAATTTTCAACTGTAGAGCCTAATAGATAACTTATTTCCCAACTATCTTCAAACAAATCAGCATAATATATGCACAATAATGACTGAGACATGGCATTCAATATTACTTAACTCTTTCTTTCTTAATATAACTTAGCTTTTGCGGGGCGGGGACCGTCATTATACGTCAGACTCTGACGTATAAAGACGATCCCACACTGAGAGAATTAAAATATTCCTAGTGGCTGTAGAACATAGTATGGTATTCGAATGCATCAGAATCACTAATAAGACATTATGATGATTTCAAATTAAAAAAAAGCTTTAGTCGCCACGCTTTATACAAAACATATTTCAGCGTTGTGCGGGTTAAGATCATATTAAACCCCACAACACTGATGTCGACTACAGTAGACATTCTGTGTTTTTACAAACACCTGTACAACCTGTAGCTAAAAAGGAAATATGCTTTCAATATTGAAACACCAATATATGTTGGAACATACATTTCACAAATAACACAAATTTTCAGTCCATTGAAGTTGTGGATCGCGGTAGCGAGACACAACTTCAAGTGGCTGAAAATTTAATTTGTTTAGCTCAGTGGTATAAGGGTTATATACATCACATCCCTGAAAGACATTACACACGCAATAATGATTTGTCGCCCTCCTTCCTCTCATGTTCGCTCTCTGATAGATATGTGGGCGTCAGTCCCAGCTCTGCCTGCTTGCGCACGTCAAACAAAACACGTTGCATAAGAGAGTATCTTCATTAGATCATTGTTGCACCGTGCACATGTACATTCATGCTAGTTTTTGCGCCCTCAGTGCTTCAGTTTTATACGGGAGCATGAGAAAGTTAGGTTTGGTGCCTATTCCTGCGCGTGTCATTAAAAAACTAGTGACTGGCCAGCTCTTTTATTCAGATGGTGTAAGCCTATCCCCAGAAACGCAAATTTTAATTTAATGTTGGTTTAGTGTCGTAGACGTTAAACCAATATTACATCAGCATTGGTACAACGTTTTGTGTTTGTTTGGTAGGGGTAGCTACTACATCGTTAATCCATGCTATATACCTGATTCAGATATTAATATGTATTTATTTATTTTAATTAGTCTTGCGATGAAACGCATTTCATGATAAAACAGTAAGGTGGCATTAACGGAAGTCCCAGTAATGACAAGTATAATATAAGGCTGAAGTTACTCTGGTTCCCAGAGCCACACTACGCGGCGTGGCCGAGCTTCATGTAGCCTCTGGTATGCCCCAGTGGCGAATGTTTCTGACTTATTGCTATTTCTAGATGAAAATAGGGTAATCCCCGAAATCAGGCATTTTTGAAAGGTCACTTCCCCGGATGAAGAGTTGTTCACAGTATTGTATTTCCCCTCTGAGGCTTTCACTATGACTTGACCCAGAAAATTATTCACCGGCCTCAATAGCACAGGCATGAAGATTACGTGACTAAGAGCCTTGGCCTATACCCGGCCATAAATGAAATTGGCCGGGCTCGCCAGGCAAGGCTGAAGTCTGCATGTACAATGGAGGGACATTCAAACACAAAAATACCAGACCATTTTCGCTCCACTGAATGATGTATAGATTTATTTTTTCCTATCGCCTTACCTATTACCCAGTTACCTGGGGCGCGTTTTATGTACGATTCGCTCTTGAAAACTGAGAACAGCTCCGATGATTGAACGAGTGGGTCGGGGTGCTCGTATTCTCTCTAGACACACGAGTAAGATACACCAGGAAAAACATCTAGTAAGCGGCATCATCATCATCATTATCATCATTATCATTATCATCATCATCATCATCATCATCATCATCATCATCATCATCATCATCATCATCATCATCATCATCATCATCATCATCATCATCATCATCATCATCATCATCATCATCATCATCATCATCATCATCATCATCATCATCATCATCATCATCATCATCATCATCATCATCATCATCATCATCATCATCATCATCATCATCATCATCATCATCATCATCATCATCATGTTTTAGCCATAACATTTAGTTGTCATTTAATTGTCATGACGTAACAGTCTTATTTAGGAGTCATTTATGTTTATTTTATTCATAACCATGCATAATTATGTTTTATTAACAAAATCGTTTTTTAGTGTAGATCATCAAGTGCTTATCTATCGGGCACACTACGCTACGCGTTAGCGTTGCATCAATGTCATTCACGTTGATTCTACGCTAATGCAAAGTCATGTAGCCAATGGGTATCCAACCATAGAAGTATGCATTATTCTGAGAGCTCGTGATTTATTGCCTGTCACGTAGATGATGACACCTCATTCTGAATGCCATGGGCACTGATTGCTACAATTAATTGGACGCATGTCGCGTCCTTAAAAAAAGGAACTAGCGTTGGAACTAGCGTTGATTACATGTTGGTTATGGCGCATGCGCATGCTAATGTTTACATTTTGAATTTTCGGTAGAAAATACGACGATTAAAGCGATTTCTGGAAGTCTGGAAGTCTAAAAGATCTGTAATTCTGCATATACTTGTATAAAAAGATGTAGAAGACATAGCCGATGATCCGAAAGCACAGTTTGATTTGGTTAGTGTGATTTTATACATTTTGATCAGTAACCTGGCCGACCCCTGTGTGACACTTTGTGAGTTGCTCAGTACACACCTGTGTAGGGAACTCCTGTCAGCCATACTGGTCAGGGTGTGATCAACACTGCCACGTGGACACTGAGCTGTTAATCACAGGATTCCTGCCTAAACGACAGCTGTCAGCAAATCCACTTCAACTGAAGACGATGACGAAACTACAGAGACCGTTAACCCTTTGTTTCCAAACAACAAGAGTTGGCCGATTGACAGAGGAAGATACATCGAATGAACTCCGGAAACATGGGAGAGCAGAAGACATCAAATGCATCCAGTTAACTGCAAATAAAGAACGAATAACATTATTTGATGAAAACACAAAAAATCAATTAGCCATCAAAACTGTAAATATAAAAGGAAACCCAGTCAAGTTCCAAAATCCTGACAGCGATATAACCAATGCTACAATTAAGGATGCCCCTATTGAACTTACAGATGATACAGTGATAGCAGCGTTGTCAAACTTTGGCCATATTGTGCCCCAAAGTATGAGACGTGGTAAAATTAGAGGCACAAACATTCTGACAGGTACAAGGTATGTACAGATTAATGACGTTGTGAACACCATACCAACAGAGATAGAAGTAGGAGAGTTTCACATTCGGGTGTTCTGCGACAATGGTAAGACCGAGTGCAAGCTCTGTGGCGACACCTCTCATCCCAGTTACCGATGTCCTCTAAGGCCAGGTCAAACAAAGAAATGTTTTAGATACAGCACCAGTCACCTAGTGGACAAGTGCCAGAACGAGGTGGTATGTAACCACTGCGGACAACCCGGCACAGACAGAAAGAATGCGACGCAAAAAAAAAGAGATAGATCAATATGGTGACTGCCGGTACGAGATAGCCGAGGGACGAGAATCTGCCAACCTGGAGGCCGCTAGCTCCCAGATAAAAATAAAAAAGACTGCCCCAACTGAAGAAAAGACAGACGTATTGATAACTGTGGCTGCCGATTTAGTGGAACCCACAAAACCTACACCAGTACCTGTCATTGTTAGTGGCAATATTGTCACTAACAGTACAACAAGCAATAAAAACAACGAAAACAAGAGCGAAAGCGGACCTAGTAGCTCTAGCCCTAGCCGCAACAAAAATGTTAACATGTTAACATCAGTAGTAGCAACAACGATATCTCCCTACTAAATCACATTGAGTCGCCAGATGGTGTCATCATTTCAAATCAATCTGGTGCTACACTCGATATGGCAGAGCAGCTCGTGAACGCAGCGGAATAAGACAGTGACCAGGAGCTGAAACCTGACCAAGTCGTGATCTACTTGGGGACAAGCGATGTGATGTATATAAGATCGTCCGCACCAGCAGTGATTGTCAAGCTAGGCATAGTTATGGACATAATTCATCAGAAATACCCAGGTGCAAAAATCGGACTGTGTTCCATACCTCCAAGAAAGGGTAACAGCAGTGACCAGAAGCAGTGTAATGAGGTGGCACGGGTTGTCAATGAGTACATGAGCTCACTTGCTGATGCACAACCAGACCAATACACATTCATTGACACATAGTCTAAGCTGTGAGCGTCAAAAGGTCATGACATCAAACAATACTATGATTCAAACGACACAAAAAGTGTTCATCTATGTAAGAAAGGGAAAGAACTGTTGATAAACAAAATAATAAGTACGATGTGTCCCACAACAGCAAAGAGAAAAAGCAGCTCGACACACAGTCCATCAGCAGACAACAACACCAAGGAACAAGGACTTGATAGCCAACAAAATGTCAATCTGATCACTTTTACAGACACTCAATAGGACAGTAGCCAGGCAGGCCACATTGGCCCACACAACATCATTAATCGAGAGGTATCCATCAACAATGACAGACAATTGTCCCAACAGTCTAGATTGTATATCATTCACCTCAACGTGTGTGGTCTTAAGTCTAAACTGAAGCTTCTGGACTTTGAAGAATTTATCCAACAATACAAATTGATATTTTTAACTAAAACAAAACTGGACGAGCTAGATGATATTACGATTCCAAATTACAATATATTTACAAATAACAGAAAAATGAAGAAACCAGCATTTGGCGGTGTTGCTACTCTAGGTCACAATTCAATAACTGATCATGTAACTTTTCTTGACACAGTGATTAATAGTACAATGTAGATTAGATTAGATAAACGTCTCTGTCAAATCCCCATTGTATTTGGTTTAGTATACAATCCACCAGATAATTCACCCTACGCTGATATTTCAATATTCGATCAGATTGAAAATACTATAATTGACATTAAATCTAAAAATTCAAAAACCGGAATTTACTTGTTAGGTGATTTTAATGCAAGAACAGGTACATTATCAGATCGAATAGAAACAACTGACACTATGTATGAAGATGGAACTGTAATGCTGGATAACGATGATGCCAGCTGTACAACGAGTCAGAGTAGAAGAGTTAGGTCAAATTCTGACAAATTTATAAACCAAATAGGTAGGAGACGAATTGATATGTGTCGTAGTCTGAATTTACATATATTGAATGGTAGATATGGCGGAGACCATGATATTGGCAAACCGACTTGTAAAAATTCAAGCACAGTAGATTATATCATTATTTCAGGAAATCTAAGTAAAATTATAAGTGATTTTGATATATTTGAATTTGACAGAACTTTATCTGATATTCACTGTCAGATATATGCCTCTGTTGATTCAACCCCGCAGATATCGGCACAATATAAAGTAAAATATTATAAACCACATAAAACCACCGAAAAAATTAAACTTAAATGGAATTCCAACTTCATCGATATATATAGAGAAAATGTAACTAATTTGAAAAACGATATTGAATACAGTATACATATAGCAGAAATAAAAGGCAGTCCGTTAGAAGAAGATATAAATTAAATTGCTAATGTCATTAGTGAAGCACTAAAGAAAGCTGCGTATAACTCGGGTATGGGAAAATCTACTCAAAAAACGAATGTAAAAAAGAGAGGAAGACAATTGCCACACAAACCATGGTATGATGATTGTTGTGAGAAATTTAGACAAAGTATGATAACATTCAGAAAGCAATATAGAAAAGACAAAAATACAGAAAACTTAAATCTGGTCAAAAAGTCGAGCACAAAATATGTATGAAAATAGTACATAAAGCTTATTCTGAATATAAAAAGAAAGTAATTTCTAAATTACGCCTACTGCTATCTGAAAACCCCAAAGAATATTGGAAAATTATTAAAGGGGAGAAAAAATCTGAAGTTCAACATAAAATATCCTCAGATCTATTTAAAGAACATTTCGAGAAACTTGCGCTTGGAAATGAAGGTGTTAATGTAAGTAAAACAACTGGTGAGCTCCACAATATGCCACCAGATACAATGCTAAATAGATCCTTTACACATCAGGAAATAGCTGAAGCTATAACTAAACTAAAAAATAATAAAGCAGGGGGCTCGGATCAAATAATAAATGAATTTCTCAAACATTCACGGAACGAATTCGTTCAATATTACACAAAGTTTTTTAATTTAATCTTAGGATCAGGACATATGCCAGCCGATTGGTGTCAAAGTGTAATTCGGCCTATTTATAAAATCAAAGGAGATATTGATGATCCCAACAACTACAGAGGAATCTCACTGCTAAGCTGTTTTGGAAAACTTTTCACAAGCTGTTTAAATAGACGATTAACTATATTTATTGAAAAAAAACATTGTACAGGCAGAACAGGCAGGTTTTAAATCCGAATTTTCCACCATTGATCATGTATTTGTCTTAAAATCACTAGCTGATATGTATCTCAGTAAGCGCCAGCGACTATATTGTTGTTTTGTCGACTATAAAAAAACATTTGATACGATCAATAGAACAACTCTGTGGTCTAAGATGTTAACCTCTGGAATTTCAGGGAAAATACTTAATGTGAAAAAAACATGTATATAATAGCAAAATCAAGTGTATCATTAACAGCCGAGGCGGAGTCAGATTAGTTTCCCTTTTACATTGGCGCTCTACAGGGAGAAAATCTTTCTCTGCTTCTCTTCTCAATATATTTACAAGATCTAAAGTCCTTTATATCTCGTAAATGTGATGGCTTAAAAGGCATAGAAAACATACAAAAAGAACATCTTGATGAAGAAATTGTGACATATTTTAAACTGTATATACTTTTATATGCTGATGATACAGTGATACTAGCGGAAAATCCTGATGACCTACAAGCATCATTGAATGAAATGGAAAAATATTGTGATACTTTTGATTTGCACATAAATGTAAATAAACCAAAATCCTAATTTTTTTGAGGGGAAACTTACGAAAACACCATAGTTTTAACTTCGGTGAACATATACTTGACACTGTTGATGAATACAAATATTTAGGCTTAGTTTTCAATTATAATGCCAAATTTAAAATTGCAAAATCGCATTTATATCAGAAAGGATACAGAGCTATGTTTCTCTTCTAAAAAAGCCAGAAATTTATCTTTCCCACTGGATATAATGTTAAAACTTTTGTAATGTAATTGTTAAACCAGTAGTATTGTACGGAGCTGAAGTAGGGGGCAGCGAAAACTGTGACATACTTGAAAGACTCCAGCTTAGATTTTTTAAATATGTTTTATCTGTAAATACGTTCACTTCTTCTATGATGGTTTACTGAGAGCTGGGCGTTGTTCCCTTTAGATGTTGATATTAAATTACGTATGTTGACATATTGGTCAAGGTTGTGTTTAGGAGATAAACACAAGATATCTAATACCATTTATTCGTTATTATATACATAAGATGAAAAAAATATATTTAAATCTGAATGGATACAAACTGTAAAAACAAAAACAAAACTATTGTGGGTTTTCTGGATTTTGGTTAAATCAAACACTTCCATGCTCTATTGAAGCATTCAAACAGTCAGTCAAGCTGAGACTAAAGGATCAGTTTATACAAAAATGGCAGGAATCAATATCACACGGAGGAAAATGTACTATATATCGTATCATTAAAACAACGTTTGGCTTTGAAAATTATTTAAATGATTTACCAGATCTATTGAGAAAATATTTTACCAAGTTTAGATGCCGAAATCATCGCTTGCCCATAGATGCCGGTGTCCGGTCCCAAGCCCTTCGTGATATGCGTGTATGCCAATATTGTAAAACAGATATAGGAGATGAATTTCACTATTTACTTTGCTGTGTTCATTTCAAAGAAGAACGGAGAAAATATATAGAGGCAAAATACTATATAAGACCTTCAACTATTTACATTCAAGAACTTTTTAAACAGGCAAAGGGCGAAAAGCTTAAACAATTGGCTATTTTTGCCAAAATAATAATTTGTAATTTTTTTTAGAAATGACCTTGTATATATTGTATCATGTGCTAACGCCTTCCTGGCAACTCTGTCTTGTCTTCTACTAAAGAAGACCACCAGAATAAACTACTCGTTACTTGTTACTTGTTAGCTGAGACATACGCACCTTCAAGCAGAATGAATCTGTAATATGAGGTTCGTGCTTTGTGATCCGCATCCATATGTTTAATGGACAAAAATGTTAACAAAGGTTTTTCAACGGAATTTGTCTAAGTGGGGCTATGTAAAACACCAATAAAACCCCTCCTGAAGCCTCCTCGTTTTCGTGTAAAATCCAAAATGGCTGCCATTCGCACCAATTTGTTTCAGGGATTGCTTCTATTTGTTCACATTTAAAATTCCTCTGAGGTTTAACTGATGTCATTTTAAAGGTTAAATTACAGCCTAAACAATGTGAATAATCAATTTTTTTTTTAAATAAATCGCTATCATTTCAAAATAAACATCGTGGAGCCACATATGTTTTTTGTACAATTTTTTCAAGGGATTCTATCTATTTAAATTTTTAAAATGTGAAAAAAATGCATTTTTTAAGTACACAAAAGTCAAAATATTTATTGGACTAAAATGTCAAATGCTTTTCAACATAATTTGACTCGGTGGAACTATTTAAAACAACACATAAAACCCCACATTAATCGTCCGTGGGGAAAGCTTCGTTGTCGGTTAGAACAACATATAATATCATTTTTTCGCACTATTGTTTCAAAGGATTCTATTTGTTTACATTTCAAACTGAGGTCATTTTCAAGGTCAAATTAGATCTAAAAATGTGAACGATTAGGTTTTTTAAGCGCACAAATGCAATATATTTAATTTATAAAAATATTAACAAATGTTTTTTCACATAAACATAGTCGTTTGCGCTATGTGAAAAAAAAACAGATAAAGCCCGCCCAAAGGGACCTTGGGGACAGCTTCGTTTTCGGGGAAAATCTAAAATGGCCGCCATTAAGCCAGTAAATTATATATTTTTTACAAAATCACTATCGTTACGTTTCAGTTAGTCAATAATACAGTATTAAATTACGTTGGATTGTAGTACACTGCATCGTACATGCAGCGCCAATGCATTACAAATTGATATATTATTTATTACCTTGAATAGCTAGGCGACCCTAGCTGTCTTAGACTAATGACAAACTTCATTCACTGTTAGAAGAGTTGAAAAAGCGGGGACCCTTTAACCCTTCAACCACCAAATTATTCAATTTGAATTTTCATCCACTTGAAGTTGTGTCTCGCTGACGCGATCCACAACTTCAAGTGAGTGAAAATTATTCAGATTTGACAAACTGGAGGTTAACTCTTTTCAAATCTTGCTGGTTGATGTCACATTTTATCTTTAACATATTTAAAATGTGGTGCTTAATGTGCTAATAAAAAAATAAAAACCCGCATATATGCGACACCGGCTGTTAAAGGGTTAATACTAAGTTATGTTCACTTCTCTCATCCTTGTTACAACAATATGTACATGCGGACACGAGATAAAGCCGTAGTAATACATCATACTTTACAGCTAGTCCCAGCAGCCATCAGGATCTCAGAAACACAAGAGATGAGTTTACAGATTATTGTTGATGGTGGGGGACTAACTGTTACCACTGTTACTCCGTAAGTTTGTATGGCCTGAGTATTCTACATACGTTGATATAATGTGGTATGTACACGTGCTACGTATCTAACAACAATGGTGCAGTGGTGGTATTTGACGGGTATCATGGATTTAGTACTAAACACGAAGGAAATAGTCGTAGTATGGGAAATTATGTTGGCGCATCAGTCTCAGTATCTGCAGAATTGTGTTCGACCATGAGTTTAAAGCATTTCTGTCAAATTCGTCTAATAAATAGGCCTTAATAAACACACTTTCTGAAAGCATGGCCAATGTAGACATTACCGACCAGTATGCAGATTCGCAGAAGGTGTTTCCGATTATAATATATACCGTGGCCTGCAATTCAACACAAACTAAACCAACAGGTGTTATCGCAGACGACACAAATAATTTTCTCTCTTGATGCATTCATGCTGATCTGACAGATTACTGTAAAAACATGTACATGATTACATCAAGACAGACAGTGTGTACACTGAAAAGAAATCTAGACCCAGAACCATTATATGATTTGCTTTTTCTACATTCGTTGAGTGCATATATGGCATTTAGTTCAGGGTATCAATAGAAACCCACATCCGCTGAGATATTATCACAGGGATGCAAAATCAGAAGATAAAAAATATCAGCCAAAACACCATGAATGAACGAAGGCGGCGACGTCGTCGAATCTGTTGGACCCGGCCCTGGATACTGCGTCGCCCTCAGTTGGTCTGTACTATCGGCTGATGGTAGAGCTACGACGAGAGGATGAAGCTGCCTTGATCAAATTCATTCCACTTCATGCCTCGTGAAAACTTGTAATGTTCAATGAGCTCTTAAATAAAACTCCCCGCGCATCACGAAACAGCACACCTCATTCCGGGCACCAATACCCCCTGTTTCAGGCTGCAGCATATGGCATTGGGGTCACAGTATTCTGCCATGACGTTTGGTTGGAGGGTGCCACACAACACCATTTCCGTCATTGTGCGAGTAGTTTGCGAGGCAATCTTTCCTGAGTATATAGATGTAGTGCTGACAACCTCCACATCACCAGATGGCTGACGAACCATAGCCCATGTATTTCTAAAAAATGGAATTTTCCTCACATATGTGGATCCATTTTATATAAACTGTGACGTGGTCGTCAGACGAACGCTAGACGTACGGTAGAGTAACGCGGAGGACTTTACATGGATGGAGGACGGGCGGCTGAAGGTAGTCGAGGACGGTGGCAGAATGGCAAGATAACGTTGTAGGACGCAGTAAGAACTTTGACTAGGTGGTACATGAACGGTAGAAGGACGCCATGAACGGCGGAAAGACTGTATACATGGACTCAATCAGGTCAGCGGATGGGAAGATTTTCGCGAAGGTTTGAAACGTTCTCCAGCGTTCTGCTGTTTTTTCACAAACGCAGCTGGGACGCTGGATAAGAACGTTGTAGTAAAACAGGGCCCTCAGCCATAAAAATAATAGCGACAATTAAAAGTAAAATATTTAACATTCCGTCGTAATTTTATCAAATACCGCATATATCTATATCATTTTGATATTTTTTAATGAACTGTCACTACTTAAACATGTTATATTTTAGGTACACAGAGCTCTGTGTAGCCTGTTCCAACCAGACACAGACGGCTCGCGCATCTCTAAATGCCGACACAGGTGTATGCCTCACCCAACCCTCCCCCCCTACATGAGATGTGTACACATCTGCGCTAGCCTCTCACAGAACTTTTAGCAGGACAACCGGCCAATCACAAGCTTACTACTATCAGTCGAAAGTTAGAGTGGGGGGATACATGACGTCAGCCATCTGCACATTTTAACATGCAGGGATGCAGTGTCTAGAGCGGCGGGCGGTGTATATTTTAGGGTAAGTCAGACCATTTTTGTGAAACGTTGCATGCAATGGTTGTTTCCATCAAAAGTTACGTCAAATCAGGGTCATTTGAATAATCAACCAGTGAGTTGTAAATGGATATTCATGTAGCTGTTCACAACCGTACCAACAATGGCACCACTAATCAGCTGTCTATGTTGGAACTTATTTTGAACCTCATGAAGCTTACACGTCATCATCGAGCGTCAACCTTTCTGAATATTGGGTATTTTTATGAAAACTCTCCCGACCACAAAACTAATTTGTGTTATTTTAAGGAAAGTTGTTCAAACTTATATGTAACATATTATGTAATGCCGATCCTTCACATTTGACCTCAAGAAAAGAATCAAGCTGGGGCATTTTTTAAATAAAAAGCAAAGTTATTATGTCTCCCCTCTGTAGACAAAGGTGGGAACATGTTGGTTTACCTCTGTCCGCTCAGTGAATCTGTCCTTTCTGTCTGTCCGTCTGTCCAGTAGTTTCCATCGTGCAGTCGCAGGCTGTCTCAGCAAACATGAGATGTTGATCCAATGCTGGGGTAATGTTGGCCCACTGTCTACGACGCTGAGCCTGCATTAGCCCAGTATTAGGTTACTGTGTCGTGTTTGGCGCCACGCTAAATGTGAGCCAGCGTCACAGATGACGGGCCAACATTAACCCAGCTTTGGTTCAAAGCATCGTGCCTGTACCGCCAGCATGCCGGTACTACCAGCATGAAGTACTGATTAGGGCTGAATGGATACTGACCAGCACCGGCGACGCTAGCCCAACATTTAACAGACATTGGGTCGGTGTCAGCTTGTAATTGCCACCAGCAATAAGCACTACCAGACCAGCTGCTATTGAATGCAGCCTAGCAAACACGAGGAGCTGAACCAGTGCTGGTTTGATGTTGGACCAGCGTCATGGACAGTGGGCCAGCATTCAGTCAACGTCTCATGTTTCCTGGAGGTGTTTACAAGCCATTGTGTTTTGCACATCGGCGTGGTTCCAAAATGGTATTATAAATTCTGCTTAATAAATAGTCTCTACTGTCCACAGGAGCCATTTATTAACATAAACAACAAAAACCATTGACACTACATCTATCAACCTTTATGGTTATGCTGCTGAAGGGGAGACATCCCGAATTTTTTGTTTGCAAAAAACTAAACCCTTCTATTTCTGGTCTTAGATAACCTTTGCCACCTCTCCAGCTCGCCAACAGCTCGAGAATCTAGAAATGAGAATTTACAGGCAATAATGTCCCAACCAATATCATCTCCTAGTCCATCATGACTGTTTCTCGATCTCATCAGCTGATGACTGATCCTGTCCAGCTAGCAAACAGCTCCAACAAGCCACACGTGTCACTGCACAGGAAATCACCACACATGTCAGATTAGTAATACAATATGTTTCACTGTAGACTGTAGGCCTACTGTAGTTCGTTCTTGCAGTAGCAATATGTTATTAGCACCTGCGAGTGGGCATCTGCAGGACAGCAGAGAGGCAGTTGGAAACACAAAGTCGGGATTATATCCTGCTATTTTCATATTTTAAATCTGTCAGCTAAGAGAGGGAACAGTGAATTAATCAGTCAACACAACGAGGCTGAGACTACACGATCGTGACATTGGTCTAGCATTCCTACTTCAGCCCAACCTCTTACAATCAGATGATTTTGGGTCAGACGTTCGCAAACTCGGGATTACCATGATTAATGAATCATTCAGTAATGATATGACAAATAATCAAATATGGCGTTCAAAACAACAGTTTTGTAGAGTAATGTACACCAAAGAAACATTATGCACTCATATCATTGACATCATTGACATTATTTAAGCAATTCCAGCATCTCACATATGGTAATTATTTTATAATAATTCAGAGCCTTGTTTTTTATTAATTTCCATGTCTCCAGACGCCGCACCTCGCGCCTATTGTCGGATGGCCGTCCTCTAACCCCCTCCCCCTCTGTCTCTTAGTCTGGATATGGCCCTGGTATCCCAACCTAATAACCTTTTCAATATAATTCTGGTAATACTGTGCTGACATATACCACTCAGGTACATGTGAGTCACAGGACATGACTAAGTGGTATTAAGAATTCGATATTCATCTGTTAACCCACGGATTCCATAAAAGTGCCCACCAGACAGACAGTGGGGAGAGACAGAGGAGGGGACGTGATGATATGCAAACAGAGTTCATTTGAGTGCAGTACTGGAAAATACAGCACTCGTTCAAGGAATAAGGTGTGAGCCTTTAGGCGAACACCTTATTCCTTGGACATGTGCTGTATTTTTCCATACCGTACGAAAATAAACCTAGTTCACATTTTCTCAAACGACTGTACAAATCTTTCAACGGCGTTAAAAAATGTACTGTTGACCGACATGTCAGAAGACCATACGGTTGTGAATCGCCAATGCTCAGTCAATAGCATTATCTGGCTATACAACATGTTTACATGTATACATGTAGTACAACGGAGTGCGGTATTGGCTGATACCGCCATACGTCTCATAGTGAAAACACAACCAGCGTAAGTGAGAACCATTGGTATTGCTTGTCACGCCAATCTACAGTGTAATAATAATTTAGAGCCTTGTTTTTTATTAATTACCACGTGGAACATGACTCCAGATGCCTTGCCTCGCGCCTATTATCGGTTGGCCGTCCTTATTATTATAAATAGAAATGTGACTGATCATACTTTAAGCAAATATTCAGAAAAAAAGTAATTTTCTAGGGTTTCATTCTAAATGTAATTCGTCCTGTACTACGTTTTTATGATATACTTACATTAAGTGTGAATCAAACTAGACAAACGTATGGTGTTCAGATCAACCTTTTTTTTAATTAAATACAGTATTTCGCAGTACAAACATTTTTTACGGTTACAGAAATGATAATAAGCTCTAGTCTGTATCATAAGGATTCGACCACATATAACCTGCTACTCTAATTTACCCAATAATTTAATAAATTAGAGTTATATGTGGTCGAATCCCTATGGTGGGAATGGTGCTTCTCGTCCTGGTGCTTGCAGTGCCTCTCATGTACTTGCGTGGCGCAGCGTTATTCCCTTGAAGTTGGCAATTGCTTCCCTGTTATGAGCAAACAGCTTTGTGTAGTCGATCACATTATTTCCTGTACATTGCTAATACTATATTGTAGGGTGAAGAGCTAGAATATTAACATCTTAGTGTGGTCGACGTTTAAAGCAACTTTGTAACGTTACTGGCTTCAAAAATATATGTGTCAAGCACTGACTGAATATAGTTGAAAAGACATGACAAGGGTAGTATTAAAGGCTTTAATATTAAGCATATGCCTAATTATTATTATTTATTTAAAGATCTTATACCAATAACAAAATATTGATGTAATAAAATATATAACAATTTGCATATCATCATTAGCAGCTCGAACAAATACTCCCATATACTTATTATTTTTTATTAATTCCCACAGCGAAATGATAGGCCATGTTAATTTTTGGCACCAATGTGTTTCTGTCTTTACTAGGTCTACTGATTCACAAATGTTTTAGTGCCATTTTTTGGGGTTGCAAGATTGGTGTTCTGGTTGAACCTCTTAACGCATCTGACTTTCTTTGGTTGTGAGCGTTCGAGTTCCCGATATCGCAGGAAAGAACAAACCCAAGCAGGTTATTAACATAACATCTCTCGTTAGGTGACAGCACAGTTCACGTCCTTGTCTCGTCGTATCTCGTGCTAAACTTAACTGTCACTGTCAACTACCAGGCATCCTTTTTTTGTCGATCGCAAAACATATATTTGCATAGCATACAATAGAGTTTATTAGTAGGCATATATTTGCCCTACATGTACGTTGAAGATACAAAAAAGAGTGGGATTTCCCTAACAAACATCAGCGTTTACCATGCATTTGAACAACAAATTGAACAATGGAATTGTTTGCTTGTGTAAGGGACATAATCATAAAAGCTGCCCCCATAATGAGACTTTTCCTGGTGTCACTTCAAGCTGTGAGATATCAGTAGTTTTCGAAGCACATGCAAGAAGGTCTGGCATCATGAGTTGTATCTCTAAAACGACGAGAGGATAAAATCACAAATATGAAAATTTATTCACATCAGAATGCAGCAAAATAAGTTATGTTTTACAAGGTAACAAAGTATGCAATGAAGGCATCTGCCACAGGACTGGAAGCATATAAGACCTTTCTTGCAGAGCGCATCATTGCCAATGGAAGTATCTGCACAAAGATGATAAAAACAAAGCTTCTAATGTGTAGATCATCAAGAAATAACGTCAAAGTATAGATGCCAACCAGGTGTAGCTTCGCGTAAATCAAACAGTTAGTATCAAAACGACCCTGACAGCTCGTGTGCACACGTTTCCATAGATCGCGCGATCCTTTTTTTGCTTCTGGTGGATCTATGCTACCTTCTGAGGACAAAAAAATATATAATTTTATTATTTTATATATCTTGTTTGAAAAGCATGACTAACAATATACCCAAGTGCCAGGGTGACATTATTGTAATCAATAGTTTTTTTTTTATTATTCTACAGTAATTAATGTAAGGGGTTTTGTCAAATTTAAAAAAATAGAAAAAAATCCGAGAAAAACTCGGATTGTCCACACCCCACTCACTCACCCCCCTATCCATTTTTTTTTTTGAAACATGTAAAACAACAACTAACAACACAAAAAAAACAAAAAAACGCTTAATTAAAAAAAAAAATCCGAGTTAGGGCTTGACCCAGCCACCCACTTCCAAGTTTTTCTCGGATTTTTAGAATTTTTTTAACTTGACAAAACCCCTAATGGTCCTTGTGCAAGATCTAGTTTGAAAGAATTACAAGCAAAAAATAATGCATTGTTCCTTTTCCAAGATGTAGCAGTCATGAAATATAGCATCAAACAATGTTATATATTGTCAACAATATGCCTACTGACTTGGGACAGATGAATACCACCATATATATGATTGTGCGTGTCTCTATACCTCTGATGTTAGCATATGGGCTCATCATTGACATTTGGAAGAGTAGTTTAGCATGTTTAGTGGAACATTGCAAAATTCACTTTACAGCATCTTCAGAATGTCTGCTCACTCGACCACCTTCCAGGTTCGAATATATTGTGCTCTGGAAAAAGTAATCATTTCGCCAACTGTTTTTATTTTGCAGCTCTTTTAATGTTCAATTGTTTTGTCTGGGATAGAAATGTTTTGATAAGGTTGTATTGCCACATTTTCAGTTATATATAAATCAATATCTTACTTATCGATCAGTGTTAAAACATCACATCCTGTTTATGTCTCATTCCAATTGGTCCACAACCGATGGCTCACTCAGTTTGGCTATGGCTCTAAAGGGTTACTTGGTTCATATGCCACTGTCATTATACCTATTTATTGTTGTCAGACAAAATGGTTAGATTATGAGAATTGCTGAAACGCGACCAAAACCTTTGGTTAAAGAAATAAAAAATCCCTACATAAACACCTCGGATTACAAATGTTTTGGATATTACGTTCACAAATAATCAGAAATAATTGTAGCAGCTGTCATAAAAAAGAACTGCAATCGCCATCCCTTTGTTTTTAATTGATATACAGGCCTTTATAAAAAATTACGTGTGAATTGGTCACAAATTTTTGCGAGCTAAAGGGACGGCGCAGATGCATATTACTATATCTAATCTATACTAAAAAAATCTGTAACCAGATAATCAACTACAATATAGAATTGCCTATTTGCACAACTCAGGAGCTCATCATATCCAACTCAAAAATAAAACAGAAACAAATAGTTCAGAAAATAATTCAATTTTTACTGGTTGAATAATTGTCATTTTTTTACGGATTATTTTTACCATTGTCAATTAAAAAAATAGTATGTATTTGATGTATTTTATATATCAAGTTATATCAAGTTATGGCTATTACTGGGTAATAAATAGGCTATTTGACATGATTATTTTAACAATTATGCCAATCTGTGTAGAAAGCAGTCAATCGATAAAACTGCATTTTACCGCTAAAATAGACCAGAAATGGATATGATTTTAAAATACATATAAAATACATAAAGAGCTCAATTTCAGTTTGAAGACACCTCAATATGGTATCTTGGCATTTTAAAGATCATATTTGAGGTTAAAATTGTTTGTACTAAAAATGTTTTGCGACATCAAGGTTATCTAGTTTAACACCCTGATTACTATGTCAGAATTCGTGTTAGAGTGATGATGAAACAAGTGATGAAGAGTCTGGTAGTGGTGACAAGAGTGACACATACGTGGGGAGGTGATGTTGAAAATGACATTGGTAATTCGTGTGTTTTAACATATATAGAATACAATAACAAACAAAGAAAACAAAAATCACATTTTTTAGGAAAAATCGTACCTCTGTGACCAAGAGGTGGCGTACTAAACCTCAGACTTCCAGAGCACGAATTTCGAATCTTGTATCTGGAGGGCAGTTTTTATATCATTCATCTCACCACCCTCAGGAGATTCTCCTAGCCCAGTGTAGCCTTTTCTGTTGAACGCAGTGATGTCACCGGAAACCGTTTGAATAGGAACTCGTTGAAAGTAAAGTTATATAAGACCCATCCCTCATACTTCATTGTATCAGATAGCTCGGTGACGAGGTCAAGGCTATTGAGTTTCACAGAATATGTGCAAACAGGTGGCCTAAAATCACATTCATCCATTCAGTCACACCCATTGTGATCACCACACAAGGGCGAGCGCCAATAGGGTAGTAGATGGCATACCACTAGATCCCAGCCGAAAACAAAATCTAGGTAAAAAAAAAAAAAAAATTCAGAACGTGCTATAACGGAATACGTTTTTAACATGTACTCGTCGATACCTGCGGCCTGAATCTATATAAATAAATAACTGAAACCCTACATGTGAGCAAAGACAATTACATGACAATAATTAACATAGTATAAATAAAAACAATTGAGTGAATGAGGCTTGATAGGCCCCTTTTATCAAAAATAGTGCACACATAGGCCTAACTGGTCAAAAAGAACCATTTGATGATTTGAGATGAAACAGATGACACTGCCCTCTAGACACAACTTTCGAAATTTGAATCCAGACTGTTTGACGGCGACAGCGATATCCTTCGGCCATAGGGGATCACCATAAGATCTGACCAATATGACTTTACGTAGCAAAGATGGTGTCTTTGATTCAAAGCTGTAAACAAGGGCCAGCTAATTGTGCTAGTCTCCGGGGCTGGTCTGGCCCTGGTAACGAGTCTGGTCTAGAATTTATAGACCATCCCAGCAAACACGAGACGTCCACCTAATGATGGTTTAATGTTGGGCCAGCGTCGCTGGTCCAACATTGAAGCAGCATTGGGTTTACATTTTGAGTTTGCTATGGTCATTACCAGGGTTGCTCTTCTAGTGTGTTTACTAGCTTACTGGGCCTTTTGTGAAACACAACATTAATAGATTTGACCTTTGTATCATTAGACGCCCAGACCATTGTTTTGTCTGTATACGGCAAACAAACCGCATTGTTCCAGCAACAGTGCAATGTTTTACCAACGTGTTCGACGTTGGCCAATATTGAATCAGCTACGGGCCAATGTTGCGTGTTTTCTGACTAATATTGCTTAGTACCTCAGGGGCGGATCCAGGATATGGTGAAAGGGGGGCCGTGGCAGGGGGTCTGGGGGATCTCCACCATGATTTTTTGGGGAATTTGGATGCACCAAATGCGCTCTCACGCATTTTAGTCATTTATTTCAGATTAAGTTTATGCTGAATTATAGTGTGCAAAACATACAAACTTTCATTTGCCTTTCCATAGTTAATCTAAACTATCATAAGCCTACTATTGTGTGGGTCTAGACAATTAATGTAGTGACATGAATCTGTCCACATGGTGGCGAGCCAATAACTGATCATTCACTGCATGGGTTTATGAAATTCATTCTTCTGGGGTTACATCGTGCGTATTTATCGACAATGGAACTATAATCCAAGGAAATTTCCTTGTGAATGAACAGCAGTAGCAATGCATTCATGCGATCCTCGCCCATGGTGCTGCGATACACAGTTTTTACAAAACGCAGAGCCGAGTTTCCTCGTTCCACGGTGGCGCTGGTGACGGGAGTGATCAACAGAAGCTTCGGGATGAAGCTAATGTTGGGATAAAGAGCCGGGCTGCATGCCTTCAGTGTATCCTGAAGTGTGGTGGGCTTATCATCACTAGGCCTACTGCTCCTACAACATATAATTATCAAAACTATTTATATTCTAGCCATATAATTATCAAAAATATTTATAATCTAGCCTCAGCCCTACTAGTTTACAAATGGTATGACATATAGAAATGTGATTGTCATAATATATTTTTCCAAACTCAAGCTGAATGACAATTTACTTTATTTTGGTGATTGATAAAAATAATATTATGATGAATTTCTGGCCTAATTTGTTATATTAAATTTGGTAACAAATTAAAGTAAATTTAATCAACTTTTGTAGTGAACCAAAGTCAAATATCAAGAACGTTGTTGAAAATTTAAAAAAATCATGGGTTTTATTAATTTTATTATGCACATATGATACAACAAATACTGATGTACATACCAGCGGCGTTTCCACAACTGCAGTTTTTGTTATGCACTGCTTTCTGAAGGGAGATCGGGTGCGTGGTGTTGAACCAACAGTTTCTCTGACGTCTCTTCTAGCTTCTCTAAGTTGGAAGGACTCAGCAAAAGTCCTTGCAGTGCATGTACTGAGAGGCCTTCGAAGCGGTTCTGCAATTGCTGCAGCAGGCTATCAAGGAATGGTAGAAATATTGCGCACCTGAAGTACGTAATTGTTTTTTTTAGCTTTGATGTTGTTGCGCAATGTCTGTCTGCCACACCTACGATTCGATCCATGTAGGCCCTATAGCCATCCCCGTTTAACCGTTGTCGGCCAGCTATTATTCTTTAACTAAGTGGGGCTTCCAATAAGACTACAGTCTACATGTACATCATTGGTTGTAATTACAATGAGCCTACGCAACTACTGCATGTTAAGTTAAGGCATGCTCGCTGAAAATCAATATAAGGGCCTACATCAGATCTGATGGGCCAGAGAATATCTCTCCCAAAAAAAGTTGGGCTGTGAAAAGGGGGGGCGGGGCCGGGTCGCCCCCCCCCTAGATCCGCCCCTGTATCTCTATGTCTACGAGCAGCTATAAAATATGGGGCATTATAAAATATGGGGCCTTTCTAGATCAAAATAATGTTGTTTAACTGTTTGTCCATCTTCTGCGATGCTGGCCCAACAATAAACCGACATTATTTGATTGTATCCTGTTTGATATCCACCTAGCGTTGATTTTTATCCTATGCTGAAAAATGCCAAAAACTGTTTTTTTTTGCTTTTGATTTGTATAAGCTTTTGACTATTAGTTTGATGCTGAATGTCAAATGAAATTCACATATACCATCACCATCACCATCAGTTTAAGAAAAGAAATATGTAATTAACTATATATATATATATATAATTATTATATTGATATATTTGATATCACCATTGATAATTTATATAATAATATATAATTATATAAATATATAAAAAAAGATTGCGTTTGCTAGTTATGATTATATACACATTATTTTCAAATTAATATAAATTGCTTGATAAATTACAGATATTGTACAAACAAAGTTTTTTGAATTATGCCTAAAAGAAAATATTAGGAACCACATTACTCTATGTAAGCATGTCTAATCAGCAGCTACTTTTTTCCGAATGACACCAGGTTTACTTTTGTCATCAGTTTTCTTACGCACACAACACCATCTCCTGTAAATGGGCGTGTCCAATACACAACATTTAGGTTCATGGAAGTGTTGGCAGGGTGGGGTGAACGAGGGGAGGGGTTCTGGTAACGATAATGTCTGCTATCCGTTCAGAACACTGGCATTTTTAGAAACTAGCATCTTCGGGCTCTGTCCTCAGAGGCTTGTTTCTAATAATGCAGTACTCTTCACTAATAATTTATTACGTAGTGTCGGCCACCGCTCTGTAGGTTCATATCTATTACAAAACTGCCAACACGCAACTGGAGAGCCCCAACAATGGCTTGTACATATGGTATTGTAACCACTTTTCCTCTTCACCAAAGCTAAATAACAACTGTTGGTTGTTAATGTAACTTACTGTCTTTCTTTTGGCTTTTCACGAAAAAACACTTGGACCAGACGTTTTTTACCAAGGTACAAAAAGTATTCTTCTCTTAAGAAAAGTAAACATCTCTGAAATGTATTTATTTGATTACCCGAGCATGTACGACACATTTCCCATCAATTTCAGACGTATTTTTAGCTTGAATATGTTTGAATAGGTATTAGAGGGTGCTGTCTGGTGCTACACGATCATCAGATAGTAGTCCTTAATGCAAGCGGTTAAGGTCTTTACCACAGTGCGTTCTCTGATAGCGTGTTACAGGTTTAAAAAACTTTTGATCATGATCAAGTTCACATTCACATGTGCACTATGGTGGTGTGACAAAAATCAAAGCTTTTAGGTTTATTGTTGATGTACCTTTGTAGATGGTGAGCCAACATTAAGCAACATTGATTAAACGTCTTGTGATCGCCGGGTATGCCTATGTGTTTGCTTATGCTTGCAGACAGCTATGAGTATCACAATGAGCTAGAACAATAAATACGGGGGCTTACAACTAAAAAGGTAAAGGTTTAGGTTTATAGCCTGATATAAAATACTGTATTTCATCCGACTTTTTACTTTTTTACCCCGTGGTAACTTGACCTGTTCATTCGTGTGGCATTTGTACTCCACGAAGAGCGTACAGACCTGCAGCCATTTCGGCGCATTGAACTTATCATACACACTGCCATCTCTGTCCTATCAGGTACTCATTTTCACCTGAGTTAAGTGAAGCATTTGAGGTTTAAGTGTCTTGCCCAAGGACACAACATCGAAACAATGTCCCAATATTGAGAGGGGGAAACATGATATCTAAAAATCCTACACCAAGCGGGTGTCGAAACCGCCCGGCCGGCAGCGACATCGGCAAAGATCCGCACTCCAGCCATTGCGCCATGTCCCTCTCTAATGGGACCTAACGGTATCTGGCCACCTGTTTGTGTAGTTTACTTTGAGTGCATTGACAAGGATTGATGGCCAAATGTAATATACATTACTTGATATTGTATGACATTGATGAATGATTGAAACATATTTCAGACCCTGCAAACTTCCCAACAAACACGAGAGTTTAACAAATGTTGCAATGACGTTGGTGTCGCAGGTACCGAACTAATTGCAATGACATAGGCTAGTATTTTGGTACACTCATTCTCAGTGTTCTGTCTCCGGGGCAGTGTAGTATTTTGGCTTTGTTTCGTCATTGTGTTCGACTCGTCCGCTTCGTCCCGTCAGTTCGTCGATTACACATGATTAGACTAGCGGCAAAATGGCAAAAGACCTCTAGAAATAACAGAATGGACGGAGTGTTGGCAGGTTGCATCCATGGCAAAAACATACTAGATATATTGTGATTACACTCAGGGTAGATGACTTTTTTAAAATCATTTTTCTTGACAAGTGGAACAAAGACACAAAGGGCCCGCTGTATGTCTTTGCAATGGATTAGCTCCTTTGTTTTCAGTTTGGGGAGTAATTGCTCGCATGGCGTGGACGCGAGACAATTAATCAACCAATCATTAAAACTTCTATAGCGAGGGGCTAGGGGTGGAAAGCCAGGTCAAATAGGTGAGATTTAAGTAATTGTCGGAATGTTAAGACTGTTTTGGCGTCAACGTAAGCACAATGTCATAGCCGGGTTCAGGTGTATGAGGGCATGTATAAGGTAAAAATAGTTGAGGGGATATTTAGGTGGTGTGTATGTTGGAGGCTCTAGGCCCCCTTGCTTTTAGATTGCTGCTGATGAATTTGGAGCAATTAACCCTTACAATGCTGTAATATTTGTGATAAACTATGGAGATCAAACGCTTTTTTTCAATTTTAAAACATGCTAAATGTCTTACTTAGCTATTTCCGCTTCATTTGAATATATAATAATGTTATGAGTCTACGGTCGTTATAATTATAATTATACGTCAGAATCTGACGTTTGTTGACGTCAGACTCTGACGTATAAAGTCGATTCCTGGACAGTAAGAGTATAAATATTTAGTACATAGGTATTCAAATGAATAATAAAAAGTTAACTAAGACGGTTATGATGTTAAAAACAACAACTTTGGTCTCCAAGGTTTTCATGAAAAATTCAACGCGTTATAGGTTAAGCCTTAATAAACATAATGAATCTCACAAAAGGAGTACAAACATCAATTGCCACAAGTTACTCTTGTCGCTTGTCTCAAGGTTACGCCTTGATGTTAGGTGGAGCCTACTACATGTAATTCTAGGTGATCACAAAGGACAATGCGACGAGTTTATCAGTGTTTATTGCTTTGTGAGGTGAAGCGAACATAAACATGACCAAGGTGAAAGTATTAGCATTCGGTTGCTCTGATCTCCGCTCTGATCTCTGCCCTCTTTGGCACAATCAGGGAGGGAGAGAGAGAGCGCATGATGACCAGCTAAGTGGCAAAAACACAGTCAATAACGTTCAATAAGGGATTTCAGAGAATGCATTACCATTATTACCCACCATACGTGACCGCACTGCAAATAAATTTTAGCTGAAAAAGCATCTGAATAGTTCTGATGAGAGGAAACCAAGATAATCTCAATCTGCATATTTTAGTGGGATGGGTCCAGTAAACACAAAACATTTGTATGACATTTCTACAATGTTGGACCAAAGTGTTTGCTGGATGAGCCTCTGGTGGCGATGAGCCAACGGTATTTAATTTGGTTGATTTTGCATTTGAAAAATAGCCGCCGATAAAATATACACAATAAATTACTTATGGGCCACAGCTTTGATTCTAGCTAGAGTCACTATTTTGGTGTCCATATTCATATTTTTGGGTTGGAGAAACCCAATGGTGCCCATAAAAAATGTGTATGTCTTGTAGATATACTGTGGAATTAACAATAAAAGACATTTTTATACATTTTGGATCATATATCAGATATAAGCTAAACGATTATTTCGCCGCCTCGGAGCTAAAGGATCCTATCTGCCACTCTGACGAGTGTCAGATAGGATCCTTTAGCTCCGAGGCGACGATTTGTTATATAGCATTATCGGGTGAGTATCATGATAAAGAGTACATTAACATTTCTGAATGATGGTGGGTGGTTGTTGTCCGTTTTGTCTAAGAAATTGCTTGACTTTTGCTTAAATTCCACTATTGATACACAAGAAATTGGAAAACCTGTTATTTATTCAACTCTGCGTTCCTATATATTTGGGTCAGTATGTTGACAAAACGTAACTTAGTAGTTTAATTATAATTAGCATGCCCAAGTCAGCCCGGGTTGAAGCTGAACTACTAGAGATTTAGTTAGCTACGAAGCTAACTGAATATATGTGCTGGCCCAGTTTCGCAACACATTGAGTTTAGGTTTCGTGTTCGCCGGGTAAACTGGTAAACAGGTAAATGTGGTGTCACCTTGAGCCCCATCTGGAACAAAATCTACAATGCCAATCATTGTGACTGTCGACCGCCATCCTTACTATTAACGGCTCAGTTATCAGGTAAATACTGCCCTGCAAAGCCAAAGGCAGCAACTGCTTACTTGAAAGATGTATCATTTACCGCATTCTGACTTCCCACGGCAGTATGCGTACACAGGTGTTCCCAGCAAGCCTGAGACGGTTGGCCCAACGTTGGTTTACTGTTGGCCCACCGTCTACGTTGGCCCCATGGCTGTCGGAAAAATAATAAGCGACAGAAGTCATGTCGTGATTTAAACTGACACCTGAATCCATGACGTGTTCATCTGTGAATTAAAACTCATTTATCCCCATAGCTTCAAGCACTGCAAACATGAATTTTTAAACATCAGCTCTCTGAACACCCATGACACATCCGCCATCAGACATGTAGGACATGACACAGACAGACAGGTTATACAGACACACCTATAAACCGGACGTTAGGTACATTTTTGTCCATAATACTTTTGTCGCAAATTTTGTTGTGTGACATTAGTCATTGTGTGGTTAAGTAAATGAATTCTAATTATATCCTTTTCTGTGGCTGTTGTCTGATATGTATTTGTTATGCTATATGTATTTGCTATGTTATATACATTTGTTATATCTGTGATTAATGTAATAGGAATGAAAATCAATATTTTATGATTAAACTGCATTAGAAAATGTCATATATAGATTTAGTTAGCTGTTCGACTTTGGGGCTATCAAGTGGGGGGAGGGAGACTTATTTTTACAAAAAGGGGTGTTTCCAGTTTTTGTAATAAATTTAGTAGAAAAATATACTATTTTGTGAAATCTGTTTTTTTAGGTGTATTTGAAAGGTTAAAATTTTAAACTGTTATGGGGTTAATTGGACGGCTATTTTGAATGACTGACTAAGCAGCGTTCCTAATTGAAAGGCAGTCCGGAGCTATGCTGTGTGTAGTTCAGGCTTGTCTTAGCTATTAATACGAAAATTGCTTCAATCCGCTTCAATCAAAAAATCATTTCTTGCACAAAATATGGCAAACTGCTAATTCGAAAAGTATATGACACATTTCTAATAGATTTATAACGTTTGCCGTAAATCACAGTGCTGCAACTAAGCCGTTTGAGCGCAGAGAGATGCCGTGTGAAGTGAGCAAGATGTGAGGCTAGTGTCCAAAACGGAAGCGTCTAAGTAAATGCATCACATTTGTCGGAAGGCCCTGTCATCCTACTTCCAGAGATATATATCCAACAAACCCAATAAAACAAACACATATTATTGTATGATGATCATCAGCATATAAACGAGTTTTTCGCAATTGAGTAGTCTGTCCATAGGCGATTAAATTGTAGGAAAACGCATAAAGAGGTATCCACACAAATACATTGTAAACAAAACACTGACAAAAAAGAAACATAATATTACGGACAAAGTCAAACACAATGGGAAAAGTTAGTCATACGAAGACATTATAAGAAGAACACTGACAGAAAAGACACATACTATTACCAACAAAGACACACACAATATGGACAGTTAAGCCACACAAAGATATCATAAACAGAGCACTGATAGAGTACATATAATATAACAGACAAAGACACAGGGCCCGTTGACCTCACAAAGGCTAAACAAAACACTGACAGACAATACATATAATAGGCCCATTACAGACAAATGCTACAGTTATGGAAAATACACATGATGTCACGACACACAAATAGCGACAGTACGTCTCACATTCACAATGAAACTCTAAGAGGAATGACAAAGGCACACTCACCTGTAGGAGCAGCTGGCCACACATAAATATAAGCAATGAAACTGACAGAAAAAGACACAGAGGATTTTGTAATATAGATAAAGACACAATAATAGAAACATTTAGCCACGAAGTCAAACACGCGATAATAGAAGCACTGGCAGAAAAGACATATAATCTACAGATAAAAACACACAACTGAGGACAATTAGTCACACAAAGATGTCGCTAAAACTTTACAGAAAAGACACGTAATATACCGATAAAGACACTCAGATAAGGACAATAAGCAAAATTATCAGACCAAACAATAAAACACAAACATAAAAGAAATATACCATACAGATAAAGACATTCACAAATAAGGACAGTTAGCACAGAAACTTAACAAACAAAACATTGTCAGAAGATACATACTATACAGATAAAGACACATACATAGGGACAGTTAGCCACATATTTTAAGACGTCACAAACACAGCAGTAATAGAAAAGACATAAACGATAGCTGATCTTATAATTTTACCAATATTAACTCCACTGCACCACAGGACCCCCTCTCATAGGGGCATTTTGCAACCATTTTGAGTGATTTTATTTACAACCCTTCTAAAATAAAATGTACAGTATGCACAAAGAATATGGACAATAAGATGATCGACTCTCCCCAAAACGTGAAATCGTTCTCAGTGCTGTCCCCGGTATTGGGTGTTGGGACTAATGCGTTAACCATCTATCAAGTATGATTTTACCATATTACGACGATTATTTATGACATTGATCCTATTAAAAACAATACATACTTTACATCATAAAAATCAGAAAAATAAGTATGGATGATGGTTTACTGCCTTTTTTATACAATAATTTGGTGGTTAGTTATCAATACTTTTTAATTGTCTTCTTCCCTTTGGTACTTCATAAAGTAAGCATATTCATTGTTTACAAACAACAGGTGACGCCCAGCTAACACGAGACGTTGACTCAATTATAGAGTGCCGCTGATGCAACGTTTTTATTGCTGTTTTAGCATTGGTTCATCGTCTCGTATTTGCTGGCAGGTAACAATGTGTGCAAGGGTAGATACGGACAAAGAAAAACAAGATAAGGGCATAGGAAAACATAATATTACTATATTTATATAATCTAATGACTATGGATCATGTGTCATGTTTATCATTCGGAATATACCTGAACAGAAATATTTTGCTGATATAAAGCCTGTTACTGTTACAGTAGACCCCCGCCAATGCGGTCAAGTACTGGCCAGACTATGTTGACTGTAATGGCGGTCCGACCGCATTAGTGATCGGGCAATACCACTTGGCGTCCTGCTATTTGATATAAAATCAATTATGTGTATATGCTCCAAACAATGAATGACTAATAGCAATAATAAATATGTGCAGTTATTGCAGCTGTTTAGAAAAGCAATGTTTTTATTTGGTGCAAAGTTAAAATTGATTATATAATTATGCACAATTAAATAAAAAAATTACCAGTTAACATATTTAATTATAAATGCTTATGGACGCTACCAGATAACTAACGCTTGAAATAAAATAATTACTGCATCACGCAGACAGTGTATGACCAGAAGTATTGGAGACGCTTTATTAACGAACAATTAACCCTTAAACTGCTTTATAACTAACGAATCAATCACATATTTTAATGTTGAACATTTAATTTTATTTTCCACAGAGCAATATGTGATTTGATGTTATCGTCACCAAATGATAATGAAGTTATTTGCCATATTATTAATGTACGTGCGCATTGTACATGTGTGGAAAAGATAGGTGACAGTTTTTCAATATAAAAATACCCTATCAGGATAATCATAACGATATATTGAAAATACCCATTTGACCTCAATGACGAGATTGAATTGGATGTTTTTCCACAAAATTTTGACCGTAGTCCGGAATGGTGGTCGCCTTTGATATGGCTTTGACTGAAAACAAATTAAGGCCGAAAAAAATCGCCCGCAATGACGATCTGACCGCATTGGTGATCTGACCGGAAGGTGAGAGTGTACTGTACTGCTAATTCACCTGATCTGAGCGATTCTGTCCCAGAATTCGCTTATTCGATGCTGGAATCATTCACACCACAAATGGGTATTACCATTGAGGAGGAGAATATTCTTGTATATATTAGTGGATATATATGTTACAAAGTGTCGCGATCTGCATGTGATCAATGTGAAGTAATTGTAATGCCATACATTTCTGTCTGAGAAGCAATATTTGAATATTCAGAGTGTGGGGCTTTTGTTCCACGTCAAAACTGAATGCAATTAATTGGTTCAAATGAACGAATCTTCGGAAATATACCTGAACAGATTCTACATGGGAGTAATATAAGAGATCAAATTATTACGTTCATCAAAGACACTAAATCACATGCAAGGTGTGAATGTTTGAAGTTAATATTACATATATATGTCCCCATTCGGCTACACCATGTACTGCGGGAAAACAATGAACATATTATAGCCATGCAGTAATAGAAGGAGAAATAGAAAATTACTAAAATTTAACTATAAATAAATTGTGTCACAAAAATGAACGTGTCTTGTTTTCAAGAAATCAGTATACTGCTAACGTTCCAGTCCTCCGTGACATTTATGGCAGTGGTCCGACAGAGAAGGCTTACATTCTATAATTTAAAAATATTGCTTATGTGTTCTAAATAGATTTTTTTTAATAATAAAAGTTTTTATCAAAAGACACGTCTGTCATGTTATGGTTGTCACCAATGTTTTACCCCGATCTCCTTTGTGTTCGCTATGCTTGAGGACATAATATCGTCACTCCCCTCCTGTTCTGTACCCACATATTTGTGCTCTTTCTGTACACAACTCTTCTGTTATTTAAATGAAGAATTTTTAATCTCTAAAATTTTATCATAATAAGAGATGACTTATCTGATACATTTCCAGTTTTTTTCGTTCCAAAAAAAATTAAAATATTCTAACCTAGAAAAAAATATTTTTTATTTGGGGGCTAAAGTGATGAAACTATCACTTGTTTTATATGATGATACACTTGCCAAAGCATAGTTCCAACTCCCGTTAAAAGGGGACACCACTGCATAATGTATTACACGCATTTGTATGGTGAAATCCGCAAGTCGACTATCTTATTGTCCATAGTCTTTGGTATGAATACACACGCCAAATGTATGGACATGCCTACAATAGGCTAGCTCGTAATAAAATTATGGAATAAAATTATTATTGATGAAAGTACATCTATTAAAGGCACATACCCAGGCAAATGACATGTCTTTCTTTGCATGAGTCAAGGCAACATTCTGATAGATTACAACTTTTAGAAATTATGACAAAATGTCCGTCATTACATTCTTGTATTTTAGATCAACCCGTTTTTTAATGCCATGTTTTCCGGTTGCCATGTTTGACAGGAAAGTGGTATTGATGCACTGATTTGATTATTTATTTCTAATAAAGATAGTTTTTTAATGATTTACTAGCCGTAATCTATGACAATAAATTCTTAACTCGTATTAAGATAAGTATGTAAGGTCTCAGATGTATCACATCGTGAAAGACGTTGCTAGTTTAATTACAATGTCATCAGGAAAACGCCGTTTTAACAGCGGTTTTCCAACGGGTCTTACATTTCAAAACACGAAGTTCAACACACCTAAACTCGGCCAATTGGCATGTTTTACATCTTCGCGGGACATCATGAACATCGCAAAATACACAGGTAATACTCACGGGATGTTTGTGGCTGATATAGGAAGGAAGGAAGGGATTTTCCTGGGAGATTAGTATTTCAAAGAAAACAACAAATCAACATTGGACCCGTCATCCAGACCCTCAGCGGCTTAGTCAAAGCCATTATAATAAAGAGATGGTTGTTATTAAAGTAGCTCCTTGGGATGACATCAATTTTCGTTTTTAGTCTTGTAGGGGAGTAGTGTATCCCCCAGATCATGATTTTATTTTTTTCAGAGTTTTTAGATTTAAAAAAATGTTTTTTATCAACATTTCTATGAAACCGCTTAAAACCCAAACAAACTTTTTGTATACATAAACACTTACTAAAGGACGGTTGAATGTTTCTACAGCATTGGGCCATATGTTGATGCCGTCGGCTCAGCGTTGGGCTGACAATCAGTGCTGCAAGTGTATCCATCCCATGTCCTGACTATAAGATACCAATTAGCAGCGATTGTTTTGATCTTACCGTCCAAGACGTGGCAATATGTGGTGTAAAGTGGTGTGTATTGCTGACTTGTTTTGTTTACATGGCAATATGCGACCTGGAAATATAACTATTTCACTCTTTCTCGGTGCTTTAAAATTGTTTCTTGACGTTTATGTATTTTTAGTTAAGATCAGTAGGCTACATAGCTTCATAGAAATTAATTTTTCAAAATTGACAAAATTGAAAATGTCTCATCCCACGGGGTCCCTTTAATTGTTTGAACATTTCGAAATACACACTTATCGGCTAAATATCTCTTTCAAATGGAGGGTGGAGAAAGATAATATAGATTTATGATAGTGTAAGTAGTAGGTAAGTATAATGACTTATATAGCGCCAGTATCTCTCAACAATATTGAGACTCAATGGCGCTGTGGACTAAAAACATTATTCAGTGGGGAGGTTCATAGTCGGAAAAAGAATTCATCATATGACGGTCGGTGGATATGTTGGTAGGTCTTATGTAAAAAGGTGTGTTTTTATTTTTTTCCGAAAGATAGTGACTGATTTTGCCTCACGTATTTGAGGAGGCAATTTATTCAACAAGCGCGGTGCGGCAACCACGAACGATGAATGGCCGTAATTTATTTTTGACAGCGGTCCAGGATGTAATAACTTCGTACTTTCGGATCTCACTGTTTGCTGGTGTTTCTCTAAATGTAATAAATCACTGAGATATGAGGGAGTACCCATGAATAGTGCTTTATATGTCAGAAGGTTTAGTTTAAATTTAATACGTGATTTAATAGGTAACCAACGCAGTGATTTGAGCATGGGCCTAGACTCTGAAAGCCTACTTGACCTAGTCACTACTCGGGCAAGGCAATTCTGTACACGCTGCAAGCTAGTTTTATATTTTCTGGAACAACAGAACAGCAACAAATTCATTGGCTAGAGAAATTGCAGGAGATTTATTCAAATGAATTCAAATGCGTCTAACATCTCGAATATGGTAGAAAGCTGATCTGCAAATATTCGAGCCATGCATGTTTCTTGAATGAAAAAGCTGGATCAAAAGCAACACCCATGTATGGCTATATAACACAATTTTAAACTTCGAAACTTCTTAATCAGGGTATGGGCCTTTAATATAACAGAGTCACAACTTAACATTTGTAATATGGGGCCTGTTGGGGCCAGTTGTGACAAGTACATAAATGTCCGCCACAAGATATGTCCGTCAAAAAGGCAAAAAGAAATGCCCTCCGCGAGATATGGCTGACCTTTACTTTTTTATGCGGACATATCTTGTGGCAGACACGTTTTTGCTTTTTTAGTGCAAATATATTGTGGAAGTTTTTTATGGACATATACTGTGGTGAACATTTGTTTTTGCATTTTTGGTGGACATAACTTGTTGCAGACATTTCTTTTTGTGTGTTTTTGAAATGTATACAATGTACATGTTGAACAGAACCAAACAAAAAATCACCAAAATCATACGGAAATTGTTTCTAAAAAAGGTGACAGTAGACCTCTCGACAATGGAGATCATTTTACAGCCCAGCCAGCACAATACATTAACTCAATGCTTGATCAATGTTGGATGATCCTCTGCGACACTGATCAAACATTTAATCAAGATTGGGTCAGCATATCGTGTTTACAGGGTAATTAGACATGCAGTTGTTTTTGGTAAGTAGACTTCTATACTTGTTTATTTCCATATAAAATGTCCATAATGTTGATGGTGTTATACAACCGGTTGTCATCACTCCATTGACATGGACTAATATCTTTCTGGCTTCAAAATCATGTTAGCTACAAATTCAGTATATTTTTTATAGAGCGGTCTTTCTGTGGACTAAGAAGCTCCTGGTTATGTCCCAGTCATTTTAATGGTTGTTTTAAAATAATATGCTTTACATTTAGTTATCATCAGAATATGAGATATCCTTACCGCAGTGCAGACCAATGGGTCCCGGACTAGTAGTGCCCTAGCTCGTGGAATAAATATATGTCTGGTGTTTTAATCATTGTATTCACACATTATATATGGAGGTGCCCCAGGCATTCTTTGTACACGGGGCACAATAAGTAACAAGTGTAACAATGTTAAGTAACAGATGTCCAAATTGGGGTTTCGGTAAGTAAAGGGTAGAATAAACATGCTGTCCTGGGCTGTTTACATGTGAACCACATGGTGGAGACGGTACTGCGACAAGTACTAATTGTCATACAGGACGTCCCCTAGTTCTGGAGGCCTGTGTGAGTCGGTTCTGGAAAACAGCCCAGGAATGTGAATGTATATCAAAGTAAGGATCCTGATTGGTGGAGACGTCATTTCAACACAGGAAGTGACCGCGCCCGTCGGGATCCGCTATAAAGGAAGGCGCCCACAGCGTTCGAGGAGCAAATTCAGAGAGCAAATTCAGAGAGGAAATTCAGAGAGAAATTGGGGAGAATTATAACAGAGACGTTTCGGGTTTGGACAAGTTTAGTGGGAGTTGCTTCGGTATCTAACACCTTGTAGATCACTGAAGCAACAGCAAAATTATCAACCAATTACACAACGAGATATAAGTACTAACATCGTGTACTGAGAAATTGAATGTTTTACGTTTAATATATATTTTATATTTATTCAAGACTTTATTATTTTATCCACGAGTGTTGTGTTTGCCGTGCCAGAACATTGGGACACGCGACGATAGCATGTCAACGTATATAAGACCTGTTTACATTGGTGCGTATGACCAGGATTGTGTCAACGCATAGACCTTTTTACACAAGTAATATGCACTCATTAGCCTTAATAATAGTAGTACAGTGTAGGATATAATAAAATAAAACGAGTAATAGTTAATCACAAAGATTAAAACATGCCTGATGTCAATAAATCCACACAAGAAATTAAAAAAACACTCATCTTCACTAGCGACACCTTTGATTCAGACAATTACCAAACTGTACGTTAGTCTTTAAATAATATCTGCTGATCGTATGGACACACCTAACGTTTTATCCTTTACACCGCTGCTTGTTTCTTTTATACCAGATCGTATCACACAGATAAGACGCAGAAAAACAATATCAATCACAAAGTGATAATGTCAATGAAGGTCAAACCAAGAACAGAAGATGACAAGAACATTCGAAATAGGTTTTGACCTTTGAAACTGAGTAATTGTTATTATTTTTCTCTGTGCAGGTAATTATCGTATTGTAGCCCATTGAAAGTCGCATATGAGTCAGAAAAAAGTAAGCTTGCGTTGTGGGCGATTAATACTTATTTCCCTCGACTCTTCTTTGGAATTTGATAAAGATGGATTGCCCCTCTGAGCTCGGCCTTCCGAGGAGTTAGGTGCTATAGAATTTTATATTTCATTCATTCATTTATTCATTCATAAACTATTGTTTCATATATGATTATTTTGCGTTCCGAGCATTGCACAATAACTCAAAGTAGGAAATTGACGATGAAATTAAATGTATTCTATGTCCAGACTGTATGTACATGTATACAAGGTTTAATATGCCACATCTTTGCACAGCTCATATGCGCCTTCCAACAGTGAAGGTTCTCCATAAGCAGAGTACATAGAATGGCGATTGTCCACACAATTACAAGTAATTTTTAATGGTCCTCCGTAATAATGCGCAATATCACAAGATCAATACTGCAGAGTGAAAGTAATGGCTGATAGAACACAGAACCACGCGCATAAATTGTAAAACTGTAAAACTAAGTATGCAATAAAGGTATGTAACTTATGTCACACACAGATAAATTATCCATTGTTCAGATAACTTAGCTGATACCCTTTAACAGCTATATTGCTACATTATTCTTTACAATATAATGTATATGTTAGTAATCAGCAGTAAATTTCTTGCAATTTGAGTATAAATATGACAATATAAAGAAGTTTTTTTATTGTTTTGTATTGTTTTTTTATTTTTGTGATTTTGTACCCCATTTTATGTTATGTTTTCTTTTGTGGCATATTTTTGGCAATATAATGTCTCTAATTTGTAACGTTTTTTATATAATCAAATTTTAAAGTTAAACGTAATAGTTCTTGACAGTCCAAGTAATTCTAGTTAACCTTCTGTAAGCTAAAATGTTCAGTCACAAGGCCGTAATCATTTAAAATAACAAAAAGAAAATCGGTTTAAAACAAGAAAATCAAGTTCAAACTGTTTTAATATGTAGTGTTACACAAATAGAACATTTACTTTTTAATATGGGTACATTTAGATATGTTTGGCCGGTCACCCTATCCCATTTTTGCAGCAAATGCCAGCTACAGATCTCATAAAATACATTGAGACTTGAATGTGACAGTATCCTATACATAACTTGCCCTACATATCCGAGCAAACACATCATCGGTTCAAGACAGTCTGAAACGCTGGCCTAACTGTGAACTGGTATATCCCCTTTGGCTAAACATCAACTTGGTTGATTTTGCTATTAAAGGTATAGTCAGCTGTCAAAATACACGAGACAGGAGTGTCCCGAGAATGCAACAGTGGCCCCTGGACATTCCACAATGACATATCACCCCACATCCACAGTTATCAGCCAAGATAATTATACTATATGCGTTTCATACACATCGCCGCATTAAGAGCAAGTTCCCAAATCATATAGACTCTATATACTTGACCAACATCTATGAGGACATAATTCACCAATTCTCTCGTGTGGGTTTTGTGTTGAGACACAGACGGTTGTGTTAACATGGGGGTCTGGAAACAGCTGACCTTCAGCATATTGACAGTGAGAGCTTTCCCTGCTAGCACGGCACACTCACCTAATGTTGGGTTAATAATAATAATAATAATATCTTTATTTCAAGAGGGTAAACCCAATGAGCATTCACCCATCTTCCCTGGGGCCCTCAAAACATTATATATACAAAATACATTATATATACAAAATACATGAAATGAATATAAACGGAAAAAAAATAATTTATAGTATGTACAGACAAACATGATGAACGAAGTACAATAAACTAATAAATTTACTATTGTTCTTGACTATATACGTAGTTAGCTTAGATATATATATATTTTATTGACATGGTTAGTTTGGATGTAATCACATACATAATTAAAATATTAGGTGGCAATAAAACACAGGATGCTTTGAAAATAAAAATGTTGACTACATAAAGAAAAATTAACTGGCATTAACAAGATATTAAGAAAGATGTTTCCCGCACCAAAACCAGAGATCAAATAGCTACTATGTATAATAAACATATGATATGTATTAGCAAAAAAATACTCTGGAAAGTGTAGAAACCTAAAGATAGATAAATCTAATGTCGGCATTAAATCAATATTAGGACAATTTCTCGTTGGAGTAGTATCTTGTAATTGGTTCAGTCGCTGATATTAATATCGTCAAAGTGTACTCTATAGGCTAATGTAGGCCTACACCTGACCGTATCACGCATGCCCATTTCGCAGTTGTATGAATCTTTAAGCTCCTGTCATCTTAATATCCTGTCACACCTTGGTGAACAGCGCTAACGCATGCGTAACACAAGAAAAAATCAGCTGTACGCTGACGATCGCTGATGATCTCTGGACCATTGCTATTCTACAGAACTATTTCAGTACAATCCGCAATATCATAATCATAACATTGTTATTTTTTCAAGTATTATTTTATCACAATGCAATTACAATGTAAAGGGTCAAATCATGTAACATCCGCTTCATTATTTTTTTTTGTACATAATTGTCAGGGGACACATTATTATGAGCCCTGTCCCGCCATTACCCAGGGCGGCAATAGTGGACCATTTCATTCGGTATAATTGTCCATTCAAATGGCAGTGGCGGAATTCGAACTCACAATCTCCAGATACCAGGAACAACCATAATGTAACACAGACCTGGTGCAGGTTTATATAATCTGATATCAAGTCTCAATAATTATTAGCCGATTTTAAAATGTACACCCATGTCACTGGAACTGTTCATTCAACTGATTTTGATAGCGCCGTACATTTATTTTATTACGTCCTGAGCTTATAATATTACGTCCTGAGCTTATATTTGCATAGCAAATATGAAAGTCTCCATCTTCCACAATTAAAAGTTTATTGCCAATGCAGTAACGATGGGACTATATAACAGAAGTGCCATGGCGGCCATCTCGGATAGCAACTTTTTAAACTCAAACAGGACAATCAATCAATCCACCAAAGATCGGGGTTCAGAAAAAAATCAGATGACTATCGACGACTGGAGAGCGTTTACGTCGATCTTGAATATGCAAATAAGTCCATGGCGGCCATCTTGGCTATGAAAATTAGCTGATTTTCGAACTTAAGCAGGATAATCCATCAGAGGGTGTTCAGAAAAAAAATTACGAAGCTCGGATGAATATTGACGACTGGAGAGCATTCATGTGATGTCGATCTTGAATATGCAAATTAGCCCGTGGCGGCCATCTTGGATATGCAAATTAGCTGATTTTTGATCTTAAGTAGGATAATCCATCAGAGGGTGTTCAGAAAAAAAATCGCGAAAATCGGATGAATATTGACGACTGGAGAGCGTTCACGTCGATCTACAATATGCAAATTAGCCCATGACTGCCATCTTTGATATGCAAATTAGCTGATTTTCGAACTTAAGCAGAATAATCCATAAGAGGGTGTTCAATTTTTTTTTCACAAAGATCGGTTAAAAATTGGCGACTGGAGAGCGTTCACGGTGTATGTCGATCTTGAATATGCAAATTAGCCCATGGCTGCCATCTTGGATATGCAAATTAGCTGATTTCCGAACTTAAGCAATATAATCCATCAGAGTGTGTTCAAAAAAAATTTCGCGAAGATCCTATAAAAATTGGCGACTGGAGAGCGTTCACGTCGTCAGATTGTTGAATAATAATAATAATAATAATAATAATAATAATAATAATAATAATAATAATAATAATAATAATAATAATAATAATAATAATAATAATAATAATAATAATAATAATAATAATAATAATAATAATAATAATAATAATAATAATAATAATAATAATAATAATAATAATAATAATAATAATAATAATAATAATAATAATAATAATAATAATAATAATAATAATAATAATAATAATAATAATAATAATAATAATAATAATAATAATAATAATAATAATAGACAGCACTAAAACAATACGTCTCCACCACATAGGGGGTGGAGACCTAATTAACATATCAGGTGTGTAAGATAGCATTGTTGCAGCCATAACAACTGAAACTTGATTTTTTAATATTTGTAGCAGGAAACCTCTGTGTACCATTGAAGCTGTCACTGTTGGGATGCAGCACGTTAAAATTAATCATCACATTTCTACCGATGCAATGACAGGAAATGAGACGTCTTTCAGGAATGTTCCAGTCGAGGTTGATTAATCTTGAATAATCTAGAAGAGCCCTAGTTCGCACCATGCAAAGAAAGAATATATTGATTTTTGGGATTGCGTTATTTGTTATATTATTTTTGCTAAATATTCCGGGCGTAATTAATAACATCAACACAGATCTGTTGTGTGTGCTGAAACACCATGTTTTCATATAATCGGCCGTGTAATTAAATGTACATATTTAGAAGAAGCGACTAATATTGATTATGATTAGGCACAG